>CM041644.1:1594287-1620194 GCA_023333625.1 Bothriochloa decipiens
TTTTTTCTGCTAATTAAACATTGTATTGTATGTCCTTTTTCATTTTGTTGTTCCACGTGGGATGATTTGAACAATTGATTGTGTTACCTCTCTGTGTGCTTAAACCTGTCGTGCTTGTTACCTTAGCATTTTGCATGTCATAGTTCTGAACTCTGAATATTTGCCAGCTCTTGTGGTTTATATGATATTCAATTTACTATATTCTTATTTCGTTGATGTCATCACTCCTGCATCTCAGCATGGATGGGGATCAAACATATCACATCATGGTGGACATTGGATAAAACATGATGGGATGCAAGTGAAATTATTTCTTTAGTTCAAAGACCATCATGGAAAATTCAGTTAGTATGACCAGACCCTGTTTTTCTTATGAAACTGCAGAAACTGATGCATGTTGATATTGATTATGTTTTAGATATGATGTACCTTTCAATATTTATTCAAACAATGGAGTTCGAAGGTAAATTTACTTTACAGCTCTTGCATTTATTGACATACTTCTTGCTTGTCATTTTCACATCTGAATCAATCTGACCACTGTCTTAAGTCAAATTCAGATCTACATAGTGTTACTCAGATATCCTGTCTAAAATCTATGGACATTGTATTCTTGTATTATGCATTGAAGTGTTTCCATGTAAACATATTTAATATAAGCAGATATTACTTTCTATCATGCTATGTTCATTAATGGAGGGAAAATTTAACATTGCAAAAAGGAATTTAAAGAAATTTAACTGTCATATGAATATGTGTACTCAAGTCAAATGTTTATAGAGGCATCGGCTGACCAAATTCAGAATTTCAACATCAGGCACCAAAAAGTTTGCTTTGACTTGAGTGTTTAAGCCTAATTCAGTTCTTATGTTGGGAAAGTTCATTTGGATGATTTTATGATTGTTATTACATTCTATAAGAAAATCATATACAATTCATCGTATATAAGTAGGGCACTCTTGACAGTTTATATTTTTCTCGTCAAGATTCTGATGTTTTCAAAAAAGTAAGTAGGTTGCATAATTCTGCTTTCTGTCACCCACATTGATTTCTTGAACATGAAAAGGCATATATGGTCTCCAACTACAATTTGTCATGGTCGCACTCAGTGAGAGTATATGTTGAACATTGTTATTCGAAACACATAACTTATCTTGACTGCAATATATATTAGTGTTGTCTTAGATGAAGAGCATTGTTCAATGCATAACATAACGCTCTATACTGTCGTTTAAAGTTAGTGATTTAGGCCTTGTTTAGTTGAGACCCCTGTGTGCATGGCAAACCAATTAGTACACTAGTTAAATATTTATTGTTAGAATATGTTTTCTCATAAAAGGTACTTTAATAAGTTTACTAAATGTGGATAGCTTAATATATCTCATTTACCATGGTAAGAACATCATAACATTGTCATTTATGCCCCCTTTTAATATTTGTTGTTAGTATTCTCAAGTATAGTCCAACGAAACATGCATTTGTTCAAATTCCCTTGCCACGTAGGTGTTAGTTGGCAGGGTTGTATCTTCACCAACGCCTTGTTTAGATGCCGAAAATCGGTTGTCCGATTCGGCACTTTGAACAGTGCGCGGCACTGTAGCATTTTTGTTTTTATTTGGTAATAATTGTTCAAATATTGATTAATTAGGCTCAAAATGTTCGTCTTGTAAAGTATAACAAAACTGTGTAATTAGTTTTTGATTTCATCTATATTAGTACTCCATGCATTTGCCGGTATTTTGATATGATGGGGAATAGGAATTTTGCATAGTGAAATTTGGGGTGAATTTAGAAATCTAAACAAGGCCCAAGTCTTTGTGTTGTTGCCTTGGTTGAAAGAATCATCCAGTCTTCAATGGTTGTCGGTGTCCAATGTTTTAAAGGTCTGACAAACGTGTTTTGACGGCTTTGTCTTGACGTTGGTGATCGTATTCTAAAAAAGTTGACATCATAGAGCAAGCATGTTTGTCGTGTAGGACTATTCGAACCCCTTGTTGGGGATGTAATTTTTTTTCATCAATTTCTTTTTTTTTATTGTTCCTGTTATAATAATTTACTCTGATTCTACCCAAGGATAGATGAAGCCAGATAGTTTCTATCCTTTATCTTAAAAAAATATAAAAGTCATCAGTTTTACCGTAACTCTCGTGCAACACTTTTTTTTCATGCAAATAATCCATGGCTTCAACCTAAAAAGGCTCTTACTCACTCAAAGTCATCAGTTTTATCAATACAGTTTTTGCCATGCAAATGGCGCGGGCCTTCAACCAAACATGCCCTGACTTAGTTTTACCTTGCTTCTTATAGTTGTTCGTGATCCATTTCTTTCATTTATATCAGCTGAAGTTCGTTTCCAAAACTTTGTTAGCTGTCACCGTTAAGTCATTAACTCCTGTCGTTCATTGATCACTAAACTAAGCTTTGGGTTTTTTTATGACCTGACAGGAATAACCAACATGAGCAGAGATTTAAATGTTGAAAATAAAGTGAAACGAAACGTTTCTTTGTATAAATTTGACCTGATCTTGTCTTCATCAGTACTCGCTAGCTTTATCCTGTCATGTTTTATACCAGTTGGCAAAATTTTACACAAAAGTTTTAAGCTGCTTCTCTATAATAATACGTTATAGTACATCTTGAAGCCTATTGTTGGCACATCTATGATTTTTATTTCGTACAGATATGCGGATGAACCAATGCAAGTCGTTGATATCTCCGTAGTACCTTGATGTTAATTTACAGTACATCTGATAAATTCTTGGCGTCCTATCACTCGGAACTTCAGAAGTAATGTGATGAGCATAGTGCCAGCTAGTATTATCATATAGTGGACAGGAGGGCAGCCATTTAAAGGCATGGCATCTACAAAAATACAGGTATATGTTAAAATCAACATGTTCCATGTTACTGTAGGTACGAACCGTAGAGGCTCAACTTAGCTTGGACGAAAACGCGCCATGTTGTTAGCTGTTTCTAGGAAAGCTCTTGGTGCATCCATGCATGATCTTAGAATAGTAATAGTATGCACTGTACAAGGACTGCATTCACCATTTAGAATTTAGAAACAGAACATATTCTCAGTACCTGAACTACTACTAGAAACTTCACAATAGTTTGGTCACTGGATTCATGGTTGACGCATCCATAACAGTGGTAACACATGGCGCATTCAATCTGACCTCTTCTTGTACAGTACTAGTAGTCAAGAGATATGTCTGATCGATAGCAGGCATTGAAGGAAGGCGTTGCTTAGTTTTTAGAATTTGGCTTTAAATTTTATTATGTAAAAAAAAAAATTTCCATCACATCAAAATATCAACACATGTATGGAGTATTAAATATAGATAAAATCAAAAACTAATTATACAGTTTGGTTGTACTTTACGAGACGAATATTTTAAACCTAATTAATTAATGTTTAGATAATTATTATTAAATAAAAATAAAATGCTACAGTATTTTCGGGGAGTCCCGAATTCGGGATCTAAATAAGGCCGAAGTCAGATAATCAGATTCAATGGTGATAAAGCCTTCCAAGCTGGAACCCTGTACTTGGAGGATCTGCAAATCTATTCAGCATTCCAGTAGTTGTTTCTTCTCAACCACTGGACCACACCGCCCGCCGGTGCTCCTCTGCCGGACATTTCCGGTTGGACTGAACCCAGCGCACGAGCTGCAGCCTCATCTGCAGAATCCATGCCCAACATGTGCAATAACTCACCCAGTGGTTGCCTGGCAGCTGTCGGCGCTCCTCATCCTGTTCCTGAACATCTCTGGCGCTGGACCCGTGGACCGACCGGAGCGCCGCGTGCCTGCGTCGTCAGATCGTCACAGCGTCGTGCCGTCGTCGTCGTCTCAACGACCGCCGTGTTTCCCTATCACCCTAATAAATAGTCGCCATTGCAGATGGGAGAATCGAATCGATGTCGCGGATGCAATGCAGGCCAGGGAAGGGCAGGGCAGCATGGACTAGGCTCGATCAGCGGTTCGCCATGAGCCGCATGTCCCGTTTCGACACGGTGTCATCATACCGCATTAGTGTTCTGGATTCTGGAAGACGAGTACTAGCTCTGAGAGAGAGTGACAGACAGCTGGGCCATGGTGATTAACGCCGGCCCGCCGGGGTGCCTGTCAGCACAGCTTGGTCGTCACTTATATAAAGCTCACACAGGACACGGCCGGTGCCGGTTGCATTACACCGTTGCATTGCGTTGCGTGTGGTCGGAGTGTTTCAGAGCATAGCACGTCGTCGTCTCGGAGCTCAGATGATGGCTGTGCAGGCGCAGGGGAGGTGGTGGGTGTCGCTGGTCGTGGCGCTCTTCTTCATGGCCGGAGTAGTTCCCCGCGGCGGCGAGGCGCAGCCGCTGGTGCCGGCGGTGCTGACGTTCGGCGACTCGACGGTGGACGTCGGCAACAACGACTACCTCCACACTCTCATCAAGGCCAACTTCCCACCCTACGGCAGGGACTTCGCCAACCACGTCGCCACCGGGAGGTTCTGCAACGGCAAGCTGGCCACCGACATCACCGGTAGGTCGTGCACCCTCTCTGTTCGATGAATTGACATCTTGTGCGTCACAACTGACCACAACTTCCTTCGTGCGTGGTGTATGGTTGTTGCAGCTGACACGTTGGGGTTCACTAGCTACCCTGCGGCGTACCTCAGCCCACAGGCGTCAGGGCAGAACCTCCTGATCGGCGCCAACTTTGCGTCCGCGGGGTCTGGCTACTATGATCACACGGCACTGATGTATGTAAGTGACCTCTCCAACTCCAGCTCCAAGAGTTCGTCAAAATCTTGGCACAGATAAATGAACTCTGAACTGAACATTCAGAGGATGCATATACATTACCCAGCATACACGTGTTCCAAGCTTCTCAAATCATGAAAGCACTCGTCAATCGTCATAAATTATAAATCGTTGAGATATACTAGTAGTATGTCTTTCGTAGTTCCACTACCAGTACATGGTTAGCTAGCAGATCTTGCATAAATGTGAGTGTACATGATCTCTAACGACTTGGACAAACACACAGCACGCGATCCCACTGTCCCAGCAGCTGGAGTACTTCAAGGAGTACCAATCGAAGCTGGCGGCGGTGGCCGGCAGCGGGCAGGCGCACTCCATCATCACCGGCGCGCTCTACATCATCAGCGCCGGTGCGAGCGACTTCGTCCAGAACTACTACATCAACCCGTTCCTCTACAAGACCCAGACCGCCGACCAGTTCTCCGACCGCCTCATCGGCATCTTCCGCAACACCGTGCAGGAACTGTACGGCATGGGCGCGCGGCGCATCGGCGTGACGTCGCTGCCGCCGCTGGGCTGCCTGCCGGCGGCGATCACGCTGTTCGGGCACGGCAGCAACGGGTGCGTGTCGAGGCTGAACCAGGACGCGCAGAGCTTCAACGGCAAGATGAACGCCACCGTGGACGCGCTGGCGCGGCGGTACCCGGACCTGAAGATCGCCGTGTTCGACATCTACACGCCGCTCTACGGCCTGGTCACCGACCCGGGGGCGCAGGGGTTCACGGAGGCCCGCCGGGGATGCTGCGGGACGGGCACCGTCGAGACCACCGTGCTCCTCTGCAACCCCAAGTCGGTCGGGACGTGCCCCAACGCCACGGCCTACGTGTTCTGGGACGCCGTCCACCCGTCCGAGGCGGCCAACCAGGTCCTCGCCGACTCGCTCATCACCGAGGGCCTCATCCTCGTCACATAAGCCACGTGGGATGGAGACTGCGTGTGGGGCCACTCAGCAACGTCTGACCTACGACTATATGCCCGACCACGAAAAAAGACCTACGAAAGTCGTTATTGGTTCATAAAAGAGGGGCATGCATGGTTTTGGTTTGCTTCAAATCCATCAAAATATACACAAAAAGTCGGTTAGGTGCCTGCTGGATCGTGTTCGTTAAACATATATATTTGTAAAATTGTTCCTTTTTTCTTGTTTTTCTTTGTGTTAACTAATGTTTTCTAATGTATAAGGCACATGAATGAATTCCTATTATTTCAAATTCAAGTTAAGGTTTGTGTGTGTAGACGTAAGAGAAGAGGCAGATTTCTTCTTCTTCTTCTTTTTTGCGAACTAGAGGCAAAGTCTGAAACTCTTTTTTTCTTTTAGAAAGACAAGAGTTTTGCCGATTAGACGAGAGAAAATGAAAAAAAAACAGTGATTACAATAAAAAAACATCACAATAAAATGTATAAGGCACAAGCAGAAAACCAAAAGACTACTTAAGAAAATCTTAACGCTACAAACACTACAAAATGTGAGAAGCTGCTCTTTGTGGCAAGCGGGTTTGTTGCTTCTCGATATTGAAGAATGCCATCTTCACTCTGCAGCGCTACTTAGACTTTAAGGGTTTGTGTTGAAAAGTTCTTCGGTTCCTTCCAAATATTTCACCAAAAGTAAATCACGATACACTAGTGTCCATGGATTGATCCAGCCATGTCTACCGAATCTAGCACTGATAGGTTTAGCCATCGAGGTAGGACCAAACTTGATCCATGTACGAGCAGTCTTTGCAGAGATGGTTAGAAGTTTCGAGTCGGTTTTGCATAGTTTGCAAATCAGATTGTTAGACCACTTGCGCTTCGTCAAATTGTTGGAACTGAAAATCTTGGCGGTAATAGAGTTCATGCGAAGAAAGGATATTTGAGTTCTGCTCTTGCCATCCAAATTGGCGCTACCTTTTCTCGTCAGGTGCGTTGGCCTAAGAAAAAAATGATCCCAATCCAAATGTTGTGTTGATCGTTTCATTAAAAAGATACTGTTGTGTTGATCAGAACTGAAGCCTTACCAGACAAACAGAAATAATCGTAAAAACAACGGATGGATAGTTCCGCCCATAAATAAAATCCAATCATTCTTCTCAAAATAAATAAAATCCAACCCACTTACGAATGGGAAGAAGTTTGGTGGCGACCGACTGCCGTCAGATCAATCGGTGCTGCGGAGGGCGTTGGGCGCGGGCGCAGCCGCGGCGGCAGTGGCCGGCGGCCAGCGGGCGTGTTGGCTTGAGCGGACAGCATCCTGCGTGGGCTGCCTGCGAGTCGCGGCCAGAGCAGCATGCCAACACCACCGGCGGCGCAAGGTGCGCCGCCGTGGTCTCCCTCATCTGGCGACGCGGCTTCGTCAGCATCCGCCTCACCGTCGTGTTCCTCGGATCCGTCCTCTTCCTCGCCCCCTACCAGCAGCAGCGGGCCCTCGTCCCCGCCCCCGCACGCGGCCCCGTCGTCATCTGGCCGCGGAGGCACGCCACCGCCGCCGCCGTCGTGCGCCGCGTGCAGGCACCAGCGGCGCAAGTGCCCGTCGGACTGCCTCCTGAAGCGCTACTTCTTCGCCGACGACGAGCCCGACAGGTTCCGGAACGCGCTCCGGGTGTTCGGCGTCAAGAACCTGCAGCGCATGCTCCGGGCGGTTCCGCCGCCGAGGCGGGACGTGTGCGTGCAGACCATCGTGTACGAGTCCAACCTGCGCGCGGCGGACCCCGTGCGCGGCTGCTGCGGAGTGATCCAGGACCTGGAGAACCAGCTCATGGACACCGCCGTCGAGCTCGAGGTGCTGCGGCGACGGCTGGAGTCGTACCGGCAAATGGCGCGCGGCTCCGAGTCAAATCCTGTGCCGATACAGCAGCAATTGATGGCAAGAACAAGCGACGACATGCAAATGCAAGGCCAAGACGGTGTGCCACCGGCGGCGAACGAGCTCGCCGCGACACGGACACAATTATCCGCGGTGGAGATGGAGCCGCAGTTATCGCAAGTGCAGCCGCAGCTCTCCACAATGCCGCAATAATTCTGGGCGATGATGCAGCTACATGTCTCGGCGTCCGCAACGCTGCCGCGACTCTCCGCGACGCAGCCGCAGCATATCTCTCAGCGGTACAGCGACAACCGGCAAATGCGTCGGCAAACGGCACGCGAGGCAACAACGGTGATATGGCTCGAGAAATCGTAGTGCTGATGGCTCTTCCTGTGCAGATGCCGTGACAATTCTTTCAATTAATTCCATGTAATTACTCTTCTTGCTCTCTCTCCGGCTCAGACCATGTTGGTGGTAGACCAAGTTACTAATGCATTTTTTTTGCCGTTAGCAATGCAATAAATTCACTAGATGGTGTGGTCATTTTTTTTTCATATTGGTATGGAGTACATTCTTGGATATGTGGAATGGCTATTCATCACTTTGTTCAGATTTTTGTGGTGGTTCTTTGATTTTTTTCCCCATTAGCAAACATGCATATTCATTGCAAGGGGATCTACAACTCGGCTTGGAGATTTATCTAACGATATTGTCATGCCTTCTGAATCATCTTAGTCCACACCGAGGTTAGCTATTACTTCACTACTCCTCTATCAACTTTTAACAACCTCGCAAGGTTGTCTCGGTATCAGCACTTGATCTCATGCTAGATATAACAAGACGCTACTCAATACTTCTTTTGCCTCCTTAGGTGTGGATGAGCTCAGTATCCACTCAAAAATTGATCTCTTGAACACCAACACGATATTCCTTGTTGTGCTTTGATGGAATCCATAAGCACCAAATCCATTTAGATGGCGACAACCATTAAGAGTAACACTTGCTTTCTCAACAGTCTTTTACTATCACTCGATGAGATAACTCAATGCATTACACTAGAATGTTGGGCTCACATTCAAGTGTGAAATCCAAATCAAGTATGTGAGTGGGCATGCTCAAAGTGTGCTCTTGATGTATGTGTGCTTGGGATCAAGAGTTATAACATGCTCGGGCAAGGAAGTTATATATAGTCCTACACAATCAACTAGCTCTTGTGCCCTTACAAACATACATTTTCGTGAATTTGATCCGACATGCACCACTAGAGAAATCCCCAATAATCATGTGCATCGTGCAGAACTATCATTTTGTGGTGTGAGCATTGGAAAATTCTAGCGCAGCACACAACTTCGTATTCTACTAAGTCCTAAACATTTACTACGCCCGCTCCACGTGGGAACTAGAGCCATAACCCACAGGGCCACCTGTCAGCACAAGGCACTTAGGCCCACCTCTCGACCTTGGCCCCATCTAGGATTCGCCTAGGAAACTTGGTCCCACGGTACTCGGGCTTCCACTAGGGACCTCGTCAGAAACGTACCAAGTAACTTGGACCCATGATACTTGGGTCTCCCACCAACCAAGTGTCGTACAAGGAAACTCAACTGGGTCTTCCTTTCGGTCGAAGAATCAAAACATGTCAAAACAAACACATATCTAAGAATGAGGTTAATGAGCTCATCTATACCTTGGAAGGACATATGGTGGAGATGCCCGCTAGGGTGTGTAAATACCCCTCATATGCTGTAAACAATACTACATAAGCTAGCAAACTACTCCATCCCAAAAAATGACCTTATAGATCTAAGCATGAGAAATAAGAAGTGAAAAAGTGTGGTACACGCATTAGAACAACCAAGAATGAGAGAGATAGAGATGTAATGCAAAAAAGAAAGGCGTGTTAGAAAAAAGAGAAAGATACATTAGAAAGTGAGATAAAGTATTTTGAGACATAATTTGAATCCTAAAGTCATATTGTTTTTAGGGACGGGGAGAGTAACTAGGAACCATTGAATACCATTTTGTTTTCTACTATCCGTGCACCCTGTCACGACTTGTACATGTGACAGAAGCTTGAGACCCAAGAACCAGCATCATTGGCCCTAATACATCCTTATTACTCCTAAGTTTCATTTACAGAGAGTGCTTTAGCTATTATTATGAGTTTGACAAAATATATAAGTATATCAATATTATGATATTAAATAATTATTATATGATAAACATATAGCCAATTCTCATTCTTTGAGGAGAAAAACATATAAATTTAATAAATCTATATAAAATATACTACTAATATTGATCGTACTTTGTAAATATTGCTAGATCTATTGTAAAACATATTATCACAAAAATTATTTTAAAAAATAAATATCAGTAACATTTTTAAAAACTAGCAGCTTTTTTAAGAAAACTGACTTGTCCAGATGTTTGCATATATTTTTATAAAAATAAAAAATAATGCATTATTACCGATTTTTTTAGTAGAATTATTACTGAACTGATGAGAAGCTAAAAGCGGTGGCGGCCCAGATTTTCGGCTCTTCAGCTTCGCGGCCAGCCGGTCCCGCTCCCGCTCCGCCTCGACGTGCAGTGGGACGGGATGGTTGGAAATCCAACATAGTACGTACGAGCTGTCTTTTTTTTTTTATCCCTTTCATTCATCAAAACCAAATTTTCCGCATCGCCGCTGCCGAGTCCGACTCCTTTCTCATTTCCCCAACTCCGTTTTCAATTTCATTCCCCCAAAAGGCCAACCCCTGCAAAACACCATGCGGCCGCCGCCGCCACCGCCGCCGCGGTCACAAGCCATCCCGCCGCCTAGCCATAGGCGACTGGAGAAGATCGCTCCTGCCCGTGCCTCTCCCCCCACGCAGACCTTTGTACAAAACCCCATGCGGCGGCGGCCGCCTCCGCCTCCGCGGTCACAACCCATCCTGCCGTCGTCTCCGCTGCCAAAACCTATCTGGCCGGTTACCTGTGCCCGAGTCGAGACGATCGCACCTCTCCGTGCCCGACCGGAGATGGTCGCGCCTATCTATTCCCGATCGGAGATGATCGCGTCTACACTTGCCCAGCCGGAGATGATCGTGTCTACACGTGCCCAGCCGGAGATGATCCTTCCTACCCGTTCCCGACCGGAGATGACCGCGGTTACCCGTGCCCGACCGGAGAGCCCCTTGGATGAAGAACCAGTAAGCCATTTCAGTTACCTAATTCAGTTTCTTTGTTACTCAGAAAGTAAATCTAGGAATTCTACGTATCAGGGACATTATTGTATTTGTTAATTTGAGAAGGATCCTTTTCTTTGAGGCTATTACCATCCACATGTTTTTTTTTTCCTCTGTTTTATTTCATTATATAGTGTATACTGTTACATGGCAGTAAATATATTTTCATGTATCAATACTTTTTAGAACAAAGGTTTCCTCTGCTTTTATATTTCAAAAAGCACAAAGCATCCAAATCACATTATGTTCATCCAGCAAAAGTTGTTGATGGATTACTTTGACATTCTGTTAACTCTAGTTGATTTTGTAGTAGGCTGCATAAAAGTATTAGAATGGAATGTTTGTTGGCTTTTTTAAACCATTGTTCACATGAATCGTACTTGTATGTGTGAATGCTGCAGGAAGATGATGAACACGCAATCTATGAGGATGAAGCTCAGATTGCCGAAGCTGAGCGGAATGAAGAACTAGCTGCTTTAGAGTTAAAAGCTGACCTACCACTGGATGTAATTCTCAAGATGTATACAAATTCCAAAGGTGATCTCCAACAACAGTTCTCTCTCACCCACTTCCATACATAGAGGGGACAATGCTATGCACTTCTTGACACTCAATTGATAATTTGATTAGTTCAGTATGTCTCAGTTAGCAGGGAAAGCAGCCCAGACACCAAAGACATGTTATGTAACTTAGGCTCAAAGAATTTGATTGTAAATGAGATTGCGTAGAGTATTAGGAAGTCGATTAGACTCTTTGATGCCATTTCTTATGATTGATGTGGCTTACCTTTTCTTTTTTCAGATTCATCTAACCAGGCTATTGGATGTGATCATGAACCTGCTCACTTTTCAGGTGACGATGGCAATTCTTGTGGGGAAGTGAATGATGGTCATTCTTATGCTGAGTTTGTGAAGAAGAGTCATGTACGCTTGCTTTCTGTATCTTATTTGTTTTCCATGTGTTGGCTTTATTCTTCATCATTTTTTGGGTGAAACCCTGGACAAAGAGCATATCTGATTGTACCGCCAATTTTTCTTAACTTGGATAAAAATATCGGAAATATTTCTTCTATCAATGATCAGGCATATTCTAGTCATCTGTGTTGTTTATGATTTTCTTCATCCTTTATCCCACTGTTATATACTTATATATTTTTTCTTTCCTACCGATGCTTGAGGGTGATGTCTCTGGAAACAATCCTTATGTGTGGGAAATGGGAGTTTGCGGTGGTCATGGGTCAAGAAGAATTTTGACATTAGCTATTTGTGGACTACCCCTTCACTTGATACTTGATAGTATCTGCCCAACTAAACTTCTTTTGAAGACTAGTTAGCTATTGAATTAAGAAAACAATACCCCTATCACATGAAAGTTTATCATTTCAAAATTCAACCTCCATTAACAACCTTTAAGAAGTGAAGGAAGAGCAGAGAAATAAATGCAATACATTCTGGATTACTGAATGTGGACATTTTAAGCTGCAATTCTAGTAAATTTAGCTATAATCAACATTGTGACATCGAGGTGTAATTGCAATTATTAGGAAGCTTGTAGTTTTTTCAAACAAATTGTTTCATCAGTTAGGCTCATGGTGTTCCTCACGCGGGAGGTGTCCTGCACCTTCCTAGCACTGGCATGGCCATATCTGCTTCTCAGTGGACGACATCTGTGTCTCACTGCTAATGGTGGTTGACTAGATGAGAATCACCATTCATCCTTATCCTTTGTACCAAACACAAAACTGGGATTGTCACATTCTGGTAAGTGGTAACCAAACATGCTAGTGGGATGACCATCCCATCATAGGTTGTCTCCAAGCCTAACCCATGTTAGTTTCCTTTATTGCACTGGAGGTTTGGGATATTCAGTTTTGTTTTTTTCTGCGTCAAACTTTGGCTTCTTCATGACAAGTAAAGATCAAACTGTCTGTTTTTTACGCTCTACTAGATGAATGTTGGCCAAAAAAACTGCTTTCTAGTACTTTTATCTGGCTATTTATGATTGTGTGGTTAATGTAGCTGTGATATTCTTTTTTTCAGGAGGACCAAGATTACTTTTCTGCTGAAGAAGTAAAGATAGCATTGCCTTCTTTATCTTGTTTCCTTATTGCTTGTTTCCTCTATAGTATTCCTATTACGCTATACTCCTGGATGGGAGTTTATACTTGAAGAAAAACCGAGAAAACTGTAGCCATCTAGTAAAGTTGTTATGTATATTGAGTCCTGCTGTCTCGTGATACATAATATATGATCGTCTCTTATAGGATGACGAAGCAACTTTCTCTGAAGAGGAAGAATTGGCAAAGAAAAAAGATCCTGATCAGCTGGAAGAGGTGATTGCTGCCATCAATCCATAACATCATTGAATTGTTTGCATTGTCATAGTTCAGTTTTTATTGCAAGAGCATAAACTTAGCCGGTCTTGAAAACTGATTCAATAGCATTGTTATCATGTGCAACTATGTAAGGCTATCATTTTCTTTTTCTGAAGTTCATTTATTTTGGTTCTGGACATTAATTCTGGGAATGTCAAGAGACTAAGCTAATTAAATAGATTGTTTGGGTTGTCTGCTACCACCTTTTGGTTCCACAATCTTTTTACTTTAGTTTAGAACATACAAGATTCCTTTAGTCACACAAGTTTGTTACTGGATGAATCCCAATTGAAAGCACAGCCCTCAAGTTTTCATAAGGGATCTGATTATGTCTTGTGAATGAGGAAGTGACTCAACGAGCATGTTAGCGATGCATCCATTTGGCTGACTGTTTTTGGTGAATTCTTCTAACTATTTTTAGTGATCATATGTCCTTTCAATGTAGATTAAGTTACTGCAGAGGGAGTGCGAGGTACCACTAGAAAAACTTTTCGCGAGGTACCAAAAGGTATAGTTAGATTTTCCATTGCTTTCTTCAAACAAATTACGGTGGTCCATTTGGGGGCTAACAGTAAAATTGCTGGACTTCTATACTTTATTTTGTTTTTGAAACCTAGCAAGCTCTCTCTCTCCCCCCCTCTTTCTCTCTCTCTCACTCACACAGAGGAAGGGAGGAGGGAGTGATGGTTTGTTATTTGACGGCTCAGCAGATACTAGCAAATTGAATGAAAGACCACACGACTAACAGTGCGCATATTTAAATCAGTAGGATCATATATTATATACTACTTTCTCCATCCTAAATTATAAGATGTTTGACTTTTTTGACGCCAAGTTTGACCACTTGTCTTATTAAAAAATTTATGCAAAATATCATTTCTTTTGTTATGGCTTGCTTTATTAGTAAAAGTTCTTTAAGAATAACTTAAATTTGACTATGTTTGCACAAATTTTTTGAATAAGACGAGTGGTCAAACTTAAGGTAAAAAAGTCAAATGTCTTATAATTCAGGATGGAGGAAGTATTAAATAGAACCATGTGTAAAAGTCAAAATGTGACTGACTGTTTTTGGTGAATTCTGCTGACTATTTTTTGGTGATCATATGTCCTTTCAATGTAGATTAAGTTACTGCAGAAGGAGAGTGAGATACTACTAGAACAACTTCTCGTGAGGTACCAAAAGGTATAGTTAGATTTTCCATTGCTTTCTTCAAACAAATTACTGTGGTCCATTTGTAATACCTTCTTTTATATATATTTAGGATGGCTGTGCGGATCATGAAACAACAGAGTTGGAGAATTCACCCCATTTTGTTGAAGAGGTCAACTGGCTTCCGAGGATAACATTGGACGTCTCCATCACTCAAGGTTTGAGCATATTCTCTCCCAGTCTCTCCGACCTCTGTGGTTCAGCCCCCTGTAATTACCAACAATTTGATGCCCTTGGACAAAACCCTAACGACCTGTTATATCTGCAGTCATCATGAAGGAGAAGAGATTGCTTTGCAATGACATGTCACAGTATTCAAAAGACATGAAGCAAATTCAAACGATCTCAAAGGTAGTTTTTCCAGCATTTTCTAATTTGTATACTGTTGTGCGTGGAACTTTCTATACTAGGTGCGGGAAGAAAGAGCGTTCAAAAGTTTTGTCAACACACAATTTGTTTCAACAGCACAGAATTAGCAGCAGACGGCCACCTAGTTGCGAATAACCAGCATACACACCCACGTCACACATGCCGCTAAGGCCTGGCGCTGCATCTTGTATCGGTTAGAGATTAAGGCTAGTTACGCTTAGAACGAGGTAGTTAAAATAGTTTTATATATTGAAGATTGTAAAAGGGTTACAGACTATCAAATAATAATTCTCCCGTTCCTCCCTTGCAAATTCTTCCATTATCTATTTATCGGGCAAGTTTTTAGGGAAATTTTTATGAGCAAATTCCCTCATTGCCATCCAAAAAAGTTTGCTTCCTTTTTGTACCTGTAAGAATTTTCCCTTCCCTTATGTACCATGATTTCAAAATTGGTATCCCCTTGATGCCACTCCCACAGTTGGAACGTTAGGCTGTGGTTAAGTGAACAAATTTGCCCCTCTACGCAAACTGAAATAATTTTTATTGTTTCCCTTTGCTGCCATTGAACCAAGACACGCCAAATTCTGTTATATCCCTTTGTTGTCATTGAACTAGGAAGTTGTCAAATTTATTAATTCATTTTACTCCCAATAACATCATAAGCATCTAGACACATCCATATCCAAATTGAAGCTTTACTCCTTTAACTTCAAGATGTGTGGCAAGACAACTCCTTCAATCTTTCTAGAAATTGTCCTCCTTGCATTCCACTTTTCCATAAGAAGTTGTCTGATCTTGTCCATGAAGCCATCCAAATTTAAACACTTACGGGTCTTTATCCACTCATTGAACTCTCTACTAGACTGTTTGTGACATAATCCACCTTGCAGCGAGTTAAGAATTGGCTTCTTGTCCATATCCTTTTATGCTTCTGACTTATATAATCCATTGCTTCTGGTCTAGAACTCTAGATTCATCCATTGCTTTCCAGGGCTTCTCAAAAAAAAAAAAATGCAGACCATTAATAAGCTGCCGCCCAAAGATGGTCATCAAACTCTTTCAAACACCGTACTACTTAACCAAAATACCTTTTTTTAAAGTTGGACACCAAATGGAACATGCACTCCTTGCGTTCAGCTACTGGGAATACATCTTTCACTCCAGCCTTCACAGATTGCCCAGCATAGTAGAAATAGTTAACCCATGTAGTGTTCCTATTACATCTCTAAGTCTTTCCATAATTCCAAATACCATGTCCAATTTTCATTTGTCTCAGAGTCCATTACTCCAAAAGTGTCCATCTACAACACATGCACTTGCCAACTGCCCCTTATAATTTCCTGTCAAGAAAGTACTATCTATTGCCAAATATGGTCTGCATCCCCTTGGCAATTAAAATAGGACTACATCAGGGGTAAGTATTGAGCCCTTATTTATTTGCTTTGGTGATGGATGATGTCACAAGGGACATACAAGGTGATATCCGTTGGTGTATGTTCTTTACTGATGATGTGGTGCTAGTGGATGAGACTAGGGCAAAGGTTAATAGGAAGTTAGAACTATGGAGGCACACATTAGAGTCGAAAGGATTAAGACTTAGTAGGACTAAGACCGAGTACATGAGGTGCGATTTCAGCGCGACTAGGAATGAGGAGGGAGACGTTAGCCTCGATGGGCAAGTGGTGGCCAAGAAGGATACTTTTCGGTATTTAGGATCGATGCTACAAAAAGATGGCGACATTGATGAAGATGTTAGGCATAGAATTTCAGCCGGTTGGTTGAAATGGTGTCAGGCTTCAGGTGTCCTCTGTGACAAAAGGGTGCCTCAGAAGTTAAAAGGTAAGTTTTATAGGACAGCGATGTTATACGATGCTGAATGTTGGCCTACAAAAAGGCGACATATCCAGCAATTGAGTGTAGCAGAGATGCGTATGTTACGATGGTGTTGTGGGCACACAAAAAGGGATAGAGTTCGGAACGACGATATTCGGGATAGGGTTGGGGTAGCACCAATTGAGGAGAAATTGATCCAACACCGGTTGAGATGGTTTGGCCATGTCCAACGGAGGCCTCCTGAGACGCCGGTGCTTAGTGGGGTTCTAAAGCGGGAAGATAATGTAAAGCGCGGTAGAGGTCGACCTAAACTGACTTGGAACGAGTCGGTTAAGAGAGACCTTAAGGAGTGGAATATCCCTAAAGATCTAGCTATGGATAGGAGCGCTTGAAGACTAGCAATTAACGTGCCTGAACCGTAATTTTTTTTCTTGTACACTTTATGTGTTCTTTGTTTTTATGTCTCTTTTGGGTTTCATCTCTAGCCTACCCTAACTTGCTTGGGACAAAAGACTATGTTATTGTTGTTGTTGTTGTTATTGTATCCCCTAGGTAAGCGATCTATGCATGGTTTCATAGCACAAAAAAAAACATTATATTGAACCGACCTTTTCTTGGCTTTTGTGATGATCAATTACTATGCAACTATCAGGACAAGACCTTTCTACCTCTGCCTTAAACCTAAATAAGTTATCAAAGCTGCTGTTCCAATTACCAAACAATTGCTTATGTGTCAGTTCCTTACCTGCATACACTCTCTTGTAAGTCGTCTCCACCTTGTACTTTTCCTTAATCTTATCCTACAGTTCATTTGTCCCATGTCATGAATCTTCACTAACCCAATCCTTAACAACTTCACACACCCAAAATTTGGTTGCATGCTTCACTTCCTTACTCCTCCTTGCACTAGTACTTTTATGTCCATGAGGGTTCCTTTTCTCCTGACATTTTTTTCAGAACATGACACAAGATAATTAGTTAGTTGTCACGTTTTTAGCAAACATAACAATGAAAAAGAATACAAAATCAGTTATAGCTTTTCAAAGCAGGATGGCTGATTCTGTCCAAAGCTGAACAAAGATGCATTCTTTGCGTTGTTTCACCCTTCTAACTGTGGAATCATCTTAAGATGATAATAAGTAAGAAGTATATAATTTGATAATAAGCTTTCTAGAAAGTTAAATATCATATTTGTTTGATGAATGGAACTCTGGTTATGCATTTCTGAACTTCATGTCAGTTTTCTGTCCATTACTTGCACAGGTTTGCTTCTTGCTATGTTTTGACTGTGTTAGCTTTAGAATCAGCTCTGAATGTAAATAAAATAGTTATAGATAATTTTATTGTCTTTTCAGAAAATCTGTTTATGACCAGAATGAGGGACAGACAACTGTGTTGCTGTCCAGAATCTGCTGGGCTAAGTTAATTGCTTTAGCTTACTCTATTTTTGTTAAATATGTTTATTTGGTTTTTGATCATTGGATGCTTGCAGCAGCTTGAATGTATTGGTCATGTGACTCATGTGTATCATGCTTTTTACCTTAGAATTGTTGTGTTTTCTTTTATAAATGCTATCTTATCTAAATAAATTTGCAGGGATATGCTTTTGCAGAATTATGTGAATAGTAGTGTTCGTTTGATCGATACGATCTCTATACCTAATCCAAATGTTCGGGGTCAAAGGCAGAATGTTGAAAACCTGAGTATGTTTGGCTGTAGGCTTGCAAAGAGCCTTGTTGACATCTTTATGAAAGCACATCGGAATAGGAAGACATGGGGAGGCAATATTAATCTACAAGATTTTATTGTACACAGAGGTCGAGCTGAGGTGACAAAATCACCAACTGGAGGATTTACATTTTCTGAGTGGGAGAGTGATTGCAAGAAGCTTGCTAGCATTCTGAAGCATATATTCACGCTAAGGCCTCTTTACATGAGTGATCTGATAGATACACTGGACAGTGTGAAACGAGAATATATGCACCTTGATTGGCTTAAAACATATATTCAGAATCACTTTGCATTCGCACCATCATACGATAGATCAAATGTGTCATCAAAACTTGTGCAGATGTATGAAGCAATGACTCCAGCAAAACAAACAACTTTCAGAGATGTTGTGAATAAAGTGAAATGTGTTCCGTGGACTACATACAAAGTTCATGGAGCACATATCTTTGGAGAAACATTGAGACATCACGTAACTAAATATGGAAAGGGATATGAATTAACAAGTTTTGGATGCTTCAGGTTTCAAAGAAATTCACAACTCATGCATCAGAAGAAAAGGTAATTCAATATTAAATCTCAAAGCATGCCATATTCTATTTGTTGGAAATCAAAGAACTCAATTGGAATTTTGGAACTGCCAGAGGGCAGGTTTGGCCTAGGCCTTCCTCTCATTATATGGCATAAAGCATAAAGTAAACTTGGGATACAAAAAGCTCTCTAGAGCATATTCTTAGGCATATTATTAAGGCCAACTTGGCTGCCAAGATACATAGCTAACTTGAGAACTAAGGAACTGAATCATAATGACAGTAAAACTAGGTAATTAGCTATAGGATAACTTAGCACTAGGCTTAACCCACACTCTTCTCTTCTTTGAATAATAATTTATTTTGGATTGTTTTTTTGTAGGTATGGGATTGCAAAATTTTGCTGGAGCGGTTTGGAATATGTCATAGCAACATTTCTGGAAAACTTTGTTCCACAAGTTATTAAGGCTTTGGTTCAGAACTATGATTTACTTGAACTGTAAGTAAAAAACATTGCACATATTATTCCATTGTTCAAACAATTAGATGCAAGTTTTCTTAGTTTTTTTTTTATGAAGGCTTCAGACTGCAGTTCCCTTTTAGGCTGCCCTTCCAAGTACAGGTATGATGAAGTTACATTTGATTGGTTGTGATAGTTTTGCCATACCATTGATTTTTATCTCGAACGATGGAGAACTACATGCCATACCATTGAATTCATTGTTTCTTAGTACTTTTACATTACTACTTTAAAGTAAATAATAATAAATTTATATAGTTGGTATGTTGGATATAGTTCATTAGGTCTAAGCTGAACCACGTGCATCATAATATTTTTACTTTGTAATTTTTCATGTCGTTGTTCCACTGGAAACATATGGTAAACATGGTTCAAGAGAATTATGAGTTTATTTGTTTTATCCGCAGTTAATTCTTGTGGCAATGAAACATAGCTTTCAGCATTGCAAAGGAATTATGATACTCTTTGCACAAAATCTGAAACTACTAATTCTATAGTTAATATTGTAGATTCGGATCAAAGACTAAATAGTTAAAGTAAAAAAAGAGATCCAAATCAAGAATTCAAACAAATTACAAAGCTGAGAGAATTATTTAACCCTTCAGCTGTACCTTCTGATAGAATACACTGGCGATGAATTGCAGAATACTTTTTTTTAATGAAAATCTTGTTACTCTTAGCTGCCACCAGATAAGTGGATGTGGACTCGCCAAGCATCTCAAACTCATCAACTGTTTATACTGTTCTACTCGGTTGCCGGCTTGTCCCGTGCAAATAAATAAATAAATAAATAAATAAACAGCTTTGATTAATTGATATCAAACTGACAGCCTATGAGCTACAATTGATCTTATTCATGACAATATACGAGTCATTGAACAAGTGACCCAGAGTTGAATAGAGTAACTTTTGGGTTGTTTTTTTGTTTTGGGGGGTGGGGGGGGGGGGGGGGGGGGGGGGGGCCTGAAATATTGGATAGTGGGGACTATGGAGAGATGTGGAAATATGGTAAGTTAATATTGGGTTCTCCCCTAGTATTATTGTCAGCTTGTCAAACTCGGATAAACACAAGCACAGAACTTCAATGGCAAGACTATTATGTATCGTTCATACTACTGTGAGCTGTTCTTAATTTTCTGTATGTTAAGTTATTATACATCTATACCATGCATTTGTAGGTAAAATTGTGTTTAGTTTGTATTGGATGCAAAAAGATATTGAAACTTGTAGTTTGGTGAATGACACAACTGTTCACCCTGTGTGCCAGTGGCCTAATTCTCTATACCATTTGCAGGAATGGGGGGCAGGAAGCCTGTTCTGGGGACATGAAGCAGTTAACTTCATCAAATTCTCTATAATGCCCCTCCCCCTGTTAACTGTTACTTGTCACGCCTTTGTAGTTTGGAGCTCTGTTATCTATGGTTGCCTCTGTAACATAGAATCTGCTGGATGGTTTACAATGATGTAGCTGCATTTGCCACAATTCTTGTCTGTCACCGTCATATGCCTGGTTTTAGGTTTTATTAACTGGCTAAAAATATTGAGAATACTGCCTGGAAACTTTGTGGTGGATGTGTTAATCGGTTGTGTGATTTGGCAAGTAAACATGAGTACTATGTGGTCATTGCTACTATTTGAAGATTTATAAATTGCAACCAAAATGTGTCATGCAGATGTCAATAAGGTTTTTTTTCCCCCTATGCTGTGCTCCTGATGGATATCGAGACCAAAAATAGTATACCGCGAATTCAGGATGCCTAGCGCAACAGCTTGCTTAAGCAAATAGTCGAACAGTTGAACTTAGATGGCTCGTCTGCTTTTCCTAGGCTGGTCACCTGGACTCCATATTGGGAGGAATGGACGCAACTTGTGCAACCTATTAAAAAAACGCAACCACCCGTTCTTTTATTGAAGGAACTGTATTGCATTTTGCAGTAATTTTGAAGAAATAGTTTTTGAGGAAATAGATTACGAATCATGCAAAGTAAGTGTCGCATGGTTCTACTTAACCCCTTCCTTTTGACATAACCCCTATGAGTGCGCTGTTGCCTCCGTCCGAAAAGAACGGCATTCTAATCCAACAAATTTTGTGCAAACGAATATTTATATTCATAAGGTCACTGTATACAAACCAATATATGTACCTGTTTTGTGTCATAAACATTAAAAAATATTCTATATAAACTTCATTAAGTTTTAAATGTACTTTAATCATTTTAAATTATAAAATATTTTTTCTCAAACAGTGTATCAATTATTAAATGTTTTGATTTTTCAAGATACATAGATCTTGCTATGCACTTAGATATGCATATAAAAAAATTCAAAACACCTTGTAATTTGAAATGGAGAAAGTAACTCGAACTTAAGTGTCATTTTTCGGGATAGAGGGTAGGAGGGATTATTCTTTTATTGCACAAAAAAAAAAGAAAGAGTTAGAACGAAGGACTGCAAGGAAGACTACCAAACGACATTGCTGAGTATTTTCTCTATTCTCCTTAATTACAAAGAAACGGTGTATATAAACAAACTAAATGAACAAGTATCAAGTAGGCTTATAACTACTAGTCTCTTTTACTGCATAGTCCAGAGGCAACAAACATCAGAGGCTGCTCTGTTTTGAATCCTACCCGACAAGAAAGAAAAAACGTCTGGTGGCGTTATCGTGTATGTTTGGTTGATTGCTTCCGGTTTAATACCAGGATTACCTGAACTTAACAAAATACTCACCACGGTTACGTTTGTCTCATATGGTATATAAAGTAGAATGCAAAACAAATATACTGTTCTTTCTCCGTTCAGACCTTCCTTTTTCCATTACAAAATGAACTTGAGAGAGGATTGCAGGAAAACCGTGGGGGTAATTTGCTCTGCTCCCAATGAAACATACCACAACCACGAACCCAGAGGGGTTTCCAAGTATCTAAGAACTGCAGTTCCAGTATGCAAACAGTAGAGTAAGAGTAAAACATGACAATGAAACATTTTCCCTGAGTAAAACTAAGCAACCTAGTCTTGGTCACATCATATGTAAGAAAATAATAATTAGGCCATCCACCTGGTTTTGACAGGATTAAAAGCATCAAGCATCATCGATCTAATAGTACCAGATTAAATGTCATAGACTGCCAGTGCTAAAGTGCACCTTAAAAAAGCAAGCAACGAAATTAATTTTCTAGACAACAAACGACTCTCTAAAACTCCAAACTATGTTCTCCAATCAATCCTGATATAACTTCACATGAGCTTCTGTTCAAGGCTGGCGAAGACATCCACAACATTCATCTTACTTCGTTTTGAAGGATGCATCGCCACCTCCTCGCTGTACCATGGTAGTCCTACAAAAAACTGGAAACATTAGACAAACGAAGCATATAATTTACAGGCAGGACTGAATAAAATCATCAATGCACCTGGTATGGCCTACAAGTTTGTTTAGAAAACTTGCTATTTAAAAGATGCACTTTACATTAATAGAGAATCTAGTGCCGATTCAAATGAGGGTAAGTAACACCAATAGAAAATGACTGACAAATACCTAAATGTAAAAAAATGTAGCATGATCTGCATAAAGTCTGAAGCTTTACAAGAGCACAAGCAAGATAGTGAGCAACCTAAGATGCATTCAGAAAACATTATGCTACCACTTACAGAAGTTAAGGAACTTGATGGACAGTCTATTTTAAATGGTTTGGTCAAATCGTAACACCTCCTCGGCTCCTCCCACTGCTTCTCTAAAAATGAATCACACATGCTACTGTGTGGAAACTTCATCTTCTCCACGGATTCCCAATCCGATCTAATTCAAATATGCAAAGAAACTACGGCATATCAAAAGTTCAATTTCTGTCATAATGACCAAGACTAACTTTATCTAACTAGGATCAACAAGAATTTACCATATGGTAAGACTTCTTTGGAGTAAATTCTCCACAGCCAAATGTTTCATGTCATGATCATGTAGTGTGGCAAAAGATCAAACAGGGTAACTCCATGGAAGGAGGACCAAGATACTGTTGGTCTACATCACACAGTCGATATGCAGAAGAACTCAACACAACAGCAATACAAAAAGTATACCATATGATTTAAATGTTTAATTAATCACCCAGTAAACACAGGAATACTTTACTGTTGAGATGTAACATCAGAATGCAGTAAATGAAATTGAAAAGTAAGTAGTAAAACAATTGTATGACACTTACACACAGGAAATAATCTTGATGGATAGCTATTTAGAGGGAACTACATCAAAGTTACCAAACTTGACAACATTTACAATCCATCCCAAGTGAGACAGACAAGTAACACATCAGGTATGTGCAGTATATGAACATTATGAGTAATTACCTGACGGGCTATTTAGGTACTTGGAGAAGTCAGTGGGGAAAAAGGGCGCAATGCAGACGGGGTTCTCATTATCCATATCAAGATCCTCATTACAGCAGACAATTTGCTCATCGAAATATCGGAAACCTAACCGGAATGTCCCATGCTTCATGTCAATAAGGATTATCCAGACCTTCCCAGGTTGATATAATCCACGTTCCCTCAATATGCAGCACAGGACATCTGGGTCATTCTTGGCCACAGTAGGAAACTCCGGTGCACGGCATGGCAGATGCTCAACCTGATAGACTTGTTGCGCCCAAAGGTCACTGAGATTGATCACATTCTGCATCTTCCACATAAAGTCATTGCCTGCAATCTCAAAGTTTCAAATTGTGATTGTGAGGCCACTTGTTTGGCCGCCCTCCTTGTCGATGTCAACAAAGCGCATCATGCCTTGGCTGACAGACACACTTCGGTATGGTTCTGGCCACCCCCTGTTGAGATGATCCTCGACGGGAAACTGCTTGCCAGGGAACGGTTTGTAATAGAGCATGGGTGACTCGTCATTGGAGAGGTCGCAGAGCAGGATGCCACTGTAGTAATCGATCCAGCAAAGGAAACGGCCAGCGAAGGGGAGCACCCTGTCGCACTCCCAGAGGACAGGGAACTCGCCCTCGCCTGGCCACGCGGCTGTGGAGCAGGCATATCTTCGAACAGCGTCCATTCCCCTTCCCTGGAGGAGAAGACACAGAGAGATGCGATCACCTCCGACGACTTGATGGTGTAGTCGTCGTCCACGGCGCCCGGGGTAACAAGAGCTTTCTTCCAGGACACGATGAGGTCGGCCACCACGTAGTCGTCTTGGTCGCCGCCGCCGCGGCACAGGATCCCCATGTTGTTGTCCACCAACATGAACTCGTTCCTGCCGGCCAAGTCCTGCGCCGTCTTTGTACAAGCCGGAAGCCGCCGCATCAAGGGCGGAGACGAGGCACCGGCCGTGTAGACAAAGATATTGGGGCCTTCGCGGGACTCCTTGCGAAGGCCGATGCTGATGAGGACAGGGCTCTCGTCGGCGGACAAGACGATCGGCTGGGCGGGCAGATGGAATATGGACTCAGGCATGCCGTACGGCCAATGGAGGTCGAGGTAGGAGACCAGCGGCGGAGCCCTCAGGTTGAAGGAGAGGTAGCCGGATTGGCCGCTGTTCGTGTGGACTGCGACGGCCGTGGCGTCATCTCCGACGGCCGACGCGGCGGCGTCGGGGTCGTCGTAGCAAGTGGGTGCGGCCGCATCGGTCCAGAAGCACCCAGCCGGGGAAGAGACCGGCCTTCTCAGGCTCCGGCGAGAAGGGGAGTAGGCGGGCCGTCTTCGGCTCCGGCGAGCTGGGGAAAGTGGCGGCCATCAGATCGGGATCGGATTCGCCACGAAAGCCTAACCCTAGATGAACCAGAGAAAATGTGCAGCTCTGCCTCTGGAATTTTTTTATTTTTAATTTTTTTAAAAAATTTTACAATTTTAATTTTTTGTTTCGAAATATGACAGAACTAGGCGCCCACAGTGGGCGTTTTTTAAAAAACGCCCACTGTGTGGGCGTTACATGTGACATGGCACAGGCCTGGCCGCCGCCGGTGTCGGCTTTTGCGGGCGGCCTCCTGGCGCCCAAAAAACGCCCACTGCGTAGGCGTTTTTTGGTGGCGAGGGGGCCGCCTGCAAAAGTGCGCGCTGTTTTGCGGGTGGGCCTCGGGAGCATTCAAAAAACGCCCACTGTGTGGGCGTTTTTTGCGCGCCAGGAGGCCGCCTGCAAAAGGACGAGGCCGTCCACCCTCTTCAGATTTTCATTATATTCACTAAATTTTTCAAAAAAAAGAAAGAGGAGAGGAGGGAGGAGAAGGAAGTAAACGGCGAAGCCCTGTCAGTTTGAGACCTCGGCTTTTAGGTAAGTTTCTCATACATTACAAGTTTGTTGCTATGCATTAGTAAAATATAATATGCATTAGAGTTGTTTAGTTTTTAGTTGACTCTGGGTAGATCTGTGAGTATTATATATATTAGATCTATAAATAATGATGTTAGAGCATTGCAGTTCATGTTAAAAATAATGATGTTTCTTCTATGCTTTAAACAATGGATTGCATGATTTGAAATGTGACGAATATCGTATTTTCTCTGAATAGATATGTTTAGGGTT
>CM041644.1:1620204-1682733 GCA_023333625.1 Bothriochloa decipiens
AAATGTGACGAATATCGTATTTTCTCTGAATAGATATGTTTAGGGTTTAGGGTTTAGGGTGTAGGGTTTAGGAATAATGATGTTTATGCTATGCTTTAAACAATGGATTGCATGATTTGAAATGTGACGAATATCGTATTTTCTCTGAATAGATATGCAAAACTTGTGGCGGACGGAGTTTTGGAAAAAATGAGGTCGCCCTAGAGAATTGTATCCCGATGTGTCTAGCAAGGATGCTCCTGTTCCTCCTGCAGTCCCTGTCCCAAATTGTGATTGTGAAGAACCGGCTGATATTGGCCAATCTCGCCATGAGGACACAGCTGCCCGTTGCTATTACACATGCGGTGGATTCAATGTAAGTAATTGCATCTCTGTCACTGCGTCTTTATTCAATGCTAGTAATTGCAGCTCTTGCATCTCTAACAATGTCGTTAGCAATCATGTTTTGTAGGCCTATGAGCGGTGCTTTTTCTTTCAGTGGATTGACGGTGCAGACAAATTCGACCCAAGGTATCTCCAGTTTGATGAATGATGAAAAGGGAAGCATAATCCACCTGATCAATTCGAGTGGTGGGTGGCACCTCCCCCTGAGCCCCCCAATGACAGACGAGGAGAAGAAAATAGCCCAATTGAGACGGCTTGAATCTCCGCCTCGTTGCAAATGCGGAGATTATTCTGTAATAAGTTTAGATAGGCCTAACGAGTTCGAATGTCCTAACCCCGCCGGAGTAAGTGCAAATTATATGCGGTCATGGCTTTCTTAGTATTTGTGCATGTACTAACATTTTACATTGTAGGGTGGGTATACCTTGTTGCGAAAGTGTAACTTCAGGGAGTGGCTGTGGGGTCCAAAGAACAAATGGCCCGAGCCGAAGGTGGACAAGAAGAGAAAAGTGGTTACCCCCAAGCCTCCTGTGTTGTGCAAATGTGGTGTCAAAGCGCAGTATGGCCTACTACCATCGGAGTTTGGAATAGGCTATTGGTGCGGCCATATGGTTGATTACGATGAGGTTCTTTTGTTCCACTTGTTGTTCACTTGATATCCAAACTTTTTGTATTTGCTGACTTTAAATTGTTCCGTTCGATCACAGAGCCTTAGGAAATGCAAGTGGGAGGTTTTTGCCCATGGTGAAGACCGCAGGGAATACATGGATACACTGAAGCAAAAGCAACTAATGGACCTGAAGTTCAGGTCTGGTACTCAGCTTGTGGACAACTACATTAAGATGCGGAAGCGAGCGCAGGTTGACTATGCCCGATGATTGTGTGTCCAAACCCTAAGTGTTGCTCGGTGGAAGAAAGACTGTGATGCATGGAAAAAGAAGAGAGAAGATGAAGCATCCTTGCATGCGAGGGAGAAGATGGAGGAGGCCGAAAAGAGGAGTGCTGATGCGAAGATGAAGCAGAAGATGGCGGAGGCGGAGATGCCGATGAACGACGAGGACGAGGAGTATGATGAAGCGTTCACCCAAGCCCTCGATGACTTGGAGGCCGCTTACTACAAAAAAAAAGAAGAAGAGAAGTATGATGAAGCGTTCACCCAAGCCCTCGATGACTTGGAGGCCGCTTACTATAAAAAAAGGAAGAAGAGGCCAACGCAGCTGAGCGTAGCCGTACCAATGAGTTTGTGGGAGAGGATAGTGGTTCTGAAGATGAAGACTTGCTTCCCGGTTATGTTTCAGATTATTAGGGCCGTTTTGTTAGATGAATTCGGATTAGTAGCTCATCGCCCTAGCGGACCTATAATTTTATTGTAATGAACTGTTGCCGTGACTTTTAACTGTGCTGTAATGGACTATTATTACGGATGTAATGCAAGCATGTAAGGGTTTAGGGTTTAGGGTATAGGGTTTAGGGTATAGGGTTTAGGGTTTAGGGTATAGGGTTTAGGGTATAGGGTTTAGGGTTCAGGGTTTAGGGTTTAGGGTTTTTAGGGTTTAGGGATTAGGGTTTAGGGTTTAGGGTTTTTAGGGTTTAGGGTTTAGGGTTTAAGGCTTTAGGGTTTAGGGTTTTTAGGGTTTAGGGTTTAGAGTTTAGGGTTTAGGGTTTAGGGTTTTTAGGGTTTAGGGTTTAGGGCTAGAAGAGACCTATCGAAACTCCACCTCCTCGTCTCATCGGCCTCAGCAGCTCGAGCCTCTATAAGGCGACACAATGGGAGGAGTCCTGCCTCACGTAACCTGCACATAAAAATTATATGTTATTAACAAGCCATGTGTACTTAATTGGGAGACCTCGAAGAGTCAACGGATACCTGGAACAGAACCGAGGGTCCACTGAAAGTAGACGTCTGGACGGTCGCGGTCGAAGTATGGGCAGAGTGGCGTTCTGCACCGCAATACGGTATGAACGGTGGTGCTGATCGATCCCTCGATCTAGCAGCTCTGGTTTGTCGTCCGCCATCCCTGCATGACATTATCACAGTTAACACATATGATACATGCAAACAGAAAGCGAAAAAGTATACAACAATAAATTTAAGGTACAACAAGAAATGATCGAATTTGAAACATAAAGAATGCACGTACAACATGTAACTGAAATATATTCAAATACAAGACAGAGATTAAGAACATCACAGAACATTACATCCGCAAGATAGGTTGAAACAACAAGTTTGTTCACTTCAGTTACAACAAAGC
Source organism: Bothriochloa decipiens (assembly GCA_023333625.1). Classification (NCBI taxonomy): domain Eukaryota; kingdom Viridiplantae; phylum Streptophyta; class Magnoliopsida; order Poales; family Poaceae; genus Bothriochloa; species Bothriochloa decipiens. Next base: position 1,622,844 of record CM041644.1, read on the forward strand.
AAAAACCGTACATTACATAATCTTAACCAAGCTTATTACACATCACTACACGACCGAACCACGAGGCACGCGTGCACGTCTTGGCTTGGTGGGCCTAGAAGTTGTCCCTTCCCCTGTTGGCGGGGTACCATCTGATCCGGATCCTGATGGCGGGGCTTCTGCTGTTGTGGGCATGTCTGAGTCCTTCGGGCACTTCTTGTAAGTATGTCCCTCCTTGTCGCATTTGCTGCAACGTTTGTACCTTCCACCTGCTTCAGACTCATCCATGGCATTTCGAATACGTCTTGTCTTTCGACGCCCAGCCTTGTCTCTGATTTTACTTGGGTCTAGAATATAGCTAGGTTGCGGTACTATACCTGTAAAATTCCCCGCTATGCCAAAACCATAAATTTCATGCGACCATGTATGCAATATGGCTTCCTTGGTGAAATAGGGAGATACAAAACTACGATCAAGTATTCCATACTCCGAGCTCGCTGCAATAACATGGGAACATGGTTTGTGGTAGAGTCTTGGCTTGTGGCACGTGCATACGCAATACCCATCCTCCTTAAGTATGCATTCTTGCACAACTCTTGTTCTATATATTTCACGCTTGGCCCTATCAGCACACAAGATTTTAAATCGGTGCTCTCTAATACCTTGAGTTATAACTCTATGCTCCTTTGCCTTCTTACATTTTTTCTCCAGATAATTTGTCAACATATGTTCGAAGAAAACACCTCGCACTTGTATTGATAGGGCAGCGACTTGGTACCGGTCTCTGAAATATCTGCATGTTCCATATAGGATGAACTCAACAATGGCAACCAGGGGAAGGTCTAACACCACGTATCACCCAGTTATAAACTTCGGCCAAATTAGTTGTCATAATGCCGAACCGTGCTCCGTCGACATCATGCAGCAAAGACCACTTCTCCTTAGGCTCATTCTCTATCTAGTGCGAAAATTTTCTCACAGCAGATGCCGATCTCCTTCTGATGTTTGGACCATCTGTGGACAGCGGTTCTAAGGCCTCTGGACCATTCTCACCAACAGGTGCTGATCGCCTTGAGTGCTCTTCCCTTTGCTTCGTTGTGAGCTCGTCCAACCTTCTCCAAAGCTCGTTAAATTTTTTCTCTTGATTCTGTCCGCACAGCCTCTTGAATAGATCCATCAAGCTCTTGCCCTTAAACTACTTGTAAAAATTAGCACCCATGTGACGCATACACCACCGACTTTGAACATCTGGCCAATCTTTACCATATCCCATCTCTGCATCACCGTTCTTCAGATATTCAATTGCTCGAAGAAGGCCAGTGTGACGGTCATGAATTAGGCATACCTTCACCTGCTTGAGAAACCAGTACCAACTATCGGTATTCTCGCTCTCCACAAAAGCGAATGCCAGTGGTAGAACTTGATTGTTCCCATCCATGACAATTGCTTTTAGTATCTGACCTCTATATTTACCTGTCAGAAATGTCCCGTCAATACAGAGTATTGGACGACAATGCACAAATACCCTAATACAAGCACCTAGTGCAAAGAAAGCACATTGCAAGACCAAGGTCATTCTCCATGGTTAGGTATGTTATAAGATCTGTACATGTCCCTAGATTTCTGGCGGCTATGCATTGAAGAAGAGATGGTAAATTATCATATGAGGCTTTGAATGTGCCAAATCTCATCTCGATAATCTTCTGTTTTGCCCTCCACGCTTTAGCATACGAAATGGTGTATTTGAATTTATCTTCGATATGTCTTATTATTGACTTTGGCTCGTATCCCAGATTATGCACAACATCTGAATACATCTCTGCAGCAATAAATGCAGATGTCATGTTTCTGTGGTACTTCTCTACACCTTTTAAGTGACAGTTGTGCTCAGTGACTATTGACACTTTCCAATAATCCTTCTACTTTCCCTTGAATGCATGCACCCTCCACGGACAACCATCGCTGGATCTCATGCACTTAACTTCATATACACATTTTGTGGACTTTGCTACCCAGAACTCCCTCTGCAGTGATACAACCCAATGCTTGACTGCCTCTATCAATTCTTCCTTCTCTGCGTACATCGCTTCCTCGATTACCTCAATCTCCTTATACTCCCATGGAACATGGTATCCCTCTGAAATAGCAAGTCCAGAGAAGTCTTCATTAGACCATTGCCACGGATTACATTGCATCCTTCCTCATTAGAAGATTCATCACCCTCCACTTCCTCATTCGCCGCATCTTCATTTTCCATTGCCTGAACAATGAAGTTGATCCTCTCGCCCTCATCTGCTAAGCCTCTCGGCTCACTGGCTTCTTCTTCTCTTTCTGGTTCCCGCACATCCTGTCCTTGTTCTTCTCCTTGCTGAGCACGGTCGTTTTCCTCTTCCATTTCAGCATCAGTCCTAACCATGCTTATACCCTCTACATCTTGCAAGGTTGCATTGTCTTTATCGTGCACCTCCATGAAAATGCTGGGTTCCCAGCCCCGCTGCAATGCATTTTCTACGTACCATTTCCATGTTTCGGTGCAATCTACCGACATCAATTCCCAGAAGCATTCTTCGTTGCCACGGTTGACTACTACATTTACTTTTATTGTGTTAACCTCTGGGTTGATACGAAATGCCCTCATTAATCAGTCACACACTGACCGAAATTTTTTTCCGCTGGCCTATCTATCCCCTTTAGTGTTGACCCAAATTCAGACAGATCTATACCATACGGGCCATATCTGACAGTGCCACTACCATGGAACAACCGAAACATCACTTTAATTGACATATCTATTCAGAGAAAATACGATATTCGTCACATTTCAAATCATGCAATCCATTGTTTAAAGCATAGCATAAACATTATTATTCCTAAACCCTACACCCTAAACCCTAAACCCTTCGCCGTTTACTTCCTTCCCCTCCCTCCTCTCGTCTTTCTTTTTCTGGAAAATTTAGTGAATATAATGAAAATCTGAAGAGGGGGCTGGGTATATATAGGCGGAGCCAGGGCGTTTTTTGCGCGCCAGGGGGCCGCCTGCAAAAGTGCGCGGCCGGCCTCGCCCTTTTGCACCTGGCGCGCAAAAAACTCCCACATAGTGGGCGTTTTTTGCTGCTCCGAGGCCCGCCCGTAAAACAGCGCGCACTTTTACAGGCGGCCCCCTCGCCACCAAAAAACGCCCACGCAGTGGGCGTTTTTTGGGCGCCAGGGGGCCGCCCGCAAAAGCCGGCGGCGGCCGGCCCTGTGCCACGTCACATATAACGCCCACACAGTGGGCGTTTTTTAAAAAACGCCCACTGTGGACGACTAGTTCTATCATATTTCGAAAAAAAATTAAAATTGTAAATTTTTTTTAAAAAAATTAAAAATAAAAAAAATTCCTGCCTCTGAGACGGCAGGCAAGTGGGTAGCGGAGTTGGGAATTCTTATTGGGCCGTGCGATTCTCCACCATCCAACCTACCATCAATAGGTTGGGCATTACTAGGAGGAGCCCAGCACGCCGATATGTTCATTCAGCCCGAGAAATTTTAGCGCAGCAACGGCCTTTTAGTCAGCCCCTTTCTCTTAGATTGATTTATTTTTAAATCCATATCTTATCTAACCTTATTTCAACCCCAAAAAAATCTAACCTTATTTTAGTTATATATAAAAAATCTAAAATACTATAGTAAATATTATGTGCAATGAAAGATTAATGGAAAAAATGATTGAAGATTGATTTAGTTGTATGCTCAGTCAGAAGGATAATAACTTTATCTTATTTTACTTTTTTTATGTTTTCAAATTCTTGAAGGAGAAAGATAATCCATAGATACTACATTGAATATGGGTTTTTTTTTACTAATGCTAAAAATGGTATGGAGTTAGAGAGCAATTGGATGGAAAGCAAACTTATGACATGTGCTTTGTGTCTAGTTCTGGCTCCAGTAGCAGCTTTGCGAAAGAGTCGAAAGACTTGTACTAAACATTTAGAAGAATGAGCAACTTCCTGGTTTATAGTAGAGGATTTGAAGTACTTTTTAGTCTAGAGAACGTGTAGTTTATGCTCCTTTCTCAAGTAGTGCTTGACCACTTAAGACGAATCTATACCAAATACACTTTTAGATTGACGGATATCTTTTTTTTTGGGAAACCGGAGTTTCATTTAATCATTGACATGCATATGTGCAATAAACTTATGGTAATGGATAGGTCCAGAGCAATAAAACATTGATACTTTTTCTTTGCTCCCTCCACCTACAATGCTAAATTAGTCGTAACTATCTCTCTGATTTAAATCATAAGATGTTCTAACTTCTTTAGATACTTTTTTTATGAATCTAGACATATAGTGTCTATCTAAATGTATAACAAAAGTTATGTGTCCAAAAAAAACCAAAACATCTTGTAATTTGAAATAGAGTGGGTAACAAAAAAAAAGATACCAAACCTTGACAGTTGATAGCAACCAACAAAAACTATTTCTCATTCTTAATTTTTCAGAATATATTAGGCTTAAATAATTAAATAATCCTATTCTAGGACTTGATAACCCACTTTCAATAATTGGATACTTTACATACCTATCATATTATAGCTGGCATCCACGTACGAGGATTTAGATTATCCATATATAGAGAGATTATTTCCTAGTCAAATATATAAGATAATTTAATTCAGAACAAACTCGGAAGAAAATTTTGGTGTCTTGAACTCTTAATAATGTCTTTAAGAGAAAGTACTTACTGTCTGCATGCTTGCTAGCGTTTGTTTTAGTACAAAAGTTTGTTTTTCTGTCTATTCTCAAGTGGCATTGTTTGGTGATTATCCCTCGTGTGTTTTTACAGCACCGGAAAGAAGTCCAACAAATATCTCAAGTTAGTCCTCGATCTGGATATATTTTGGAGCGGGAGTTTGTGAAGCCGGTGTGTTTGCTATGGAATTAAAGTGGAGCTACATTGGAAAAGTATTAAGTCCAAACCATATTTTTCACAGTTTCTTTACCAATCATTATTAATAAACTCTCCAACAACTTGTTTAATTAAATATCTAAAGTATCATTCTCTTCTCCGGCGTGCGCTCGTGTACGTGTACGAGCACGACGATTGTCCTGCTACCTCGGTCACGGTATCTGACAGTAGGGTAATTTCTCATGCTTTCTCCCCTGTTCCCTTGCAGGTGCAGTTGCAGATGGCAGCTGCAGGAGTAGTCACCTCGGCGGGCCGCGTGCAACGGCTACAGCAAGTCGTCAGACGTCAACGCGGGAGTCCTCTCACTCCATTCCTCACCACTTCACCAGCACTCTCTACCCCTCTCCTTCCCTCCTCTCCCAGCGACCCAGAACCACCGGAGAGCTCCAGCCGCCACCCTCTGCTGACGGCGTAGGCGGCACCAGCTCCTCACAAGTAAGTTGCAACCCCTTATTTCTTTCTTCACGGCCCAAAGCTAGTTCTTTTAGTCGGCAATGGAGTATGTTCATCTGATTCTGTTGTAGTAGTACTAAGCTCCAATGCGCACAGCATTTTGTTGAAGATCATTGCACTTTATTTCTGAAATAATCTTGAAAGTATATGTATATTATACCTGTTGACGCCAAATGTGATCCGGACCAACACACTAGCAAGATAACCACCATTACGTGGTGAAGGACGAAGAGGTTTCCAAGCAAACCACCAAAGGATAACCAACGCGTTTTTGGAACAAAGAACCGACTAGTTTTCAGACAAACTAGCGAAGGAACCGGTGAAGCTCTCGCCCACGAGTGACCCCGTCAGGGCAAGGACGTTGCCGGGTCGTCCTAGGTTGGCCGGCAATCCTAGGACGACATCCTTGGTCGCCTAGATCAAGAGATGAATAACATTTAGAGGGTTGAAGGGAGAAATTAGGATAAAAGAGGAGATAAATTGGTTTTTGTGTTGATTGTTATTGGATGAACGCCTCGATCGGCTGTGGACCTCATATATATATAAGGTGGGGTGCTCTTATCCCTCAAGGAGTTGAAACCACTTCCAAAACGCAGCAAAATCCGTCCTGAACCCATCAAAATCGGCTAAACCGACTCCTGGGTTGGCTAGGCCGGCCTGGAGGCTTGTTGTCGGCCCAAAAATAGTGAAAATCAGCTTAGCCAACTGGGAGATTCGGCTAAGCCGACTGGCAGATGGAAATTCCGGGTGAAATCTTCCAAAAATCATAATTAATTCATCCGGACTTCAAATGAGGCAAACCATATTTGTTTTTTGATTAGCTCGACGAGAGGAACACAATGGTGATGTTAATTCTTGTATTTGAGAAACTTAATCAGGCCAGCTTAGCCAACTTAGGAACCCAGCTAAGCCGACTCTGGCTGATCCAGTGCCCAAAACATGGTTCTACTTGCCTAAGCACAAAACATGATGATACAAGGTTGCTCTCTGGTCTTCATGATGACAGAAACTTGATGATAATATCTATTATACCCTCTGGATAATTTTGGGTGTCAACATATGCCCCCTGCTTTTTAGTAAAGCTTGCATACTGAAAAGCATCTCTCAAAGCTAAAACTATGCCTTTGTTACTGTTTCACGCAGAAAAATCACCAATGTGTGTTGTTTGCTGTCCTAAACTTATCCAGAATATCATCCTCAGCTTTTTAAGTGAATGGTGCCTCTTAAAATATACTGAGCAGCAACAATACCCATCACATCGGCTGTTCAACGGCTAAGGGCGATGTATACATCGGCCATTGCTTGGTGAGCACTTAGGCGTCTTGCCAAACACTTAGAAAATACTTCTTAAGCACTTCCTGTTTATTGCTCTTAGGAGACTTTCAACTTGTATTGTCTCCAGCAAATGTGAGTTATTCGAATATTGATATGATCACTCTATAAGGACTTCCCAATTTAGTGACTTCTTGCTAATCCTTGGCAACTTAATCTTTATCTTCTCGCTTATTTGATGCCACCTTCTTAGATATCCTCAATTTCCCTCTTGATGAGCTTGATCGAAGTCCACGGATCTATCCCACAATCGTCCTTGTTTCATCAAACTCCATGACATTAATACTGGTGTTGGGATCATGTATGCACTGCAATGTGAAAGTCCTCAAAACATTCAAATAGGCTTCAAGATCATTGGAATCAAATTTAGCCGATTTGAGAGCCACCTGGGTGAAGTGACTGTGCTGGCTACTAAGGATTGGCTAGGCCGGCTGTAGCAGTCGGCTAAGCCGACTAGAGGCTGGTCTGGCCGGTCTGCTGACCGGCTTAGCCGGTCTAGAACTGGCCTGGCCGACTGGGTGCTGTAGGCTGGCTTAGCCGACTGTAACAGTCAGCTGAGCCGGTTTGTCTGTACCTGCTTAAAACAAATTTTCATGCATCGGCTATTCTCATACATGAAAGTTGCACCCACCACTGTCATAGCCAAATGCGTGTTGAGATAACATGTTTTACCTGTATGAAGTTCAATGTTCTCAATCCAAATAAAAAGATTTCCTATTCGGTTTGTATATTGGGGCAAATATAGTTCTAATCGGCTTGATGTCTCAAATAGCGCACCATTATGAGAAACAATGATTATGCCAACACCTTGGCCTTCTTGCAAGCCGATTAATTGAAATAAAACCTCCATGGATAACAAATAAGCAATTGATCCCATATCCTAAATCAATTCCTTGCTCAACAACAAAATCAGCAATGACTTGACTTTTAAATTTTCTCAATGATTCAAAACATCAAGCCATGTTCAGCAAAGGCATATGTCCACTTGCCTTGCCTTGGGATCAAGAAGACACCAATCAATGATAAAACATCCTTTCCTTTTATCTTCTTGAATCAATGCAACACCATTGCAGTCCCTTCAACAATAATATATAAAGTGAATGGAGCTCCTTTCCTAGATGCACGAAGAGCTGGTGATGTTGATAGAGAATCCATGAGAAGCTCGATTAACTTAATTTGTAATCGGCTTCTAAGTCGTGTCCTCTGCCCAAAAGATTTACACTGCATGATGATATGGAGCCGATCGTCGATCGACTCTAGAAACATAATAACAAAGCCTCATCTATTGTCTCACAACCATCAAAGTTTTCTTGATAAGCAGATCATATCATCATGCCCCCAATCAAAAGAGGCATCAACCATGGTATAGGTTGATGAGTCCATCTAGAGAATCTGGCTTTTGAAGAATAGTACTCTGAGGTGTAAAGTCATCTTGTCTTCCATAAATCCCCCTGTATCAATATTGGTGACACCAATGAGGCCAAATCAATTGGAGACACCCCAGAGGCACCTGGACCTGAGAAAATCAGCCTAGCCGACTATGGAGGTCGGCTTAGCCGTCTTGAGGTCAGCCAAGGCAGCAAGCAGTGTGAGTCGGCCTAGCCAACTGGTGAGTCAGCTCTGCTATTCTTGAACATGCAGCTGGTTCTCTCACAGCACGATGGTTGTAAGCATTCATCGACTATGTTACATGCTAAGGGCGATAGCGAATCATCGGCCATATGAATTTCCACATGAATATGCATAGCCGAAATAGAATATTTCGGCTTTTGATCATTGGTAAGCATAACAATTTGGCAACCCTCCATAACATAAATACCCCTACCAAGAATCAAAATAAGGAGCTGAGGTTGACCATACATACCATGGGATGAATTCCACACAAACATAGGCAGAGAAGACGGATGATGGGAAAACCAAAGATTTTGATGATTTGGTGCAAATCTCCAACTTGGCAATTGTTTCTTGAATCTTCTTCTCTCTTTCTTTACCTTCGTTGCACCACTTGCTTGAGCATCATCCTTTTGAGCTTGAATTCTTATCTTTGGAATCCACGCTAAGCCTCTTTCTTTTAGCTTCTCTGCACTAAGCCTTTGCATCTTCTTTTCTTGCCACTTTGGTAAACCGATTGAGCATCTCAATTTTATTTTAGTCTTGGACATCAGTAATTCTTTCTTGATTTTAGGCACTTTCATCTTATTTTGTTCCAATTTGGCACCTACAAAATTAATAGATGATATTCCTGCTTCTTTGCCATCAATAGCCAGATTTTTCAGCAATGTAATCGACTTTTCAATAGTTGCATTCAGATCTAAACTTTTCTTCTTTCGGCCATCATATTTCACACGATAAACTTGCTTTACCACTTTCTTCTTTGGTTGAGCTCTAGACCGATTTTGATCAAAATGGTTATTATAAGATGATGGTTTCTCTGAATATTTTGGAGCTGCATACTCTATATAATGTGGCTTGAAATATAATGGGACATGTGCCTCTTCATCAAACCAGCCCCAAGATGAATAGGGATAAAAATATGCGGGCTGTGATTCATAAGACATAGGAATTGGCTGCTCAAAAGGAGAATATGTTGCTGCTGCGTGAGATTTATTCCCTTGCTAATTCCTCTCTTATGACTTGCGTTTTGGAGGCAATCTTGATGGCTGAACCTTCTTTGATCGATTGACGATATTTGCTTCACCTATCTTATTATATTTGGCTAGAAGCTCTTCAAAGCTGAGTTTTGGTATTCTATCCTTCTGCTTGTTATGAGCTTTGCCTCCATTAGTTTTATGAGCATCCTTCTTCTTTTCTTCATTTTGATAGACATGCTCCAAAGAAGGATCTTCAGCCGATTCTCCTTGCTCAATGGGATCAACCGGCTTTGGCTCTAGTTGGAGAGACTTCACCTGCCCCCTAGTGTCTTCTAAATCTGTAATGACATTGTTGTCCTCTATAATATCTTCAATTTGCAAGTCTTGGACAGCAACCTTGTCTTCACTTGAGGGGTCTACATCTCTCTCTTGAGCACTTGAGCTTTGAGCTTTGAATGAATCGGCTAATGTAAGCCAATTTGAAACCTGTTTGCCATGAAGACCAATTGAATCCAATTGGTCTATTTTTTGAGCTCCAGAAAATCTCAATCGACCTTTATGAATAGCCGATTGGATCACACGATGAAACATATTGCAATTACAAGTATTATGATCATAAGAGTTATGCCACTTGCAATATGTAAGCTCTTCTCAGTTTTGAACTGATGGCAAAGTATTGTGATCAATGATTCTACTGAAATTATTTTTCAGCAAGATATCAAACACATGATCACAAAAAGTAAAGTCAAAGCTATACTTTGATTTCTTGAGCCGATTCTTTTGCGGAGTCGACTTCAAAGCTAGGCAAACGAAGGGATCAAATTTGTCATCAATCCATTCGGCCACAACTTTGCAACTATTCTTAGAAACCTTTAACTTTGACAGATTAGCGCTATCGGCCTTGCCATATGGAATAATCTGTTGGCCGATAGAATCTGAATTTGTTTTATATTCAACAAATGTAATACTATTCCTAATCGGTCTTTCACAACTATTTACAAGGATATCTCTAATAGATGCAGAAATTGAAATAGTTTGACTAGATTGGAATTTGAGCAAAACATCTGTATCTTGTACCTTGTTGATCATGTCAGAGATATGCATATCTTTAACTTGAATGATGTAGCTTTTCATCTCCAAGGAACGATCAACAACAGGTGCTGAATCATCCAAAGATGCATCAGCAACTGCAGGAACCGAAGAAGTCGGCTTAGCCGACTGGAAGTCGGCTAGGCCAACTTGGGCACTAGCGGCAGGTGGAATCGGCTTAGCCGACTTGGAAGCCGGCCTAGCCGATTCATGGCAAGCACTAGGGGAAGTCGGCTTGACCGACTGAAGAGTCGGCCTAGCCGACTCAGAATCGGCTGTAGAGGCAGTCGGCTCAGTCGATGGAGTAATCGGCTTAGCCGACTTTGGGCAAGCAGGCAACACTTTTTTCTTGTTTGTAGGAGCTTGATATTCACCAATAACATAGTAATCACTAGAAAAGTACACAGTCCCTTTAGCTCTTGAAAAATCAAGTCTCGCTGGTTTCTGACGCTTTTCTGGTTTTTCTATAGTAAGACTTGCCTTTTGAGTGTCCACTAGTAATCCTGCTTTGGCCAATTTCTCAATTATGATTGGCTTCTCATTGATTACTCTAACGAATTCATAGAATTTCTCCTCTAGATCAGACCATTTATCAATATACTTAGGCAAAGATGTAAACCATGCAAAAGCAATACCAGTGAGTGATAAAGGAAAATTTCGTATCTTCATATAGTCTTCTTCACCAGCACTGGCAAACTTTAGCTGAAAGAGATAGTTGCAAATGTGCCCCGTAGCAAAACTATCATCTTCACCACTAAATTTTTTAAAATCAGGTACCCGCCATCTGTCTGAAGCTTTCAAATAATCAAAGGTTAATGGGTATGGTCTGTGATAATCAGGCACCTTCCATTTAGAAGATAGATGTGGATTTCTGAGTGAGCTAAATCTTCATCGATCATGCTTGTTTTGAGGAGAAAATGATGTGAAGCCCAATCATAAGAAATAGCTTTTTTGTACCCTGCTGAATTCTCATTCATTCGGCTAGAGTTAGTGGTAACAAACGAAGCCGAATTGTGAGAATTATCATTAACACACCTTACTGAATTTTCATTAATTCGGCTAGAGTTATATGCAGCCGAATTATGAATAGGAGCATTGGAATAAGGTGCTGAATTTTGAGAGTAATTGGCAAAATAACTAGCATTGTTATAGCCAATTCTCTCATTCATCGGCTTGTCTTGTGATGGAACCACATGTTGTGAACTTACAGCCGATGGATAAGGAGTTACATGTTGGATGTTGCTAGAAGAATCAAATGAATTTTCAGCAAGCATTGGCTCTTGATCATGATATGCATAATTAGAAGAATAAGCCGATGTAACATATCTATTATCATCATAACTAGTAACACCAACATGGCAATTTATACCACTTGCAAAACAATTACTAAAACCATTAGATGAATTTGCAAGTTGTACCTCGGGGTAATTGCAGCGATAATGTGATGAACCACCTTGGTACTCCATGATTTAGAACTTGACCGCCTTGCTGAATTTTCCAAAAAGCAGCTCAACGCGTTGCAAAACAGCAAACGAGATCACAAAGGGTCACAACTAGATGCAATCAGTCTTTTTGAGCCCGATTGAACGGTAATGGCGATCACAAGATAGTAGATCAGCGAAGAATTAGGGCTAGGGCAAAGAGATTCAGCTACAAAGTAGAGCCGAAGCAATCATTCTCCAGTCGAGTCGCCAAAAAGTATGTTGACGCCAAATGTGATCCGGACCAACACACCACGAGGGCTTTAGAAGCCCGCGTCGCCACGGACCGAAGAACGCAATAAGATAATCACCATTAGTGGTGAAGGATGGAGAGGTTTCCAAGCAAACCACCAAAGGATAACCAACACACTTTTGGGATGAAGAACCAATTAGTTTTTAGGCAAACTAGCAAAGGAACGGTGAAGCTCTCACCCGCACTACTGGAATCGACGAGTTTACCTAGGGTTTTTTCTTTCCCTACCGTTTTCTCGGCGGCCTAGGGAAAGATATGTTTCCCTAGGGTTAGTTATGCGGCTCCTAGGGAAACTTCTCTTTCCCTAGGAAACCTGCGGATTCGTTGGGATGATTCTAAGGAAACAGGACATATTTCCCTAGGAATATAGATAAACCGTAGGGATATCCTAAACCCTACCCAAAATTTCCCCACCCCGGTCCACACGCACACGCGCCCAGATTCCTTTTCGCACCCGACCGCCGCCCCAGGACGCGACCGAGCGCCGCCCCGCCGGCCCAGGACGCCGCCGCGACCGAGCGCCGCCCCGCCACCCCAGGACGCGGCTGCGACCCAGCGCCGCCCCGCCGGTCGTGACCGAGCGCCGCCCCTCCACCCCAGGACGCGGCCGCGACCGAGCGCCGCCCCGCCGGCCGCGCCTGCCCTCCTCCACGACCTGCGCCGGCCCTCCTCCGCGACAGAGCACCGCCCAGCGCCGGCCCTCCACCCCAGGACGCGGCCGCGACCCAGCGCCGCCCCGCCGGTCGTGACCGAGCGCCGCCACTCCACCCCAGGACGCGGCCGTGACCGAGCGGTGCCCCGCCGGCCGCGCCTGCCCTCCTCCACAACCTGCGCCGACCCTCCTCCGCGACAGAGCGCCGCCCAGCGCCGCCCCTCCACCCCAGGACGCGGCCGCGACCGAGCACCGCCCCGCCGGCCGTGCCTGCCCTCCTCCGCGACAGAGCGCCGCCCAGCGCCGGCCCTCCTCTCAGAGATCGAGCGCCGCCCTCCTCTTCGCGACCTAGCGCCGCCCTCCTCTTCACCGCCGGGCGCCGCTAGCAGAGGGCGCCGCGCCGCCAGCAGAGGGAGCTGCCAGCAGAAAGAGCAGTGCCGCATCCAGGTCCATCATCTCCACATCCCCTTCCTCTCATCCATATTGATCTAGAGCGGTTCCTAAAACTAGGTACAACGCAGTAAAATTTATAACCTTTTTAAATAATGTCAAATGAAGACATTTCGCCCTCAGATTCTTTATTTAAAGTCATCATATTTTGACAAAAAATCAAAATTTTCAAACCACTTCTTGGATAGAGAAATGACCAAAAAATCTAGAGATACCTTTTCATTTGAAACAATCAAAGGTCCCAAAATTTAATTCTAAATCCTCACATTTTGAAATTTAAAATTCTAAAATTGATCTTTGATTGATAAATAATATAAATCAAAATGGTAGATCTCCAAGAGCTATATGCAACTTGCAGTTGAAAACTTTTTCATTTGAAATCATTGACAAAGGAAGATTCTATTTGAACTTCTTACATGTTGATAATGTTCAAACAATCTCTGATCGACAAATGCCCAAAAGCAAAACTGTCGTACTTGACAATATCTACAACTTTCCAGTTAAGATATTTTTTTCTTTTGAGTATGTTTATGTCCTGAATACTCATTTCGAAATCTAGTGAAGTAAATAGAAAATAATGTACCTATCATTTAGCCACAAGCTAGTTCGAGGTGGAGTGGTTAGAATAGCAATGCACGAAGCCACAGCCTGCAGGATCAAATCATGCTGGTGCGTATGTGAGCGAGAAATCGTGTGAGGCCGCCTAGTGGGGGTGTTGCTTGTAAGTAGCAGTGTAAGTGTGAGAGATGCAATTTTTGACATCCACATTTCAGATCTCAGATTCAAGTGTGGAGAGAAGATCTTGATTTTTGCAAGGAAGGTTGGAGAGGGATAGAGAAGGGCTCGGATCTGCATTTGTCCAGTTCTGCAACCAAAGCTTGAAGGTGAGAAATATTTTATTTCCTTGCTTCTTTTTTGTACATTGTGATGCTTGTAGTACCACACTGTTATTTTGGGTGTCTGCTAAGGGTTTTAGAAATTGAACAGGGGCTTGTTGTTGCTACAATAACTAGATATGTCAATGTCAATAGAGGATCGTAGTTGGATGTACCAAGGTTGGAAGGACAATGGTTGTCATTCTGAGGAGTGGGTGCGAAACACACATGCTTTTATAGATGATGCTTTCAAGGCTGTGCCTAATTCTGAAAAGTTTGGAGTAGTTTGTCCATGTTCGGAGTGTGCAAATAGAGTTAGGCGGAGAAGAGGTGTTATGACGTCGCATTTGTGTAAAAGAGGATTTACTCCTGGGTACACTATATGGACCGAACATGGGGAGCAACCTTATAGAGAGCCTACATTGCAACATGGCTATGATACCCTTGATGGTTTAGATGAAATGCTAGCTAACATAGGTGATGCAATGCCCATAGATGATATGGAAGTAGAAGATGAACCAATAGCTGATGCAAAGGCATTTTATGCCATGCTGGAAGCTTCACAAGAGCCACTCCATGGTTCCACTAGTGTTGCTCGACTAACCGCCGTGACACGCTTGATGGCAGTTAAGTCACAGCACAACCTTAGTGCAGAATGCATTAATAAGATACTGAGTCTACTTGATGATATCTTGCCTGAGAACCATAAAATGCCAAAGAAACTGTATGAGTGCATGAGTCTTCTTAAAGGTTTAAAAATGCCATATGTTAAGATAGATAGGACAACCATAAAATGCCATATGTTCACAAGAGCACAACCTTGTTTGGTTGAGTGGACGATAGGACATAGAAGAGGGTGTCAAATGCAGAAACGCTGTCGCCAACTTACAGCCATTGGTGAAGTTTTATTGCCACAGTCAGTCAGTCACGTAGTCGATGCTTTATTGCCACAGGCAGCAGCTGGGTCCTGAAGCAGAAGATAACGTCTCTGTTTGTGGTATAGGAGGCCAGCAGGTTGCCGGTGTTCATGATCACGAACATGGATGGGAACTACTTTTCCCAAGAAAACACTAGAGCAAAGTGTAACCCACCTTGGGCCTTGGCTAATGTTGTTTCTTATATAGAGAACTCTAGTGCAGATGCTGTATAGCTAGATGCGACTGGTGGGATGGTTCTATTCCTCATTCGCATCTTTGTGTCATCGGCTCACTGAATTGTGATCTTGCGATGGTTGGGAAGTTATCCAAACTACTTTTAATTTATCCAAACTGAAAAAAGAAAAACACAAGAGTTTAACTGTTGAGTCCACTTTTCTTCATGTGGCCTAACATATTAATCTATGTGCCTGATAGTTTAACTGTTCTTTCAACACTTCATGGCCCTTGTATGCAATTAATTCAACATTTTTTTCTAACTTAGACTTGCTTAATCTCACAGGCCGGTACTTTTGGCTCATCTGTTGGAGTTCATGTTCGAGAGGAAACTCCAGAGGAAACAATAAGCAGGATCGCCTGTGGAGTATTTCGTGGCCATCCAAGTGGGACAAGTGCTGGAGTGGATGGCGTCAATGAGACTACAAGTGGTGGAGGCACCTACTCTCCTCCTGTAGAGGAAGAACAAAATCCGTTCTTTTGATTATCACCGGACCAAGAGTTGTATTTGATCCTGCTGTTGCTAGACAGTTGCTTTTGACTTTATGGATTTGTGGTTATGGACTTGTGGTCATGCATTTGTGATAATATTATATATCTATATGTATGGATTTGTGGTTATGAAATGTATGAAATGAGTGCTTAATTATATATGGTTCATGTGTGAATTCGAATTTGAATATTTTAATTTAAATATCAATTTGCATTTGAATTCAAATATGAATCTGCATTTGAATTGAAATATGCATGTATGATATAATGTCCCTAGGGTTGTGTTTCCTAGGGAAAGATTCCTTAGGAAGTGGCTTGCTGTGCCGTCTAAGGAAGTTTCCTTAGGGGGACGTAACCCCTAGGGAAAGAATGTTTCCCTACGGTTTCAGCCAGTACCCTAGGTAAACTGACATCTTTCCCGTCGATATTTTCCCTAGGGGCCTTTCCCTACGAATTACCCTAGGGAAACTGTTTCCCTACAGTTTTCCAGTGTTTCCCTAGGAAAATTAACCCTAGGTAAACTCGTTCATTCTAGTAGTGCCGGGAGGGACCCCGTCAGGGCAAGGACGTCGTCGGGTCGTCCTAGGTCGGCCGGCAAGCCTAGGACGCCATCCTTGGTCGCCTGGATCAAGAGATGAACAACATTTAGAGGGTTGAAGGGAGAAATTAGGGTAAAAGAGGAGATAAATTGGTTTTTGTGTCGATTGTTGTTGGATGGGCGCCTCAATCGGCCGTGGACCTCATATATATGAGGTGGGGGTGGTCTTATCCCTCAAGGAGTGGAAACCCCTGCCAAAACGCGTCAAAACGCAGCAAAATCCGTCCTGGACCCATCAAAATCGGCTAAGCCGACTCCTGGGTCGGCTAGGCCGGCCTGGAGGCTCGTTGTCGGCCTAGAAACATTGAAAGTCGGCTTAGCCGACTGGGAGACTCGGCTAAGCCGACTGGCAGATGGAAATTCCGGGTGAAATCTTTCAAAAATCATAATTAATTCATCCGGACTCCAAATGAGGAAAATCATATATGTTTTTTGATTAGATCGACGAGAGAAACACAATGGTGGTGTTAATTCTTGCATTTAAGAAACTTGGTCAGGCCAGATTAGCTGACTTAAGGACCCGGCTAAGCCGGCTCTAGTTGATCAAGTGCCCAAAACATGATTCTCCTTGCCCAAGCACCAAACGTGATGATCCAAGGTTGATCTCTAGTCTTCATGATGATAGAAACTTGATGATAATGTCTATTATACCCTCTGGATAATTTTGGGTGTCAACAATGCCATCCTGTTTCTGCATCTGAAAAATTACCTTGCAAATTTTTTGCTCTTTAGTCACTGCACACATGAAGGCATTTTCCTCACGATTTGTCATGCTCAGCTCCCGTTGTTGTTGCTGGCTCTAGTTAGAGGGAACGGCTGTGGTTCTGTGTTAAAAACTGTTAGTTTCACACCTTCAGTTCTACACTAGTTAGAGGGAACTGCTGTGGTTTACTGGTTTCTGTGTTGGTTTCACACCTTCAGATCTATAAACAAGCACTAGTTCAGTTAGCTTGCCAAAACATATGAACTTGGTGTTTGCCACCCACAGATGCTGTTGTTACCAACCGTAAAGATCACACATGACATAAGACTAGCATTATAAATAAAAGTATTCAGCTGATTTCGTATCTGATGATTTCTGGTGTCCAACGCCTGACATCTACAAATTTTGATTGCACTGATAACTTATCTGCATCGAGATCTAAACACCGCAGCTTCCGACCTCGGACTCGGATCGCCGCTAGCGGCCTCCAATGGGTGATAGAGATGTTCACATCAGCAGCGGTCATCGAGTTGCTAAAGCTACTGGCGCCGCCTTCGCTAGATGATTTCGAACACCGCCCACTGCAGGCCTTTTTCATGGTGTTCTTGTGTGCTCTGGCAGCAGGCATTTGGAACGAATGTTTTCTCAATCTCTCAGGTTTGATCAAAGCCAGACTCTGCAACTTGAGCAGCTCAACTTCGGTCCCTCCCATGGCGAGGGACCAAGCTGGAATCCGCAAATGGACCTCCAAGATTGCCCCAACATGCTACATCGGCCTGCTCTACCTCTTGCCAATCCTGCATTGGTTAGGGTGGACCTGGGTGCTGGTGAAAAGCCACTCTCAACTAATCTTCTTACTCTTTTGTCAGAGCCATTATACTCCCCATTATCTTCAAGAAGATCTTCAACGGGCAATGGCGTGACCCTACAAGGGATGACCACATGGATTGATCATCGCACCTTAGATGGCTCTCCATAACTTCATCTTAGCTTTGTCTTTGAGGCAGCATTGGAAAGTGGTGGCCATATGGATCCCCTGCTGATTATATGTAACTGGGCCAGCTTAGCTTCTGCAGTGTCTTTAGATTATGCTATATATACTCTTATATATTTCCTGATGCCTACTTATCAGTATCATGGGGCGAGCTTAGCTTCTGCAGTGTCTTTAGATTATGTAATATGTACTCATATATTGCCTGATGCCAGCTTATCAGTATCATTGGGCCAGCTTTGCTTCCGCAGGGCCTTTAGATTATGTAATATGTACTCTTATCGACTGATGCCTGCTTATCAGTATCGATGTGATGTTGTTGAACCATATTAATTATTAGCTACTTCTAAGACTCAAGTTATAATGATTATGTGCATAAACTATAGGCCTATATAGTTGTTGTTTGATGTTTTCATGGATGCAATGCTGCAGCAAGGAGTAGAATTTCACTTCACAAAAGAGGTGTTAGTATTGCTCAACCTGGGTTTCAGGGCTCTCATTTCAATCTTGTGGCTTTGTGCTTACATTTACAAGAGTTCTGTAAAATTTGAGGACGAATACTTTTGTCTATGCATTCTTCATACTTTTAAATATCCAGCAAATATTAATATAAACATTGAGTCTATGATCCGTAAGTTTTGATATGAAGATTCTGTTATCTAGTTGAATGTTGTAATAGGCTGTTGATGGTTAAGCGATTTATTCACTATGTTCCTCCCATTCCCACAAGACCTTTCTTTGAAAATGTTCACACTGTTGAATTTGCTGTCTTTGAGGCAGATTTTAGCATCAATCCTGGTCAATGGAGACGGGTCAATAAGTTGGGTGGCCAAGCGCTTTTCATTGGCCAGAATTGCTCCAAGTCTTTTGCTGTTGAAGAGTTCGGTGGTATTAAAGAGGATTGCATATATTTCATGTGTGACTATCCTTGGCCATATCACCTTGGAGATCCTCTTCGTGACTCTGGCGTGTACGACATGAGAAATGGGACGATCACTCCGTTGTTGTCACAGAACGCACCAGTGCCGCAACATAATGGTGGCCAGTGGCGTCCAACATGGATATTTCCTGCTGATCCTGTGTAGTCAAACAAACTCAGTTTTAGTAGTGTATTGGGATTATGAAGCACTATATATTTGTACCCTGAAATATTATGTGATGTCTACTTAGCACGTTAGTGATGTACTAGCTATTATCTACTCTTTTGGACTTATGTATGATGTGTCTGAGCTATGCTTTGTGCTAGTATTTTTTTTTTTATCTTAATATGTTCCCGAATGGCAATGCTGCAATGCAATAAGCAGGAGCTTTGCATTTTCCAAAGATAAGCTGTTAGTTTTGTACTTTTGTTCAACCAGGATTTCTTGAAGCTCTGCTTTTCCACTTGTTATCCGGTCCCTAGGTTTGTGCTCAGAAACTCATGCAGTCATGCAGTAGGATAGACGTGTATTCTCAGTCCTGCAAGTTTTGCTGCTGCTGTTTAAGTTATTTTGGTACCTGATGAGCAGCTTGAGCTTCTGCTGTGCTTTCATGTGCCCTGAGATTTTTTTTTATTAAGATTTGTCTTACTCCGTAACTCTTTATTATCATTGCTGAAATTGGCCCCAGCAGCAAAACTAACAAAGCTGAGGGTTTGGTGTCGCCTGATGATCACCGGTCATGACTTGCTGGTATTTGTTTTGCTACTGATCTCATGATATTGAGGACTCTACTAGGTTTTGGTGGACCCCTGGAGCTTCTGTTTTAGGTCCTCAGTTTTGTTGGGTTGTTGCATTCTCTGTCACATTTAGGTGGAGTTTCTGTATATTTTTACTCGGTCAGCATATGTTTTTGCTACAGGACTTTTTTTGTGGGGGACTTATGCATCTCTATTTCGGACGCAGACTCAGTAACTTTGCACTGCAAAGTTGACTCTACTCGTCATCTAGCCACTCCACGGCTCTAGTCTGGGACGCGGAGTGCTCCGTTCCCGTGTGCCAGGACTTGCGGCCTTGCCAGCCATAGTGAAGGGAAGCAATGTCGCCCTCGACGCGAACCTCCGTGACAAGGTGTGGAGGTTCAGGCTTGTATTCTGCTGTACTGAACCAAACATGAGCTTTCCATCTGATTTGGTTGAGTTCCTGCAGATTTCATACAGGTAACGGATTAACACTGCAGGATTTGCAAAAACGAAAAAAAAAAAGACGGAAACGGAGTTTCTGACGTTCCACGTGAGACGGGTATATGGGCTGTCCCTCTTTCCCAAGAGCGGCGGATGGTATTTGTTTTTTGCTACTGACCTCATGACTTTGAGGACTCCATTAGGTTTTTATTTCTCCCCCTGGAGCCTGCTGCTTTTGGTCGTCAAATTTGTTGGATCGTTATGTGCAGCTTGAGAGCGAATGTGTGAGTTTCCAACTTAGCCTGGAATCAATAATACTGGTCGTCAAATTTGTATTGCGGGGGTACTGAACGTCTGAACCAAACACGAGTTTTCTATCTGATTTCGGTTGAATTCCTACAGGTTTTCACACAGTAAATTTGTATTATTATTAGTACTAAAAAAAGGGAAGAAAAATAGTGTGTCATTTGGATTAGTAAATAAAGGCTAGAACGTAGTTTCTGACGTTCATGTGAGATGGGCTGTATGTCTCTTTCCTTTCAGTATCTCGGCCCGACACGAAGGCCCAAGAGGGGCGGAATTATCCTCTCTTGTCTCCTCTAGTCCTCTCCCTCATTGTTCTCGGCTGCTTCTCTCACCGCGCTCCACCGCCGATCCGAGAAACCCTCGCCGCTCGCTGTTCGTCCTCGGCGATGTAAGCCTAGCTGGAACCCTCCTCTGCCGTCCACAGCTGTTCTGCTACCTGCGCGCTGCCTCATTGGCGAATCCCGCCGGCTGCTGCAGCATTCGCGCCCCGGTTGCGTCCTATTCTATTCGCTCAAGCGGCGGCGCATCTCACCGCAGGAGGGCACGAAGCCACGAGCTGCTGTTGGTAGTATCTGGTAGGAGTTCGTTACCTTCTTTCCTTCCTTCCTATTGCCCCACTTTTGGATTATCGAGTGTCATTAGTTTCGGTATATGTCTCCCTGGCCCGTCCTCTTTTCCGACTAATTTAACTAGTAGCTTGGTGTGGGTTTTTGCTTCACTGGAACTGCAACTTCGTCATTTTTTAGGACATATAAAATCTCATAGGTCGATATTGTTTCTGAATATTGTATTGCAACTATGGCTTTCCCCGCGATGAAGCTTGGAGATTTTGAAGGATTCAGACAATTCCTTAGCAATATGTCATACTTTAGTGTTCATTGTCTTTATAGACTATAGAAAAGACAATTATCATTTCTGTTAATAAATGAGATTGCCCAAAAGGAACTAAAGGTGTCCTTTTATAAGAAGAAAGGATTCCCTAAAAAAATCAAAAGAAGAAAGAAACAGAATGCACCAATGCGCAGTCCAATACCAGGGGGAGGGGATGGGAGGTTATTGTTAGAGCAACCCCTAAAGGAGACACACCCACCAAGATACAAGGTCGCAATATGCACCCTGAAGCAAACCGGCTAAAGCATGCAACCAAACAACTATAAACCAAGACCACTAGCCTAATAAAGCACCTGGTAATTAACTCCTGGAGGCCTTTTTCTCTAGCAGCACACCAAAGAATGCACTCATTTGTGACTGTTTGCCGCATCATTGGGGTACTTGGATTTGCATTATTGAAGACACGGTAATTGTGATGCTTCTAAATTTCCAAAGTCACGAGAATATTGAGTGAATTAAGCCCTTTCCTGACCTCCTTAGATACATTCCTAACTTCCCTATACGACCAGCAAGGTTGGGGGTGTGATGGCAATGATGGCCAACCGCTGGCAAATTATCAACCAAACCTGTCAAGCAAACACAGGAGATCGACATGCACTGCATTGATTCTTCCTCCTTGCCACAAAGAGGGCAATCTGTTGAACAAGGGAGTCTTATTTTCTTTTTAGGGTGTTTGATTGACTGTTTTGCTAGAGGAATGGGGTGATCCATCACCTTCTCATAGCATCCATGTTTCTTTTGAGGAATGGAACGGATTGATCCATCACCGTATAAGAATGAGGGAGTGTTCCATCCCACTAAATTCATGGTATGAACTATGATGGACCATTCCATCTAGTGTAAGTTCATCCATCACGGCAAGAATAAGTTCAGCGGCAGTATTTTCTATTTTGCTTGAATTGTGAACTGCACTTAATATAACTGCACATGCGGACATGCCAGTACACATGATTAAATTTTCTGTTTAATTGTGAACCCTGAACCTTGTTTCATTTCTTGCTAGGCTTGGGATCTTTGGTGATGAAGACCACACAATCTCCATCGTGGACAGACCTGCTGCCAGAACTCCTTGGACTTGTCCTCAAGTGGCTGCCCATCCTGGCTGATCGTGTTCGACTGAGAGCAGTCTGCTGGCCATGGCGCTCCAATGCTCGCCTGCAAGCACTTCCCCCTCTGAACCCGTGCCTCATCCTTCATGATGGCAGCTTCCTGAGTATCCCAGGTGGTGAAATTATCCAAATGCCTGAACAATGTGATTGTTGCTACTATGGTTTCATTGACAACTGGTTGTTCCTTGTGAAACGTGATGGTGGATGCTCATTGGTGAACCCTTTTTTCCAAGGCCACGGTGGATCTTCCTAAGATAGACATGGACAGGAAGCCATTTAATAAATACTCCACATGCAATTCATGTCAGTATAAGCTTGTTGTTTCCTCACCCTGGACTCATCACCAGATTCCCCCGTCGCTGTAATGTTCTTGGAAGATGGTGGTTACACTACACTAGGTGTTTGCCAACCACCAATTGCCTTTGACTTCTACACAGGTTACTTCCTAGATCCACTTCAGCCTTGTCGGTTATCGAGAGAAGGGGTACCCTAAACCTCCCCTGTTTTCCGCTGAACCTCGAGTTTACCCTCAGTTTAATCTCACGGGGACCCTCAAAAAAACACGTACAAGACCAGATCATACATCCTCGACCCACCGGGGCCCACCGACAAATACACACTAGGCCGACCCACAACAGAATACTTAACTTCTGCCGCAACCCTCGACAAGTCACTGACGTCACCAACTGATGATCACTCGAGGGGGGACTCCGCGTCAAGTGTCGAGGCCCCGGCGGGACGGACGCCTCGATACAACAAGGGTCGAGCCCCTCCTCGATCCACCAACTCCGGGTGCGTCCGACAACGCATTTGATGCAAAACTACCTAACCTCGTCCAATCGTATGGCTACAGTAGCCGCACCGTGATCCGTACAGCGGTCGAATCCTGCTTTACTGCCCATACTGGGGACGTGCATCGGTCTGCACGGCACTGTTACGCCGTACTCAGCATTGTTAGGCCACTCGAGGCCCCCATCGACGCGCTACGCGACAAACAACCGACATCGGATTCCCTAAGTTCAATCTTATCCATTCAACCACTACACTCGAGGCTACCCCTCGATTGGGCCTCGAGTATGTGTCGACGCCCTCCGGTCAACCCACATTGACCTCGAAAGCTGCGCCAACAACTCCTGATGCGACCCCAACAGGGACTCGCACATCCTCTACAGGGGATCGCGTCTTTCGCCAGTCAGCAACCACGCCTTCGAAGGACGCCTGTCAACTCCAAGCCATGCTGCTACAGAACAAGCCATGCTCAGCGCATGTCTCTACAGTGGCCTCGAGTTGACCACCACGACCCACAACGTCACCACTGCGTCATCAAACCAGGACACTTGTACCCCTGTGTCTCTCCTTGGCCTATAAAAGGGGACGCTAGGATACAACACAAGAGGAGAGGCCCAATCGGATGAAGAACCGACTCCAGACAACGATCTCACGAACAACCGAACACACGCCTAGATGCTCCTAGACTCTGAATAACTCTTTTGCTCTATACTCGACCCCCTCTCGAATTCTCTCCTTCGCTTGTATTCACCCCTATACAAGCACTTAGGTGCAAGATAATACAAATCTTCTCCCCCCGCTGGACGTAGGGCCTTTTTTGCCCGAACCAGGATAAATCGTTGTGTTCTTCTTGCATCACCATCCAAACGGGTTACGCACACATACGTTTACTCGTTGGCTTAGGACACCCCCGGGTTCCTAACGTCGATAGTTGGCGCGCCAGGTAGGGGAGTGTGTGTGTCAAACCGCTTCATTCAGATGGCGGATTTCATATCATCGCTCCCTTTCGGCTCGGTGATCTGGTTTGGGAGTTTGGAGTTCCTGTCGCTCGGCACGAGCCATGACATGGTCCTGCTCTCAGCTGGGCACCCAAGCGGGGGCGCTTCAGGGACTCCGCGAGGAGCCCCGCATCGCCCTCGCCACCACGCTTCCCAATCAAGAAGGAGACATGGATCGCACGGCGGTGCCGCCCGCCGTGCGACCACGGTCGTCACATCCTCTTCGTCCTCGACAGATGACTTGAGCTCTCTGGCCAGGAGCCTCCCACGACTACGCGTAAGGCCCGAAGAGGGGCAGTGCTCGCCAGGGTTAAACACTTCTCCCCAGGCGAACGCTCCCCTCACATCTACGGCTCTCTTGCCCTATGAGCAGTTTGCCGTCCGACCGGCACTGCCATTTGGGCTCGACAATGCCGCTTCAACATACTCCACTATCGTGCGCTCGGGTTTTGGAGCGGACAGGGAACGGACTGGACCCCCCTAAGCGCAGTAGCGTGCCGGGAGGTACCGGTACTGGCCCCCGAACGCCCGATTAACCCTCGCCCGCGTGACGCCTGCCCTCGCGCGCTTCGACAGTGGCTGGAAGTGAAACAATATGGGCAGACCATCATGCCTTACCCGCTCTACTCCGACTCCGACTATGACTCCAGCTACTATGATCCCACGCGAGAGTGTTTCCATGTCGACATAGTCGCCGCGTCGGGCAACGACGACGCCGATCCCGTAGAGACGTCCACACCACCGGCTGCAACAGGTGGACCCCTCCTCCTGGCGGGACAGGAGGAAGGGCCCCCTGTCGCGACCAATGATCCGTGCGATTCGCAGGGCGCCCGCGTCGCCCAGCTCGCGCAGGTCCAGGAGCTTCGAGCCGAACTCGACGAAGACAAAGAGCGACTGCGCCAGGTCGAGCGTACCCTCGAGCAAGACAATCGGAATCCCCAAGGCGAAGGGGCTCGGGCCCGAGCGTGGCAAGTACAGCGGCAGATTGTGGGCGTGGATACAGTTGCACGTCCCGCCTTCAATCGAGCCAGTCAAAATGTCATCGCGGCAACCATGCTTCTCCGCAACATGCCGGCCCCCTCGAATCCTGAAGCCCAACGAGTCCGACAGGAGATCCAGGGCCTTCTCGAGGTGGCTGCCATCCAGCAGGCCGAGAGTTTTGCCTCGAGGCGTCGAGGTGCGGCCTCAGGGCAACACCACGAACCCTCGCGGCATGAGAGGCAGGCCTTGACCAAGCCGGTAGACTCCCCCGCCCGAAGGGGGCGGTCCCGGCCCACGATCGCGTTCGTGACAACCGCGAGCCCCGCGATGCGCGTCACGACATCAACGAACACCGCAGATGCAAGAGTGGTGACGCCGAGACGCGAGGCTACAGCGCTCATCGGGGCAGACACTACGATAGCGACGAGGACCGACGTCGATCCCCGGATCCGCCGGGACCTCGAGCCTTCAGCCGTGCGATTCGTAGCACGCCGCTGCCTAGCCCCTTCAGACCCCCGAAAAGTCTCATCAAATACGACGGCGAGACAAAGCCTGAGCTCTGGCTTGCTGACTTCAAGCTGGCGTGCCAGCTTGGTGGGGCCCGTGACAACAGCGCCATCATTCGACAACTCCCACTCTTTCTCTCCGACACCGCACGACGGTGGCTCGAGGAGCTTCCCCCAAACCAAATCTATGACTGGTCCGACCTGGTCAGGGTTTTCGAGGGGAACTTCAAGGGAACCTATGTGCGTTCGGGCAACAGGTGGGAACTCCGAGGCTGCAGACAGAAGCCCGGGGAATCCCTCCATGATTTTACTTGACGCTTCTCCAAGCAGCGCACTGAGCTTCCCCATGTCACCGACGAAGAGGTGATCCTGGCTTTCATTGCCGGGACCACCTGCAAGGAACTGGTCCGGGAGCTCGGGCGTGCTCCCCCAAAGACCGCCGATGAATTGATGGACATCGTGGCCAACTTTGTCACCGGAGAAGAGGCCGTCGGTGCCTTCTTTGACGATGGCAAAGGCCAAACGCAAGCCAAGGCGGCCAACCCCGAGGGTTCGAACCGGGGCGGCAAGAAAGGGGCAAGAAGAAGAAGAACCCGTGAGGCAAGCGTGAAGACGCCCCGACGATGACCTCGTGGTGGCTGTCGAGCACAAGAAGCCTCGAGGCCCTCCCGAAAGGGGCCTCTTCAATGAGATGCTCAAGAAACCATGCCCATATCACAAGGGCCAAGCCAACCACACCCTCAAAAACTGCCGGATGCTCAAAAGGCATTTTGAGGGTACGGTTCGAGGAAAGGAAGAGAAAAAGGAAGAGCCCGACGACAAGAACGATGACAAGGATGATGGATTCCCCGTGGTGCAGGACTGCTACATGATCTACGGGGGACCTACCGCCCGGCTCACCCCTCGACAGCGTAAGAGGGAGCATCGGGAGGTATTCTCCACTCGAGTCGGCACCCCCCGATTCTTGGACTGGTCCGAGATGGCTATCACGTTCGACCGTGACGACCATCCGGACCACGTCCCGAACCCGAGGCTCTACCCGCTTGTTGTCGACCCTATCATCATCAACACCCGCTTCTCCAAGGTCTTGATGGACGGAGGCAGCAGCCTCAACCTCATCTACTCCGAGACCCTCGACCTTCTCGAAATCCTGACAGAAAAGCTGAAACCCAGCGCTGGGGGCTTCCATGGCGTCGTGCCAGGGAAAAGGGCTATTCCCATCAGATGCATTGACTTGCCGGTGTATTTCGGTACTCCCACAAACTTTTGAAAGGAGACCCTCACGTTCGAGGTAGTCCCATTTCAAGGCACGTACCATGCGATCATCGGACGACCGGGCTACGCCAAGTTCATGGCGGTTCCCAACTACACTTACCTCAAGCTCAAGATGCCGGGCCCCAATGGAATCATCACCGTCGGCCCCTCCTTCGAGCACGCATACGACTGCAACGTCGAGTGCATCGAACACGCGGAAGCCCTCGAGGAGTCGGCGATGCTTGCAGCCACTCTCGAGGCCCTCGCTGACGGGATCCCTGAACCCAAGCGACATGCCGGCAGCTTCAAGCCTGCCGAGGACACGAAGAAGATCCCTCTCCACCTGAGTTGCTCCAAGGGGAAGGCGCTGCTCATCAGCACCTCCCTCGATGCCAAATAGGAAGCAGTGCTCATCGACTTTCTCCGCCTGAACGCCGACATGTTTGCGTGGAGTCCCTCGGATATGCCGGGCATACCGAGGGAAGTCGCCGAGCACGCCTTGGAGATCCGTCCTGAGTCTAAGCCCGTGAAGCAACGCCTGCGCCGCTTCGATGAGGAGAAGCGCAGGATCATCGGGGAAGAAGTCAACAAGCTCTTGGCGGCCGAATTTATCAAGGAGGTCCACCATCCTGAGTGGTTAGCTAACCCTGTAATAGTCAAAAAGAGAAATGGGAAATATAGGATGTGTGTAGATTACACCGGCTTGAATAAAGCATGTCCTAAAGTCCCATTTCCCTTGCCACGCATCGATCAAATTGTTGACTCGACAGCGAGATGTGAGACCCTCTCCATTCTCGACGCCTATTCCGGCTACCACCAGATCCAGATGAAAGAGTCTGACCAGCTCGCGACTTCCTTCATCACCCCCTTTGGCATGTACTGCTATGTTACTATGCCCTTCGGCCTTCGAAACACCGGGGCAACGTACCAGCGGTGCATGCTCCATGTTTTCGGAGAACACATCGGCTCGACGGTCGAGGCCTATGTCGATGACATCGTGGTCAAGACCAAAAAATTCGAGGATCTCATCTCCGACCTCGATGCCGTGTTCAAATGCCTCCGGGCGAAGAGCATCAAGCTGAACCCCGAGAAGTGTGTCTTCGGCATCCCCCGAGGCATGCTCTTAGGGTACATAGTCTCTCAGCACGGCATCAAGGCCAACCCAGAGAAAATCTCGGCGATCATCAAGATGGGGCCCATTCGAGACCTCAAAGGCGTTCAGAGGGTCACAGGATGCCTGGCAGCCCTGAGCTGCTTCATCTCCCGTCTCAGGGAAAAGGCGTTGCCCCTCTACCGCCTTTTGAAGAAATCGGAGCACTTCGAATGGACCCTCGAAGCCGAGGAAGCCCTCTCAAAGCTTAAGTCTATGCTAGCCTCGCCCCCGACCCTAGTACCTCCTCATCTGGCCGAGCCCCTCCTCCTCTATGTCGCCGCAACCACCCAGGTGGTCAGTGCAGCCATAGTGGTCGAGAGGGCAGAAGAAGGGCACACCCTACCCGTTCAAAGGCCAGTCTACTTTGTCAGTGAAGTACTCTCGGAGACCAAGGCCCGCTACCCTCAGATTCAGAAGCTGTTGTACGCTCTAGTCCTTACGCGGCACAAACTCCAACATTACTTCCTAAGCCACCCGATAACCGTGGTCTCGTCCTTCCTCCTCGGGGAGATAGTCCAGAATCGGGAGGTCACAGGGAGAATCGCTAAGTGGGTAGTCGAGCTCATGGGCGAGACCCTCACTTTCGCACCGCGAAAGGCCATCAAGTCACAGGTGCTGGCGGATTTCGTGGCCGAATGGACCAACGCTCAACTACCGCCCACATAGATCCAGGCTGAGCTATGGACCATGTACTTTGATGGGTCGATGATGAAAACGGGAGCGGGCGTGGGCCTGCTCTTCATCTCGCCCCTCGGGGTTCACATGCGTTACGTGATTCGACTTCACTTTGCAGCCTCGAACAACGTCACAGAGTACGAGGCCCTCATGACCGGACTATGCATCGCTATCGAGCTCGGGGTTCGACGCCTCCAAGCCCGGGGCGACTCGCAGTTAGTCATCGATCAAGTCATGAAGGCTTCAAGCTGCCAAGAATCTAAAATGGAAGCATACTGTCAAGAGGTCCGCAAATTGGAAGACAAATTCTATGGCCTCGAATTAACCCACATTGCTTGACGCTACAATGAGGCCGCGGATGAGCTCGCAAGGATCGCATCAACCCGAGGCACCGTGCCACCCGATGTCTTCGCAAAAGATCTCTACAAGCCATCAGTTGACTTCACGGATGAACAGGAACATCCGTCCAAGGGGGTCCAGCCTCAACCAACCCAGGCCCCCTTGACCGGGGCCGAGGTCATCGACCTCGAGGTATCAACCCCTCGAGCAAGCGACGAAGCCGATTGGTGTAAGCCCTTCCTCGAATACCTTACTCAAGGGGAGCTGCCAGACGAGTGAAACGAGGCTCGACGCATTGCGCGAAGGGCCAAAACCTACGTCCTCTTTGGTCCAGACAAGGAGCTCTATCGACGGAGCCCGACCGAAGTTTTGCAGCGTTGCATCACCATCGAGGAAGGAAAAAGGTTACTCAACGACCTACACTCGGGGGCTTGCAGTCTTCATGCTATGCCCAGGACCCTCGTCGGGAATGCTTTCCGACAAGGCTTTTACCGGCCGACCACTGTCTCTGACGCCATCAGCCTCGTCCGCTCATGTGAGGGGTGCCAGTTCTATGCCAAGCAGACGCACCTCCCTGCGCATGCTTTGCAAATGATCCCCCTCACATGGCCGTTCACCGTATGAGGGCTCGACCTCATTGGTCCCCTCAAAAGGACAACTGGAGGCTTCACCCACCTGCTCGTTGCCATCGACAAGTTTACCAAGTGGATCAAGGCTCGGCCCATCACCAACATTCGTTCCGAGCGAGCGGTCGAGTTCTTCATTGACATCATTCATCGCTTCGGGGTCCCCAACATGATCATCACCGACAATGGCACGCAATTCATTGGCAAAAAGTTCCTGGACTTCTGCGATCACCATCACATCCGTGTGAATTGTTCTGCAGTTGCTTATCCTCAAACTAACGGCCAGGTCGAACGTGCCAACGGGATGATTCTTCAAGGGCTCAAGCCTAGAATCTATGACCGCCTAAAGAAATACGGCAAGAAGTGGGCCATCGAGCTGCCCTCGGTCCTGTGGAGCCTACGGACAACACCCAGTCGAGCCACGGGATTCACCCCATTCTTCATGGTCTACGGGTTTGAGGCCATCCTCCCCATCGACCTCGAATACGGGTCCCCTCGATTAGAAGGCTACAATGAGCAGAAGAACGAAGAAGCCCTCGCAAACGCCGTCAACCAACTCGGAGAAGCTAGAAACATGGCCCTCCTCAACTCCGCAAGATACATGCAGAAGCTTCGACGCTACCACAACAAGCATGTGCGCAAAAGGGACCTTCAAGTGGGTGACCTCGTCCTACGATGGTGACAGAGCAACAAGGGCCACCACAAGTTAACTCCACCTTGGGAAGGCCCCTTCATCATAGCAGAGGTGTTGAAGCCCGAAACCTACAAGCTCGCTAACGACAAAGGCGAAATCTTCACCAACGCATGGAACATCGAACAGCTACGTCGCTTCTATCCCTAGGGCGTCGATGCCTTCTTCATACATTTTCGTATACGGAATGCTTTCGATCACAAGCTCAATCTTCTTATATATATAAGAGGTAGCCTCGACTCTGCTCCCTCAGAGTCAAACCTCCCTTGGGGGCTACAAGGGGGAACCCCCGAAGTCCCCAAGAAACTCGCATGATTTTTTCAAAACTCAAAAGTCTATCCTCTCTACGCACCTCGATACGCTCTAAATACTTAGTCGAAAACGCCATGTGAACACCCTAAAGGTCGAGGGCTGTCGAGCCAGGAGACCACCGACGCCCCAGGGCTACGGTACCTCCACTCACTCCCACATCGAGGGGCACAAACATGCGTCACACTAAGTTAAGAAACGTTATCAGACATGCGAGACAGGAAGGGACTAAACAATTTGCGAAGTTATATTTTACATTCGATAATGTTTCGAGGCCCCCTAGGCCTCGCAAACTAGAAAATTACAAGATTTCTTACAAAGGCCTCTTTGCCCAGATTTGGCTCACAGGCCATCATCCTCAGGAGGCAGAAGGACCTCACGCTCGAAGAGGCTTGCAAGACGACCACCAGGTTCCTCGGCAGCCTTGACCAACCCCATGAAGACGGCTTCGTTCTCCTCGTCAGTCTTTGAAGGGTCACTGACGAAGCCGTGGGAGACGACCTCCATGTCATAGATGTAGCCGGAGCCGATGACCGCCATCGTCCGCTTCACATCGACATGAAGGGCGCCCCACACCTTCTCCTTAACCATGCGGCCAAGCTCGAATAGCCGGTTAAGGAGAGGGGCCCCATGGACGTCATCTGCGGCCGCTTCGGGATGAGGGATGCCAAGGCTGTCATAGACCATGTCGAGCATACCGCCGAGCTTGCCGATCAGCTTCACCTTGGCCGTGTACAACTTCTGAAGCAGGCCGAGGTCGCGATGAGCCCAAGTCAGCTCCTCCTTCAAGGCTGGAAACAAACAGAGTCAGTAACTCTTAAGAAAAAACAAAGGCAAAAAACTCTTCAAGAAAAGAAGGAAGACTCACCAACGGCGTGGGTCTCGAGCTTCGTGTGCGTATCTTGCAGAATGAGATACTCATTTGCAAGCGTCTCACTAGCGTGGACCATCGACGCGTTCTCCTCCTTGAGCTTCTTGAGGGCCTCGCCTGCCGAAATGGCATTCCACCTTTGCTCTTGCAGGCTTCGGAAAGCCTGGCGTTTTCAGAGGCCGAGGCCTTGAGCTCCTTCCGCACCGCTTTGAGGGCCGCGCCAGCCCTTGCCAGCTCGTCGCTGGCCTCAGACCTCGCCTTCTCGAGGGCCCTCCCCACTTCCTCCTTCGCCTTGGCCTCGGCCTCCTTGGCTTGGGCAGCCACCTCTCGGGCCAAGGCAGTTTCGGACTTCGCCTTCTCAAGCCCACTTCGAGCGCCAGCAGCCTCCTCCTTCGCCTTCACGGCCTCGACCCGGGCAGCCTCGAGCGCTACTTCTAGCTCAGGGATCTGGTTTCACTTATCCTTGGCACCGTGGATAAGATAGGACTTGATGTTCGAGCACTTTCTCAGATCCTAAGAGCAAGAAGAACAAAGGACATCATCGACAAAGAGAACACACCCTGAGTTCCATAACTTCAAAGAAGGATGCTTACCGCGAGGCGCTGGTGAAGGTTGTCGCTGACGATACCAAGCATTGCCTTCAGCGAGCTCTGGAGGCAAGAACGCTCCTCCTCGACGGCCCTCCAGCACTCGAGCTCCACGGGGTCATCCACCTCCCATGAGGGAGCGTCGTGACTCGTGGGGTCATGGACGTGGATGGGCTCCGAGCCCCATCCCAAAGTCTCCGCCTCGGAGCGCCGCCGCACCGTCTCTGCTCCGGCACCATCCGCATCGACGGCCGCGCCTGCCGCAGGTCGTTGCTCGGGCACCGCGGGGGAAGACGGACCCTCCCACAGCACGATAGCCAGCAAGCTGGCCTGCGGCTCCTCCCGCTTGATAAAAAGGTCCGCCGGGGCAGACACGGCGATGCTCGCCTCCTCAACCGAATCACCCACGGGGGGCCCGCCTGACGGGGCCGCTTCGGCACCCCCGGACTCGACGACCCCTGACCTCGGTGGCGACAGGGGGGCGCGATGTCCTTCTCCTTCCCTTCGTCGAGGGAGGCCTCGCCCTCCTCAGCCTCGAGGACGATGGGCGCCGCCTCCGAAAACCCCAGCAGCGAGTCATCCGAGGGGCCCTCCGGCACGCTGCTGCCTGGCGCCTCGACGGCCATCCCGGCTCGAGGGCTCGACACCGCAGCCGCTGCAGTCTCGGTGGCCGCTTCGCCGATAACAGAAGCAGCGCCCCGGGACAACGCCGCGCGTGCGGCCTTGACCCATGCGATGACCCCCGCGTTCAAAATCGCCGGGGGAGTCGAGGCGGTGCTCGTCGCCAAAGGAACCGGGCCCGTAGCCAGAGCCGCCGCGACCGCCGTCACCTCTGTCACAGCCTCCGTCCGAAGGCGCTTGGCCGGAGCGGGCCCCGCCAGTGCCTGCTCGCGCTTGAGTCTGCAAGAAAGGAAAAATTAGATGCGTGGAATCGAGACACGAAATATAAAGCTGCTCCAAGATTAAGAACTTACCCCATCGGGAACCTCCCCGGGGTTCGTGAGGCCCCCGTCGACGGACGCGTCCCGGCGTCCGGAAGGCTTGAAGTCGCTGCCGGCGGCGTCACACCACGAGGCCCACAGCCCCTCGAGTGGAGGCCACCGCCGATGCGGCCAAAGCCAGCGCCACCGGCCCGGCTCCAAGGGCCAGATGACTTTCACGGGATCCCTTCGTGGGCCCCCCAGAACCAGCAGCGCCCTGCGTCGAAGGGGCACCAGCCGTGACCCTCCGAGTTGAGAGGTGCTCCTCTTCTCCGCTCCACTCCTCCCCCGACTCCTCGGAGGAGGACTCTTCAACGGGCCCCACCTCTCGTCTCTGCTTAGCCGAGCGCTGCTCGCCCGCATAGAGATCGAGGCTCTGCATCCGCCTCTTCTTGCTCTCCTCCTCCTTCGTCTTCTTTACCGATGAGGCGTCGAGAAGCCCCGTCGGACCAACTCCGAAATCTTCCTTAACGGGGGGCAGCGACAACTCGTAGTCGAGCTCCCCCTACACGCAAAGCCCAAAAAAATGTAAGGTGAAAAGAAACAAAAAAGAAGGGCTCGACGAAGTAATACACTCACCAGTTCGGGGTAACCGGGATCCGGCTGCATCGGAAGACGGTTGACTTCCTACGCCGTGAAGGGGCCCGACACTGTGCCTCGAACCCTCTTGGCGACGCTTTCCAGCGTAATATCCTCAGCAACCATCCGGCTCCCCTCGAGCTCCGCCCCAAAGAACATTTGGCTCATGCGGAGCGAGCGCCGCATTAGGGGGAGCACCCGTCTATGGTGGAAGGCCGAGGCAACGACCCCGACAGTCAACCCCTGCCCTCGAAGGGTTGCCAGGGCGTTGAGGAGGTCTTCGAGCCTCCCTTGATGGTCCCGCGCCGGGGCGCCCCAGTTGTGGGGACGCGACTCGATGACGCACCCCGTGTACTGAGGCAGCAACCCCTCGTCGTTCCTGATGTAGAACCACTTCGAAGGCCAGGCGCCGTGGCTCGAAGTCAGGCCGATAGGGATGAAGGTGTTGACCTTCCTCACGGCGAAGTTGCAGCACCTGGCTCGCACCAGCCTTCGCACCCCCGGCGACGCGCTCTTGGAGAAGTACTCCGCCCAAAAAAGATGAAGCCAGAGCTCCCAGTGCGCCTCCACCCCGAGGTAACCCTCATAGACAGTGGTGAAGATGGCGGCGTAGGAGATCGCGTTGGGGGAGAGATGCTGCAGCTCGATCCCGTAGTAGTGGGTGAGGGCGCGCATGAACCGGCTCGACGGGGAACCAAAGCCCAGTCAGTGGAACTTGACGAAGCTGACCACGTAGCCCTCCGGTGGGTTCGGCTCGAGGTCCCCCTTCGGCGGAACAAGCCATTTGGGCTCGGCCTTGTTGGTGATAGGGCGAAGGAGCCCCTCCGCCACCAACCCTCTAGCTCCTTCCTCGTCACGTCCGAGGAGAGCCACGCCGCGGGCTGAAGAATCTCCGGCGGCGCCATGGCAAGGGCGTGGAGCTCTTCGGTGGACGGACGACCCGGAAGATTTCCTATCTCCGCGGGGAAGGCAAAGCGCAGGGAGGCGAGCACAAGGAAGGTAAGCGCAAGGAAGGTGAGCGCAAGGAAGGCAATCAAGTGCAGGAAGGCAAATGCAAAAACGGCAGGAAGGCAAGTGAAGAGCAATGGTGCACGGAGTGCCTCCTTTTATAGGGGCAGAAGACCAACGGGCGGCCGTCGCTTGCCCGACCAGTAAGTCCCCGCACTAAATGCGCCCAAAGTACTCTTCTCTCGATTCCTGTGTGTCGACGTCATGAGCGAGGCTGTCGGGCGCCAATGATACCCTTGGGCCCGTGCGTTCATGCCATTTCACATTCACCCCCTCGACTCCCATCGACCATGGACACGCGTCAAGCATCCACGAATCAGCCGTCATGCCGGCCCCACCACGATCGCGCCGTTCTGACTCCCGCGACATTACGGCCGTGCCGCTTCGAATCTTTTCTTGAAAAATGAGACTAATATGACAACTGACAGTTATCCTCCTTGAAATACGCTTTAAGTACAGGAATCATCCACTACCACGCTGCTCCGGCTTCTGCATAAAAAGGCACGCATGACGGATAGGAGTTATCCGCAGACGGATCTTCCCACGACACGGGATACGGGCCCAGGCCCTCGAAATCTCCAAGGAGCGAAGGCTGGCCCTCGAAAAGGGTTCGACAGCCGCCCTCGAGTACCGGAGTTAGGGGTGACCGAGGGGGGCCGACGCGAGTCCCTTGCTCGAGAACGAATTCTCGAGGCCCCCTCGGACACATTGAAGGCAAAACTAAGGGACCACGATGGAATCCCCTCGAGGGGAGGCATCGAGCCACCAGACCCGAATGAAAGGGTTTGGCATCTGCGAGACCCACTGTTTTGCTCGAATAAGAGCGCCTTAGGGCCACTAGTCGACCCCTATCGAACGGGGCATGAGCTCTTACTTGAATTTCCCGATAGTAGCTCACCTAAGACGTTGATGCTCGCCCGAGCATGGGTAGCACAATGCTTCTCCCCCCTCTACCCGACCGAAAGGGTTCGTGAGGGTCGAACGAAAAAGTCGAGCTCGCACCTGACCGGCTTTGACGAAAAAAGCTAAGGAGCGGACTCGCAACCGGGTGGCCTCGATGAAAGAGGACCCAACCACCCGGGGGCTCGATCATTCGAGCACGCCTTGACCAAAACCGAAAATAAAAAAGCTAAGGAGCGGACTCGCAACCGGGTGGCCTCGATGAAAGAGGACCCAACCACCCGGGGGCTCGATCATTCGAGCACGCCTTGACCAAAACTGAAAATAAAAGACCTCGGGCGAGTACTCTACTCACCCGAGGCCTCGGGCGAGTATTCTACTCACCCGAGGCCTCGGGAGCTACACCCGAAGGGCGCGCTCGCGCGCACCCCTTGGAATACGACCAACACTCTGAGTCCATTTAACTGAGCCTCCGCGTAAGTATCAACACTTACACGAAGCCTCGGGGGCTACTATCGGTTACCGAGAGAAGGGGTACCCTAAACCTCCCTTGTTTTCGGTTGAACCCCGAGTTTACCCTTAGATTAATCTCACAGGGACCCTCGAAAAAACACGTGCAAGACCAGACCATACATCCTCGACCTACAGGGGCCCACCGGTAAATACACACTAGGCCGACCCATAACAGAATACTTAACTTCTGCCGTAACCCTCGACAAGTCACTGACGTCACCAACTGATGATCACTCGAGAGGGGGGACCCCGCGTCGAGGCCCCGGCGGGACAGACGCCTCGATACAACAAGGGTCGAGCCCCCCCTCGATCCACCAACTCCGGGTGCGTCCGATAGCGCATTTGATGCAAAACTACCTAACCTCGTCCAATCGTATGGCTACAGTAGCTGCACAGTGGTCCGTACAGTGGTCGAATCCCGCTTTACCGCCCATACTGGGGACGTGCATCGGTCTGCACGGCACTGTTACGCCATACTCAGCACTGTTAGGCCGCTTGAGGCCCCCTTCGATGCGCTACGCGACAAACAACCGACATCGGATTCCCTAAATTCAATCTTATCCGTTCAACCACTACGCTCGAGGCTACCCCTCGATTGGGCCTCGAGTATGTGTCGACGCCCTCCGGTCAACCCACATCGACCTCGAAAGCTGCGCCAACAACTCCCGATGCGACCCCAACAGGGACTCGCACGTCCTCTACAGGGGATCGCGTCTTTCGCCAGTCAGCAACCACGCCTCCGAAGGACGCCTGTTAACTCCAAGCCATGCTGCTACAGAACAAGCCATGCTCAGCGCACGTCTCTACAGTGGCCTCGAGTTGACCACCACGACCCGCAACGTCACCACTGCGTCATCGACCAGGACACTTGTACCCCTGTGCCTCCCCTTGGCATATAAAAGGGGACGCCAGGATACACAACAAGAGGAGAGGCCCAATCGGACGAAGAACCGACTCCAGACAACGATCTCACGAACAACCGAACACACGCCTAGATGCTCCTAGACTCTGAATAACTCTTTCGCTCTATACTCGACCCCCCCTCCGAATTCTCTCCTTCACTTGTATTCACCCCTGTACAAGCACTTAGGTGCAAGATAATACAAATCTTCTCCCCCCGCTGGACGTAGGGCCTTCTTTGCCCGAACCAGGATAAATCGCTGTGTTCTTCTTACATCACCATCCGAACGGGTTACGCACACATACGTTTACTCGTTGGCTTAGGACACCCCTGGGTTCCTAACGTCGACAAGCCTCTCATTGATGTTACATTTTTTGATGGGAAGTTTTATGGCCTTGATTGTGATGGCAAGCTCAAAACATGTGAGGTTAGTTATGGACTTGGTAGTAAGCCAAAGATTTCATCCATAATAAATGTAGTTAACTCGATGGATAACATACCTGACCTGCCCAAGCCCAAGCCCAAGCCAGAGAAGGCACATATGGTCATCAAATATCTAGTTGAATGCTGTGGTAGACTGTTGATGGTGACACGATGGCTTGTGACTCCCCGGAGGCTTGAGCATGCTCGCACTGCTTCATTTGAGGTCTTTGAGGCAGATTTCAGCACCAAGCCCAACCAATGGAGACGCGTCCAAAATTTGGGTGGCCAAGCACTCTTTGTTGGTAGGCGTTGCTCCAAGTCTTTCCCTGCTGGAGAATGCAATGGAATTCAAGAGGATTGCACATATATTTTATGTCTGACTATTGGCCAGATCACCATAGAGATCCTCTTGGAGACTCTGGTGCGTACAATATTACAAATGGGATGATTACACCTTTGTTATCAGAGACTGCAACAGTTCCTCGTCATCAGCTTGGCCAGTGGAATCTGACATGGTTTTTCCCTGCTGATGCTGTGTGATGGACTCAGCCTGCTGATGTACTCTCATGTTATACCTGTGGTTTTGTTATCGGTGCCTTAAGAGATCTGTTTTTTTAACGTATTTAGGAGTATGTATTTTATATACTCTCCAAGACTCAAAGTATTAAATGCAGCAGCTATATTTTAATCTAGACATGCTTGTGCAAAGTTGTTTCATTAATGTTTATTTATGCCCATGCCACAGCAAGGAGTATGTTTTACCTGGATGTTTGGTGGAGCTTCGGTTGCCCTTCTTTGTTTTTAGAAGCAACTTTTTCTTTTGGTTCATGACCTGTGTAATTTGTGGTGACAATGGGATGTCCTGTTCTGCATCCTGCTGCCAATTCTTATAAATGAATCAGATTACTGATCGAATACGTCTATTTCTTTATGGAATCAACAGCTCTCTGGACTCTAACCACATATTTTTTTTTAAATTTGGGGGCTCCCCATTCCCATTCAAAAGAACGGAAATACAGTGATACAGAGTTTTAAGAAGACAAGCAAGAAAGAAAGGGGCAGACATTCTGTCCCAGAGAACACGCGCTGGGCGCCAGCATTACAGTTTAGATAACCAGAACGACAGACATAACGCTAACCACGTATAGCTGATTAGAATGTTTTTCCACTTTCCTATCATTCCTGCTCAGTATGCTTCTGTAGGACAGACATAATGCTAACCACGTATAGCTGATTAGAATGTTTTTCCACTTTCCTATCACTCCTGCTCAGTATGCTTCTGTAGGCTTTGCTGTCGTTTACCAAATTAGTTCAGTTCTATTGTAAGCAGCTGCAGTATCAAACATTTTTTTTTGTCTCGTGTATTATCTGGGAAGAAAGGAGTGACAGAATTTTCTAGCGTCCTGCATCAAGACCAAATTTTAGTAAAAGACGTATGGCGTATGGCAGACGAGGGAGTGAAATCGGTCCTCGCGGGGCCAGCCTGATCGCTTGAAAACACGCCATTAGCTTCCTTCCACTCGGCAGTCGCATCGTAAACGTAGTATTACCCTGTAAACTTCATTTTTCTTTCAATAAAATACGTGGCATGATTTATCTTTCAATAAACGCCCACTGCTGTGGACACCATAAATTTGACTGACGAGGTATGCGATGGCGTCGTATCGGCCAGTTAATAGAATCAGGATGCTGAGCCGATACGACGTGACACTATTGAGTTTCTTATCTCACCGTGGCGAGAGCCATCAGCCAATAGAGCTTAAACTAATACTACTATTAATCTTTCTAGGTGAAACGACAGCGATGCGCCCGAAAGTTGCAATCTAAAAACACTGGTAGCAAAATATTAATCTAAGCTTCACAAGCCGATAGTCCTATCCACAATGAAACTTGATCCCAACAGCATGGTAACCAAAATCAAGATGCAACAGGCTATTAAATAATCTATCATCTATTTCAATAAGACAAAAGCTAATCGAAGCCAATTTAATATTAAGATGATAGATTCAGCCGATGCAATCTTAATCAAGGTGGGATAACTGGTGGATACCGTAAACCGGGACAGAAGCGATGCGCCGTAAGTCGAGGATCCACGATATCCGATAAGCCATTGGAACTCTGGACTTACCCCTTCGCCGGAGATCGAAGCGATGCAGCCCGACGTCAGGTGCCAAAGTCCACCGGTGGTTAAAGTAAAAACATAACAGAAAGGTAAAGGGTGGCGATGCGCCGAGTTGTATTGATCTTGTGATGATTTGATACAATAGCCAGGGCTTATATTTATACCCTGGGCTGACCCACAATCCTAACCAAACTTGCCTAAATAATACTTGTATAAAAAGAAATATCTAAACAGACCTGCCTAATTATAAAGATACATGGACTCTAATTTCCCTTGTATAGAATCCTTGCTAATGAAGCTTCCTTCTCTGACTTGTCCGTGCAAATATAACCCACACATGCATGATTAACATGTACTCTTTTGGTTACTTGCCATCCGTGACATGCAGCTGCACGTGAAGCCGATCACCTTCCTTGCATGTAGATTTATCTCTAAGTACAAAGCATTGACATGTCCTTCCAAAGTTAGATTATTTTAATCTCCAATAAACTAATTATGCACACGCATGCATATTCGTCGCAAGTGAGCCCTGCTAATGCTGCTAATAGCTGATGCTCCAAATTATCTGGATTTGCTAAAATCTGTTGTCAACAACTGAGTGGGCGTTTTTTGGTGGCGAGGAGGCCGCCTGCAAAAGTGCGCGTTGTTTTGCGGCGGGTCTCGGAGCAGCCAAAAAACGCCCACTGTGTGGGCGTTTTTTGGACTCCGCCTATATATACCCAGCCCGCCTCTTCAGATTTTTATTATATTCACTAAATTTTCCAGAAAAAAGAAAGAGGAGAGGAGGGAGGGGAAGGAAGTAAACGGCGAAGCCCTGTCAGTTTGAGACCTCGGCTTTTAGGTAAGTTTCTTATACATTACAAGCCTGTTGCTATGCATTAGTAAAATATAATGTGCACTAGAGTTGTTTAGTTTTTAGTTGACTCTGGATAGATCTGTGAGTAGTATGTATATTAGATCTATAAATAATGATGTTACAGCATTGCAGTTCATGTGAGAAATAATGATGTTTCTTCTATGCTTTAAACAATGGATTGCATGATTTGAGATGTGACGAATATCGTATTTTCTCTGAATAGATATATTTAGGGTTTAGGAATAATGATGTTTATGCTATGCTTTAAACAATGGATTGCATGATTTAAAATGTGACGAATATCGTATTTTCTCTGAATAGATATGTTTAGGGTTTAGGGTTTAGGGTGTAGGGTTTAGAAATAATGATGTTTATGCTATGCTTTAAACAATGGATTGCATGATTTGAAATATGACGAATATCGTATTTTCTCTGAATAGATATGCAAAACTTGTGGCGAACGGAGTTTTGGAAAAAACAAGGTCGCCCTAGAGAATTATATCCCGATGTGTCTAGCAAGGATGCTCCTGTTCCTCCTGCAGTCCCTGTCCCAAATTATGACTGTGGAGAACTGGCTGATATTGGCCAATCTCGCCACAAGGACACAGCTGCCCGTTGCTACTACACATGCGGTGGATTCAATGTAAGTAATTGCACCTCTGTCACTGCGTCTTTATTCAATGCTACTAATTGCAGCTCTTTTATCTCTAACAATGTCGTTAGCAATCATGTTTTGTAGGCCCATGAGCGGTGCTTTTTCTTTCAGTGGATTGACGGTCCAGACAAATTCGACCCAAGGTATCTCCAGTTTGACGAATGGTGGAAAGGAAAGCATAATCCACCCGACCAATTCGAACGGTGGGTGGCACCTCCCCCTGAGCCCCCCAATGACAGACGAGGAGAAGAAAATAGCCCAATTGAGACGACTTGAATCTCCGCCTCGTTGCAAATGCGGAGATTATTCTGTAATAAGTTCAGATAGGCCTAACGAGTTCGAATGTCCTAACCCCGCCAGAGTAAGTGCAAATTGTATGTGGTCATGGCTTTCTTAGTATTTGTGCATGTACTAACATTTTACATTGTAGGGTGGGTATACCTTGTTGTGGAAGTGTAACTTCAGGAAGTGGTTGTGGGGTACAAAGAACAAAAGGCCCGAGCTGAAGGTGGACAAGAAGAGAAAAGTGGTTACCCCCAAGCCTCCTGTGTTGTGCAAATGTGGTATCGAAGCGCAGTATGGCCTACTACCATCAGAGCTTGGAATAGGCTATTGGTGCGGCCATATGGTTGATTACGATGAGGTCCTTTTGTTCCACTTGTTGCTCACTTGATATCCAAACTTTTTGTATTTGCTAACTTTAAATTGTTCCATTGAGCCTTAGGAAATGCAAGTGGGAGGTTTTTGCCCATGGTGAAGACCGCAGGGAATACATGGATACACTGAAGCAAAAGCAACTAATGGACCTGAAGTTCAGGTCTAGTACTCAGCTTGTGGACAACTACATTAAGATGCGAAAGCGAGCGCAGGTTGACTATGCCCGACGATTATGTGTCCAAACCCCAAGTGCTTCTCGGTGGAAGAAAGACTGTGATGCATGGAAAAAGAAGAGAGAAGAGGAAGCATCCTTGCATGCGAGGGAGAAGATGGAGGAGGCCGAAAAGAGGAGTGCTGATGCGAAGATGAAGCAGAAGATGGCGGAGGCGGAGATGCCGATGAACGACGAGGACGAGGAGTATGATGAAGCGTTCACCCAAGCCCTCGATGACTTGGAGGCCGCTTACTACAAAAAAAAGGAAGAAGAGGAGTATGATGAAGCGTTCACCCAAGCCCTCGATGACTTGGAGGCCGCTTACTACAAAAAAAAGGAAGAAGAGGCCAACGCAGCTGAGCGTAGCCGTACCAATGAGTTTGTGGGAGAGGATAGTGGTTCTGAAGATGAAGACTTGCTTCCCGGTTATGTTTCGGATTATTAGGGCCATTTTGTTAGATGAATTTGGATTAGTAGCTCATCGCCCTAGCGGACCTATAATTTTGGAATGTATTAGTTGTGTTCGAAAGGGTACGAATAAGGAACCGACGGGAATTTCTAGATATAGTACTCAAAAGAATCGTCACAATACGCCAGGGCCCCGACGGGAAACGAAGAATATAACAAAAGGTAAATTTTGACAAAAGGAAAGTGCGTATCATATATCGAGACAGTAATTACATCGTACAGGGTACTACTGTCCCCGAGCCTGTCCCTGCCCCTGTCCTCTACCCCTCTTCGGCCTCCTCGGTCGCACGTGCCCCGACGAGTAGGTGTGGTGATCCGATGGAACACCTCGAGTCGCACGAACGTGCTGCACTGGAGTCATCTGTGATAACTCCTGCGTGTAGGGCGAAGGTGCTCCTACAAGCTGTGAAGGGCCGATCTCGACCTCCTCGTCGCTGATCGGTGCGTCAGTGGGGGGTCATTAGGTAGTCGGTAGGTCCGCGACGAGGTGCCGGCTCCCTGGGCCGACGTCGAAGCTGCTCCCTGCGCGGAGGTACCCACTCCATGGGGTGAAGGCCAGACTTCCTAGGCTGCTCCTTGAGAGGAGGTACCCACTCGATAGGGCGAAGGCCAGGCTCC
Organism: Bothriochloa decipiens; assembly: GCA_023333625.1. Lineage (NCBI taxonomy): Eukaryota > Viridiplantae > Streptophyta > Magnoliopsida > Poales > Poaceae > Bothriochloa > Bothriochloa decipiens. The sequence continues at coordinate 1,665,964 of CM041644.1, forward strand.
CCAGGCTACTCCCTGAGCGGAGGAACCCTCACCATGGGCCGACGCGCTGGGTGGAGCATGAGTGAAGTGCCTGGATGCCTCTGCTCCGTGCACCGAGGACCCCGCTCTGGAGGAACGAAGGTACAGTGTAGAGAATGCTGTGAAAGGTGTCGTCGTAAGTCACACAGTCATCCAGATTAGAAAAACATAGGTAGACGAGGTGGGGTACATGGAGTTACCTCTAATCTGGGGTGCAGGAGGACGTGCTGCGGGTGCCGTGCAGGAATTCGAGGCGCTGCGTCGGAGGCCCGACAAGTCAGAGCCCTCAGCACGGATCTAAGCGTCGTACGCATCCGCGTGTACGAGGTGTGCTACTCGTCCACTGTCAACGCCAAGCCACCCTCCAAGCAGCGGCACACGGAGTCAACCTCCGTGTAAAGTAGTTGCGCACCATTGACCTAATTTTAGTTTTAAGTTAGATGAAAGATATACGTAATGAACTACTGATATATATCAGAGATTCAAGCATTCACGGCGCGGAAGTAATCCTGATCACGGTGCGCAGGGTAAGCATCACGCACGGCGGCGACGTGTGGCTGCTGCTCCGGAGGAACGAAGGTGACACGTGTGCGGGTACAAGGCTAGTACCACCGGAGGTAGTTCATGTACGAGCCCTCGGTGTGGGGGCAGTACTCCTCAACGACGTCCTCTATGGCAAGCAACCAGTTGTCCACGTATGGCTGCAGATGTGGAACCCATAAGTTGCCGCCGACCTGTCCCCTCCGAGTCAGCCTGAACACAAATTTGAGTAAGACATGTCTATTGCGATTAATTTTTCAAAGTCAGTTGTTAGTAGTACTTACCTGTGAGCATCTGTAGGGACGGTACGGATGATAGGGGTTGGGGATGGCTGCATGAGACCGAACTGGGGCAAAACACGCCCTAGGCAGTGCAGTTCGATGAATACGTCGAACACCATCGGTCGGAGCATCAGCCAGAAGGCCTGGTCACGTGTGCACAACATGGACAGCCCAAGGGGAGCTCATGCGTGGATAGCCTCCTGGCTGTAAGGCTCCCAGATCACGTCGGTCAGCTGTATCCTATCAAACTCCAGCATAAACTCGTTGTACGACCACGTGACCTGCACATGTGCCCATTGTCGCTGAAATATAACAATCAATAGGTTAGAAGGTATGATACGAATTAACTATATACGTCAGCTAGGAACACGAACCTGACGACAGCACCAGACTGTACCCATGGTGGGGAAGTCCTCGGGCGGATGGTGCAAGTACAGGTCATCCTCATAGGCGGTGTGATCCACCACAGGTCGACCAATCGCGAACCGTTCAGCTGCCCATAGCTGTAGAAGGAGGGGCAACCAGTGAGCAAAGAACCTGTTTCTATCTTGGTACACACTTCGCAAAGCCCCCTATACGTCACTGCCAGTACTGCGGATCCCCAGCTCCACTGTGGCACTGCTCCCTCGTCAGCATCAGCGATCGCGCGCGCGTAGGGGATCATGACCTTGTCGACGGCATGTCCCGCGCTGCTGGTGAACATGACCCAGCCAAAAAGCCACAACAAGTAGGCCTCCAAGCTCCGTCGCACAGAGCACACGTCAGCCTCTGGGTGTAGCTGATCGGACTAAAAAAGATACAGTTAATAAAGTTGAGTAGAACTGCAAATTGATAAAATTCTTTTCAAATAGGCCTTACGGTAAAATGCATGAGCCACTGCTGCGATGGGCCCATGGTCGTGTACGGAGGGAGGCTGCTCATAGCTGGAAGTGTAGGGTGATGCTGCACGTGGCCGAAGCGGGCCATAATGTCGTCTCGCCAATCATGAAGTCCGTCGACTGGCCCGACGGCATCGCCAGCGAGGGGAAGGCCAAGCAAGAACGCAACGTCCTGAAGCGTCGGTGCGACCTTCCCTCACGGCAGGTGGAACGTGTGTGTCTCCGGCATCCATCGGTCGACCAGGGCTACTAGAAGAGACCTATCGAAACTCCACCTCCTCGTCTCATCGGCCTCAGCAGCTCGAGCCTCCATAAGGCGACACAACGGGAGGAGGCCTGCCTCACATAACCTGCACATAAAAATTATATGTTATTAACAAGCCATGTGTACTTAATTGGGAGACCTCGAAGAGTCAACGGATACCTGGAACAGAACCGAGGGTCCACTGAAAGTAGACATCTGGACGGTCGCGGTCGAAGTACGGGCAGAGTGGCGTTCTGCACTGCAATACGATACGAACGGTGGTGCAGATCGATCCCTCGATCTAGCAGCTCTGGTGTGTCGTCTGCCATCCCTGCATGACATTATCACAGTTAACACATATGACACATGCAAACAAAAAGCGAAAGAGTATACAACAATAAATTTAAGGTACAACAAGAAATGATCGAATTTGAAACATAAAGAATGCACGTACAACATGTAACTGAAATATATTCAAATACAAGACAGAGATTAAGAACATCATAGAACATTACATCCGCAAGATAGGTTGAAACAACAAGTTTGTTCACTTCAGTTACAACAAAGCAAAAACCATACATTACATAATCTTAACCAAGCTTACTACACATCACTACACGACCAAACCACGCGGCACGCGTGCACGCCTTGGCCTCGTGGGCCTAGAATTTGTCCCTTCCCCTGTTGGCGGGGTACCATCCAATCCGGATCCTGATGGCGGGGCTTCTGCTGTTGTGGGCATGTCTGAGTCCTTCGGGTACTTCTTGTAAGTATGTCCCTCCTTGTCGCATTTGCTGCAACGTTTGTACCTTTCACCTGCTTCGGACTCATCCATGGCGTTTCAAATACGTCTTGTCTTTCAACGCCCAGCCTTATCTCTGATCTTACTTGGGTCTGGAATATAGCTAGGTTGCGGTACTGTACCTGTAAAATTCCCCGCTATGCCAAAACCATAAATTTCATGTGACCATGTATGCAATATGGCTTCCTTGGTGAAATAGGAAGATACAAAAGTACGATCAAGTATTCCACACTCCGAGCTCACTGCAATAACATGGGAACATGGTTTGTGGTAGAGTCTTGGCTTGTGGCACGTGCATGCGCAATACCCATCCTCCTTAAGTATGCATTCTTACACAACTCTTATTCTATATATTCCACGCTTGGCCCTATCAGCACACAAGATTTCAAATCGGTGCTATCTAATACCTAGAGTTATAACTCTATGCTCCTTTGCCTTCTTACGTTTTTCCTTCAGATAATTTGTCAACATATGTCCGAAGAAAACACCTCGCACTAGCATTGATAGGGCAGCGACTTGGTACCGGTCTTTGAAATATCTGCATGTTCCATGCAGGATGAACTCAACAATGGCAACCAGGGGAAGGTCTCTAACACCACGCATCACCCAGTTGTAAACTTCGGCCAAATTAGTTGTCATAATGCCGAACCGCGCTCCACCGACATCATGCAGCAAAGACCACTTCTCCTTAGGCTCATTCTCTATCCAGTGTGAAAATTTTCTCACAGCAGATGCCGATCTCCTTCTGATGTTTGGACCATCTGTGGGCAGCGGTCCTAAGGCCTCTGGACCATCCTCACCAACAGGTGCTGATCGGCTTGAGTGCTCTTCCCTTTGCTTCGTTGTGAGCTCGTCCAACCTCCTTCAAAGCTTGTTGAATTTTTTCTCTTGATTCTGTCCGCACAGCCTCTTGAATAGATCCATCAAGCTCTTGTCCTTAAACTGCTTGTAAAATTTAGCACCCATGTGACGCATACACTACCAACTTTGAGCATTTGGCCAATCTTTACCATATCCCATCTCTGCATCACCGTTCTTCAGATATTCAATTGCCCAAAGAAGGGCAGCATGATGGTCATGAATTAGGCATACACCAGGCCTCATACTAACAATGCTTACCTTCACCTGCTTGAGAAACCAGTACCAACTATCGGTATTCTCGCTCTTCACAAAAGCGAATGCCAGTGGTAGAACTTGATTGTTCCCATCCATGGCAATTGCTGTTAGTATCTGACCTCTGTATTTACCTGTCAGAAATGTCCCGTCAATACAGAGTATTGGACGACAATGCACAAATGCCCTGATGCAAGCACCTAGTGCAAAGAAAGCACGTTGGAAGACCAATACTGCACGGTCATTCTCCATGGTTAGGTATGTTATAAGATCTGTATATGTCCCTGGATTTCTGGCGGCTATGCATTAAAGAAGAGATGGTAAATTATCATATGAGGCTTTGAATGTGCCAAATCTCATCTTGATAATCTTCTGTTTTGCCCTCCACGCCTTAGCATATGAAATGGTGTATTTGAATTTATCTTCGATATGCCTTATTATTGATCTTGGCTCGTATCTCAGATTATGCACAACATCTGAATACATCTCTGCAGCAATAAATACAGATGTCATGTTTCTGTGGTACTTCTCTACACCTTCTAAGTGATAGTTATGCTCAGTGACTATTGACACTTTCTAATAATCCTTCCACCTTCCCTTAAATGCATGCACCCTCTATGGACAACCATCACTGGATCTCATGCACTTAATTTCATATACACACTTTGTGGACTTTGCTACCCAGAACTCCCTCTGCAGTGATACAGCCCAATGCTTGACTGCCTCCATCAATTCTTCCTTCTCTGCGTACATCGCTCCCTCGATTACCTCATTCTCCTTATACTCCCATGGAGCATGGTATCCCTCCGAAATAGCAAGTCCAGAGAAGTCTTCATTAGACCATTGCCATGGATTCACATTGCATCCTTCCTCATCAGAAGATTCATCACCCTCCACTTCCTCATTCGCCGCATCTTCGTTTTCCATTGCCTGAACAATGGAGTTGATCCTCTCGCCCTCATCTGCCAAGCCTCTCGGCTCACTGGCTTCTCCTTCTCTTTCTGGTTCCCGCACATCCTGTCCCTGTTCTTCTCCTTGCTGAGCACGGTCGTTTTCCTCTTCCATTTCAGCATCAGTCCTAACCATGCTTGTACCCTCTACATCTTGCAAGGTTGCATTGTCTTTATCGTGCACCTCCATGAAAATGCTGGGTTCCCAGCCCCGCTGCAATGCATTTTCTACGTACCATTTCCATGTTTCGGTGCAATCTACCGACATCAATTCCCAGAAGCATTCTTCGTTGCCACGGTTGACTACTACATTTACTTTTATTGTGTTAACCTCTGGGTTGATATGAAATGCCCTCATTAACCAGTTACACACTGACCTAAAATTTCTTTCCGCTGGCCTATCTATCCCCTTTAGTGTTGACCCAAATTCAGAAGATCTATACCATACGGGCCATATCTGACAGTGCCACTACCATGGAACAACCGAAACATCACTTTGGTTGACATATCTATTCAGAGAAAATACGATATTCATCACATTTCAAATCATGCAATCCATTGTTTAAAGCATAGCATAAACATCATTATTCCTAAACCCTACACCCTAAACCCTAAACCCTAAACATATCTATTCAGAGAAAATACGATATTCGTCACATTTTAAATCATGCAATCCATTGTTTAAAGCATAGCATAAACATCATTATTCCTAAACCCTAAATATATCTATTCAGAGAAAATACGATATTCGTCACATCTCAAATCATGCAATCCATTGTTTAAGGCATAGAAGAAACATCATTATTTCTAACATCAACTGCAATGCTCTAACATCATTATTTATAGATCTAATATACATACTACTCACAGATCTACCCAGAGTCAACTAAAAACTAAATAATTCTAGTGCACATTATATTTTACTAATGCATAGCAACAGACTTGTAATGTATGAGAAACTTACCTAAAAGCCGAGGTCTCAAACTGACAGGGCTTCGCCGTTTACTTCCTTCCCCTCCCTCCTCTCCTCTTTCTTTTTTCTGGAAAATTTAGTGAATATAATGAAAATCTGAAGAGGGGGGCTGGGTATATATAGGCGGAGCCCAAAAAAGCCCACTGTGTGGGCGTTTTTTGGCTGCTCCGAGGCCCGCCCGCAAAACAGCGCGCACTTTTGCAGGCGGCCCCCTCGCCACCAAAAAACGCTCACGCAGTGGGCGTTTTTTGGGCGCCAGGGGGCCGCCCGCAAAAGCCGACACGGGCGGCGACCGGCCCTGTGCCATGTCACATATAACGCCTACACAGTGGATGTTTTTTAAAAAACGCCCACTGTAGGCGACTAGTTCTGTCACATTTCGAAACAAAAAATTAAAATTGTAAAATTTTTAAAAAAAATTAAAAATAAAAAAATTCTCACCCTATCTGTCTGTCTCCCACCGTTGCTTCCCCTCCACCCTATCAGTCTGTCTCCCAGTTTCTCAAAAAAAAGATCAGTCTGTCTGCCACCGTCTCATGTCCCGCCCGCCGCGCATGCTCGTCCTCGGCCAGTCGGCGATGTAAACCTCGCCGGGGAAACCGGAAAAGCCATCCGAATCTCCGATCCGCCAGCCGTCTCTACCTCCAAAGACGACCCCCATCTACTTGTGCCGTGCCTCTTTTGAAGAATCCCTCTCCGCGGTTCCCTGCCTCCTCGCTTCTCTGTGGACGGCCGCCATTGGTTCTAGTAAGTCTCCCGCCCCTATCCCCTGATAGTCGTGTCTTTTTGAGGTGGTTTGATTAATTTGTTATGCGGGTTTGAACTACAAACCATCGCATCTGCATGAGGACACTGCTCGTTCGATCTGGATTTATTTTTGGGTGTGCAATGAGAATTCAAATCGGTGGCCAGGTCTTTACTCGTTGACTCCTGTTAAGAACGTAGGGATTTCGATGGAGTTCTACAGATTCTTCAGGAATAAGTAGAAATCCTGTAAGGGTTATGGGCCTTATTGTACTAGTTAGAATTAATCAACATTTCTGGAGGGTAAAATGAGAATTCGTAAGAACTACTGCTTGGTTTTTTTCCTTAAGAATTATAATCGTGTACTATACTAGGTCCATGTGTTGTACCTTAATTGTATATTTTCAAGTTGGTTGCAGTTGCCTTCTCCAATTGACCAATTCCATGTGTTGCTTTATGCTTCTGCTTTTGCCACCATGAGTTTATGAATGGTTAAATTTATTGTTTACTGTTAACTTAAATTTATTGTTATAATAACCTGAAAACAAAAACAGAGATATCAAAGATTTTAAAACCCCCGCCCCAAAGTACAGACTAGCTTCCTATCTATCTATATATACTATAAAAGAGTCAATACAATTGTTCGAACAAGGATGCTCGTTTTCATAGTTATGTTCATTGTTTAGTGTTAACTTCGCTAAAACTCTGAATCCTCGGTCACTTCTTGTTATTTGTGCAGTTTTCTTGCATGACGATGGGCGCACGATCTTCGCCTTGGCCAGACCTTCAGCCGGAGCTTCTGGGTCTGGTCCTTAAGAGGCTCCCCTCCCTTGCCGATCGTGTTCGACTACGAGCAGTCTGCCGCACATGGCGCTGCAATGCTCGACTTGAGCCCCTGCCCCCACCACTCCCCTGGGTGGCTTTGTTGGATGGGACCTTCCTCAAATCCTCAGCATTCCAAGCGGTGAAATTCACCGTATGCCTGTACCGTGTGATGCTTCTTGCCATGGTTCTGTGGACAACTGGCTCTTCCTCGTGCACAATAGTGGTCGGTGCTCATTGATGAACCTCTTCTCCAAGGCTAAGTTACAGCTTCCTGACCTGATTGCTATTTGGCATCATGAGATGAGGTATAGGTATGATGCCTGCTCTGAAAAAACTTCTCTATAAGGTGGTGGTGCCCTCATCTGTGAGCTTGACACAAGATTCACTTTTTGCTGCATTAACCACGGACAGCAGTTTTCGTGGTACAGTTTCTATTTGCCAGTCCCCAATTGCCACTGAAACTATGTAATCTGCTTTCCACAAAGCGTGCTTGTTATTTGGCTTTCTCATATATATCCTGAATTGGAGATCGGACTCTTCTTATCAGTATGTTGGTCATGGGTCTCTCTGCAAGTATGACATTGATGAGATATGCCCCCAAGACAAGTCTTGCTTTGCATCATGTTTCATCTTTTTTTATTGTTATTATTATCTGGCTATGTCGTGTTTTCCATTCACATGCAACATCTAAGCTCAGCAATGCTGAAATTTAGACATTTTCACCTAAATATTTTTCCCCGCGGTTTCAGTCTCCTGATTTGTCATGCATGGAATCATTTTATTTATCGCTTGAGGCCTATTGTATGTGATGCATGATGCTTCCCCGGTGCTATAGTGAGATTGATAGGCAGAGCTGGCTGTTATGTATGTATGTATGTGTGTTGTGTGGTGGCAATATTATGTGTTGAAACTAGAAGTGTTGCTTCATATCAGGAGTCTGGCATCAGTATCGTTGGAGTCAATCTGCATTGGACCATCTCTTTAGAAAATCATCTATGCTGAACCGTGCAGCTAGTCTTGTTTTGTGAACTGTTTCAGCTTGATTAGGTTTCATTGTGGTTTAATTAGTCTTGCCGATCCTCTGTGTCTGTTGTGCTATGCCAATGCGTCTGGCGAAGTGAAACGGTGGATCATTTTGCCAGCTTGCTCGACAACGTTTGGCACGGTCCGTCGCAGCCGATGTCAGTGCACGCTGCAGCATGAGCTTGGAGAACAGGGGCGTGCCGGCGTGGTGGCTTCCATGGCTTCATCCTCATCCTGTCAAGCTCCGGTTCACTCCCATGCCGCACTCCCACGGCCCTGGCAAACCAGAACCCCCTCCGCGTCTTCTGTTGCCAGGCGAGCACGTCGTCAGCCGTCAGCGCAAGGTTTCACAGAGCTAGGCCACCAAGGCAAATTGCACCGCTATGATCGTGCACGCCTTGCTCGGATCAACTGTGTCTGATGACGGAGCTCTTCCGTACCCTTTTCGTCATCACTCCCTCGGTGCTTTCAGAAAATGCTTGTGTGGAATCAGATCTCTGAAAGCCCGTCATTCAGTAGACAAATGGAAACATCAGCAGACTTCACATTTTTGTGATCTCAGTGGTACTGGCACTTCAGAGAAGGGGATTTACAAAGAGACGAACCAGTCATTCAGTAGACACATGGACTCATCAACAGGCTAACATTTTTGTTTATTTCAGTGGTATTTTAGAAAAAAGGGATTTACTAAGAGACAAACTAAGAACAAGGAAGCATCAGTTGCTAGAATGGCTTCACTATACATGTCAGAAGTTCACAAGAATATAAACTGAGCACACACACCATATCTCAGGCTACCCTTGGCTGAGTGAATCCTAACTTGCGTGCCACGGAATTTGCGAGGGTTGGATGATAGATACAGGCCCAAATAACCAATATCTGGGGACGGTCCAACAACGCCTGAAACAGGCATTGGGGGCCAGTGTCAACTTTTTGAGCTCCTGAGTGAGAGAGTCGCCTAGTGCGAAACGGCCAGCCGGCCCCCTGCCTTCTCTCCGGCGAGCTCGCCGGCGACAGGGCAGGAGGGCCGGTTCCCCCTCCTCCTTCTTCTGTACTTGTAATATTCCCGTAGTCGAATGATCATCCGAGATGGGTGTACTGAGGGCTTTTGCTCTCCTCACCTTCGTCTTCTGGAGGGTGGCCGAGCTCATGGCGGTCATGGCGGCCGGCATGAACTCCCTCCATAGTTCTGAGGTGAGTACTTCAATAAAGGCCTCACACTATCGTGTGCTTCTTCCTTCTCCGTTCTATGGCCATGAGAGCGGCATGGCGCCGATCCCATCCACATCGAGCAAAGGAAGCAGCGCCTCTACCAACAGCGACATCGACTCCGGCGGCCTTTTCCCACTACAAATCTTCGGCGACTTCAACCTGCTGGGATTAGGCGCGGTGGAATCCCCATCCTCGCCGGCGGCCCCGATCTTGGTCAACATGATGGAGACGAGGACTTCGACGGGCTCGACGCGTGCCTCCCGATGGTGCGACCGCTCGTCACGGGGACTCGAGCAGGAGATCTCCTCTAAGCCCGACGGCGACGGCAGCTCGGTGGCCTCGTGTGCCACCACCGGTGACGGCGGGGAACGATGCCCTTTCCCTGTCCCGTCGCACAGCCTGCCGCAGAGAATCCTCACGGGCAGTTGCGTCCTCACCAAGGGCGGTTGGTGGGGCTCATCATCTGCTCTGTGGGACCGTCTCTTGTGCGTTGGACGACATGCAGCAGCGCTTCGTGCCCAGCACTGCATCCTCTGCTTCCTGCTATACACACGTGCCAGCCTCATCATCAACTGCTTCACGGCCCACAGTTTATCTCCAAAGTTTGATTATGTTGCTGGTTGTACATGTGAGCACCTGTGCTCCGTAGAGGTCCAAGCACTAATCTCTGCAGCGTGGTGGTTTTATTTAGTACAGGTCCTAAGTTGGTCGCCGACATCGTCTTTGGCTATGTAAAGCTCGGCCGCCTTCCACGGGACTCCAATCAACTCTTTTGTTGCTCCGACATTAGGCTCCTACATCAACATCGTTGGCCGTCGGAAATGCTTTCTCTTGCAGGAGTTGGAAGCCCGCCAATACCTCAGCTCAAAGTAGCGAGGCCCTCCCGCATCGGCGTCTCATAGGTTCCGAGTAACCTGGGATGACAACCGAGCTTCTTTTTGCCCTTGGCATTGTCATCGTCGAGCGTTTTAAGGATTTGTAATCTTTCAACCACCTTTTCTAAAAGGTGTTTTGTACGCTGCTTTATCTTAATTAATATATAAGAAGCTTGTTGTCAAAAAAACTTGCGTGCTACAATATATATAGGATTTTGTACGAGAACATCTATTTTTGATGTTAAAAAGGTGGAAGTCTAGCAACACGTGTGCGTGCTAGATGACAATCCACACCACAACAAAAAGAAGAAGAGAGGCGTACAAGTAAGGAGAGTACAATAAGATCCATACAATTAACTAAATATGTTGTTGGATTTAATTGGGTTTGACCTAACCTTAATGTAACAAATTCTAAGGCCATAACAAATGCTAATTACTCCAACACCTGAGCAAATTTGGCCCAAACCACGGGCCTGGCCCGAGCCCGACCAGTTTTGGTCCGCCCACGAACCGTACTAGACAGGGCCTGGACACATATTTCTTAGCCCGAAAAAACTTCTTAGCCCGAACCCTCCTTAAAATGCAATTTTTATCTATTTAGTATTTACACTACAAAACGCGTGGGCGGCCCACCCAAGTTTGGGCCTGGCCCGAGCCCACCCTAAGAAGCCCCGAAAAAAATTCGGCCTGACGCGAACCCGGCCCGAGAAGGCCCGCGGGCTGTTCATGAGCAGAATATTGATAAATCAAGAAGCCCGAAAAAATTTTCGGCCCGACACGAACCCGACCCGAGAAGGCCCGCGGGCTGTTCATGGGCAGAATATTGACAAATCAAGAAGCTCGAAAAATTTCAGCCCGGCCTGGCCCGCAAAATGCTCAGGATTTATAAAACGTTTTAGACTTTTTCATATATATAGATTACTTACTGTGTATTTAGACATAATGTACTTACTAAGTGCATAGAAAAATTTATTTACTTCCTCCAGCTCAAATTATAAGAAGCTTGATTTTTTACACCAAGTTTGACCATTTGTTTTATTTAAAAATTTGTTCAAAAATATCACTTGTTTTGACGTGGCTTCCTTTATTAACAAAAATTCTTCAAGAATGACTTAAATTTAAATATTTTTACATAAATTTTATTAATTAGACGAGTAGCCAAACTTAGAGTTGAAAAAGTTAAACGTCTTATGGTTTGGGATAGATTGAGTATTTAGGGAAAACAATAAAACGGCTTATAATTTGAAATAGAGAGAGCATAATATAAGATTACTCTTGTCTATTGTCTCCATCTATTTTTGATGAGTTTAAAAACATAAAAAAAAAGCAAGCCACATGTGTGCGCTAAATGGCGACATGCACGTTTTGAAACTCCAAACTAGAATAGAAGAAGAAATGCGAGAGTAAGGGACGACGGTAAATAATACTCTCTCTATTTTAAATTGCAAATTATTTTGATTTTTTAATCACATAGCTGAAAAACTAAAACGAGTTCATCATCATTAGATAAAGATTGATATTCACATAAAATTTAATTAAACCTAATACGCTTTGAATGTTTTTGACCACGCCAAGACAAGCGTCTCTGGCCGAGCTTTCTTCCCAGTCCGTCTCCGTCCCCAGCCACCAGCAGTCCACTCCGCTGCCACTTGGCTCGACGAACTCCGTCTGGCTGCCCTAGATCGACCGCCCCCATTCCAATTTCTGGCCACCTGCCACCCTATCTCCCGCACCCCACCCCACCACCCTCAACCATCTCAGGCTGTTCCAATGGTGGATCCCTAGCTGCCTCCTCCTTCCCAGCCTCCAAGAACTCCAGGCCGCAGTCCTCCGCTACGGCAGCCGGCGTCGGAGTCGGCTCCACCTCCTCCCCTCTCCGACCGCCCATTTGGCCACAGGCCACCTCGAGTAAGTGGCAAAGCCTCATTGCTCCTTTTCCGTATTCCCATGTTTAGGGCCGCAAATCAGCGGCGGATCTACTTTTGGGCCTCCATTAGGTTTTCAATTGTATCTATAAGGAAATAATGCAAAAAAAAAAAAATCTATTTTCAATGTTGAGTACCACTACTGAGATCTAGTGCATATTTCTGAAGCCGGCTCCAGAAATAATGTGAAAATATTTTCAATGTTTGAGTACCAGTCACAATTCTTTTTTACTGATGCTCTTGTATCTCGAGGGTATGCCTCTGCTAATAAAAATACAAAATGCCATCTGGCTTTTGCACCTAAAAGTGGAATACCTTGCAACATTGCTAGTCTGAGGACATTAGGTCGTTGCAAATGTGATTTTATTTTCCTCGCAATTGGCAATTCGTTGTACTCCTGCTTCTAGTTGATTCTGGTTGTCATTTGCTCAGAAGATCGTGGGTTCTACTTTAGCAGTTTAGCTTCGCACCATGAGTTCTAAACAAGCCTAAGTGTAGTTGCAGTACCTTATTTGTTACTAAACAAATGGATATGGTTGTTTCCTGCGAACTTAAACTGTAGTTGCAGTACCTTATTTGTTACCAAACAAATGGATATTGTAGAGACTGCAATGATCAAGCATAAGTTGCATTTTAGCACTGTGTAGAGAAGCTGGATATTGTTCTGGTCTAATGGTTTGCTGGTCATCTTCAAATTTCGATTGTACTGCTGACATATGTACTGTTACTTGCAACCATTTGCTATGCTAAACTCTGGACCCTATGACTTCTCTTGCAGAACTTGATGATGGCAGCTGTAGAGTCCTTATCTTGGTCAGACCTCCCACCAGAGCTCCTTGGCCTTGTCCTTAGGCGCCTCCCCTCCCTAGCCGATCGTGTTCGACTGAAAGCAGTCTGTCACCCGTGGCGCTCCAATGCTCGCCTGCAAGCACTGCCCCCTCTGAACCCGTGGCTCATCCTTCTTGATGGCAGCTTCCTGAGCATCCCAGATGGTGAAATTATCCGAATGGCTGTACCAGATGATGCACGCTGCTATGGTTCCATTGACAACGGGTTGTTCCTTGTGAAAAGTGACGGTGGATGCTCACTGGTGAACCCTTTTTCCAAAGCCACGATGGATCTTCCTAAGATAGCCATGGACATGAAGCCATTTAGTAATCACTCCACATGCAATCCATGGCAGTATAAGCTTGTTGTTTCCTCACCCCTGGGCTCGTCACCAGATTCCCATGTTGCTGTGATGTTCTTGGATTATCGTGGTCACACTACAATTGGTGTTTGCCAACCACCAATTGCCTTTGACTTCTACAGAGGAAAGTTCCTAGATCCATTTTATGAGCTCATTGACGTTACATTTTTTGATGGGAAGTTTTATGGTCTTGATTTTGATAAGAGGCTCTTAGCATTTGAGGTTAGTTATGGCCTTGGTAGTAAGCCAAAGATTTCATCCGTGAAAAATGTAATTAACTCCATGGATAACATACCTGACCTTCCCAAGCCCAAGCCCTTGCCAGAGAAGGCATATATGGTCGCCAGGCATCTAGTTGAATGCTGTGGTAGACTGTTGATGGTGACACATTGGATTGTGATTCCCGGGAGGCTTGAGCATTCTCGCACTGTTTCATTTGAGGTCTTTGAGGCAGATTTGAGCACCAAGCCCAACCAATGGAGACGCGTCCAAAATTTGGGTGGCCAAGCACTCTTTGTTGGTAGGCGGTGCTCCAAGTCTTTCCCTGCTGGAGAAGGCAATGGAATTCAGGAGGATTGCATATATTTCATGTGTGACTATTTGCCATCGAACTTCCCTGATCCTCTTGGAGACTCTGGTGTGTACAATATTAGGGATGGGATGATTACACCTTTGTTGTCAGAGACTGCAACAGTTCCTCATCTTCAGCCTGGCCAGTGGGGTCTGACATGGTTTTTCCCTGCTGATGTTGTGTAATGGACTCAGCCTATCTTGCTTAGTGCCTTGGGATTATGTAGTATGTACTCTCATGTAACCCCTGTAGTTTTGTTATCGGTGCCTTAACCTGTTTTCATTCCGTATTTAGGAGTATGTATTATATCTACTCACCAAGACTCAAGTATTATCTGCATACGCTACATTTTAATCTAGACATCCGTTTGTGCAAGTTTGTTTCATTGATGTTTATTTATGCCATTGCTGTAGCAAGGAGTATTTTCACCGGGATGTGGCATGGAGCTCTGTTTGTCCTGTCTTTGTTTTTGGAAGCAACTTGTTTTGGTTCATGACCTGTGTAATTTGTGGTGACAATGCGATGTCCTGTTCTGTATCCTGCTGCAGATTTTACAAATGAATCAGATTACTGTTCCATCATCAATCAAATACATGTATTTGCTTCTGAAATCAACATCTCAACTGAGGAATGGTAATGTTTGCTGTTCGTGGAATATGTTGTTCTACTTTTGTACGAGGGACTCCTGGTCGGTAGGCTATGCTGTCGTTTGCCAAATTCAGTCCGTTCTATTGTAAACAGTTGCAGCATCAAGCAATTTTTTTAGTAACGTTCTGCATCAAGCATGATATATGGAGAGAAAGGAATGGCAGAATTTTGAATTTTCCAGCGTCCTGCATCAAGTTTCAAGACCGATATTTCCAGGAAAAGACGCTGGAAATCGGACATTTCCAGTAAAAGATGCTGGAAATCGGACCTCGCGGCGTACAAACAACCTGAGGCTAGTGAGCTAATCTGATCACCTCAAAACACGCGCTTAGCTTCCCTTCCATCCATCGGCACTTCGGCAGTCGCGTTGTAAGCGTAGGATTACGGCCGTGTTTCAAACTTTCAATGTTGGACTCCTGTCCTGTCTGTCCCAACCTGAATGCATCTGTTTGCTACTCGGCCCTGCTTTCCGGCCCCGTACTCTTTTGGAATCTTTCACGTCGTTTGCTAAGTTTGGTCCGTTTTGTTGAACCTACAGCATAGAGTTTTGTTTTTATCTCGATTTTCCGTCGATTTTTTTCTTTTTTGCATCTATATATATTGAAAAGGGAATTGAATGGATTTCTGATGCTACTATTGAAACGCAGACTGAGGAAGCATAGGCCCAATGGGCCCAAACAATTTCAAGTTCCACACCCCCCAGTCCAACGCAGATCTGAAAGCCCTCGCATGCTCGACCTCGTCCTCGGCGAATCGGCGATGTAAACCTCGCCGGGGAAACGGGAAAGCCATCCGAAACTCCGATCCGCCGCCCCTCTCTACCTGCGCCGTGTCTCCTTTGAACAATCCCTTTCCGCGGTTGTGGAGTCGCCAGGCAAGGCAAGGCCGCACCAAGTATGCGCGAGTAGGGTTCCCTGTCTCCTCGCTTCTCTGTGACCGGACGCCATTGATCCCAGTAAGTTCCCTATCCCCTGATATTCGTGTCCTTTTGAGGCGGCTTGATTAATTTGGTATGCGAGTTTGGTTGGCATAGATGGTAGAACTACAGACCATCTCATCTGCATGATGACACTATTCGTTCGATCTGGATTTTCTTTTTCTGAAAATGAGAATTCAAATCGGTGGATATTATGTGCTGATATTATCCATAGTTTACCCTTGATAGATTGCCAGGTCTTTACTCGTTAAATTTCTCTCTGGAAGGTAGCTATTTCGATGGAATTCTACAGGATCTTTAGGAAGAAGTAGAAATCCTGCAAGGATTTTTGGCCTTCAAGTCCTAGTTATTACTCCTTCCGTGCAGTTCATTTTGATTTTTTTTTTTGCATGCATTGGTTATTTATCTAGATAAATAATATGTCTAGATATACATAGCAAAATGGATGCATCAAAAAAGTTAAAGTGAACTATAATTTAAAACGGAGGAAGTATTAGTATATATAATCAACATTTCTGGAAAGTAAAATGAGAATTCGTAAGAACTGTATACTGCTAGGCCCATTTTTCTTTAAGAACTATATACTACTAGGCCCTTTTCTATTTAGTCTTGTACCATAATTATACATATTCAGGTTGGTTGCAGTTGCCTTCTCAATATGCTGAGGGCTACGGAGTGAGGAACTGACTAGGCTGGTCGCTGTCCTCGCGCGTGCTAATCTCCCTCCCGTGGTTTCCAAATAGCAGCAGGGGAATAGCCCCTCCCGTGAAATCTCTCCACCGGGCAGGGAGGGGATTACGATGTCCACAAAAATCCCTCTCCCTTGGTTTTCTTCCCTGGGTTAATCACCCTGTGTTGCCAAAGTAGCCCTAAAATTATTCAGAATTAGTCTAGATATTTCTTACCTTTAGCTGCCTTTTAGTAGGTTTCATAGTTCACTTCATCAGTGATGAAACTGATTACTAGTACAAAATATTGCATGCTTAGGGTGTACACCATAATTGATAAAATTTCTGATGATC
>CM041644.1:1689101-1703259 GCA_023333625.1 Bothriochloa decipiens
GGGGGAGGTAGAAGGGACTCATCTCACTACTCAAGAGAAGCGTGGGTCACGGGATAGCCATACTGAGGCTACGGACTATATATAGATTCGAATCAACTCTGCAGAGTGTGTACACCTGTAACCGGCTAATGCCGACCATCCGCAAGATAACCATCATTAGCGCTTGTGAACGCCTAGGCTGATAGCAAAATGACCATCTAACTATGGCGGTTCCACCCTACCTCTCAACCCTGGAACACCCCAAGTCCTGCTTGGAGTGGCTGAGAATGTGAAGTCATGTTCCTGCTCCTCGAGGGGTTGATGCTCGGAAGAGGACACATGAACATCTCAGAAGGGTGTGGGGTTCCACCCGTACCTCCCTACACTGCATACTCTGAGTAGTAGTGGTACCACCCTAGGTAGCTGAAATCATCCGTCCCCGGTTCATCTGGGGCGAGTGGTGTGTACGAAGGGGTCCGTGGTTTCGGTCCTCAAGAGACAACAGGTCCTAGGGGGACGAGACAGGATATCTCCTCAAAACAGGGCGATCAGTGCCCTCTGCCTCAATGGCATCTCGCTCTAGGGGCCTCATTCCACGAAGGCTCTCGACCCCGGGATCTCCTCAAGTCACCATGTACCCGCCACAAGTACTCAAATCACAGGGGCGCCCAGGTCACACCCCCTCGGCAAGACTCACTCCAAAAGCTCATCGTAGATCCTGTCCAGTCGACTCAACCCTCACCAGACAACCCTCCCTTGTTATATTACCCAGAGACACCCACACATACACCAAATCCGGCATCCCGAGCCGAATCCACCCAAGTCCACCATCCGCATCATATCTCCAAAAATAATGCAAGTGGAGTATAGGTAGCAAGTAACAAGCACTGCATGGCATGTCTATCCTATAAGCGGGTGAGCAGGGTGAAGGTTACAACAAGGAATAGGCATACAAGTATCTACCATGCAATCCTAACATAGTATATCATAGCATTATTGCAAAAGTAGAGCACTAGCATTCTATTATGTTGCATGCGTAATAGGATCTACGAGGTTGGGTGGGACATGGCACCTGAATAGCTATCACTCGAGTCCTCCATCAAGTCCTTGATGCTCTCCTAGTCCTCCTCCTCGATCAACTCCTTCGCGAAAACTAAAATCGAGACATAATAGTCATAGGAGCGACCTCTATAGATCAATCACAAAGAGCCAAATGAAATTCAGTAACTCCAAATGTAATCATACATAAGCCTATGATGTAGAGCTCATTTTTATGAAAATTTAGACACTTGGTTCATAATTTTCGGAGTTCGTATGAATTAGTTATGAATTTTACAAGATTTAATCATATTCTAAAAAAGAAAAAGAGGGATTAAACCTCAGGCTGACACATGGCACGAACAGGGACTGACACGTGGTGCGGCGGTCAACAGCAAGGATGCAGGGGCTGACGTCATGCCGATGTCAGACTGACGTCAGCACTGACGCGTGGTTCCGGCGGTTGGAAGGCAAGGGTGACGTCATGCTGACGTCATGATGATGTCATCACTGACAGGTGGACCCGGTCAGCGGCTGACATGTGGGTCACACGGTCAACGTTGACCGATCAATGGTCAGCACGGACCGGGCCAAATTAGGCCTCGGTGGGCCTGGGTAGGGCCGATCTTGGGCCGGGTTGGTCCGAACTGGGCCGGGCCGGCCCGACATGTGTCGCACAGAGGGGCTTGCCACATGGCAGTCTGGGCTCCTATCGGGCCTGGTCTACGGCCTCGGCCCCGTAGATAGGGGCTCTAGGTGGCTCAACCTGGTTGGCCCATCGTGGCGCTGTGGCCAGGCGGTGGACGCGGTGCATAGGGCAGGGGAAAATTCCCCTTCTCCTCTGCCCGTGCGTGTGCAGGCGCGGCGGTGCTTCGGCGGCGATGAGCAGCGGCATGGTGGCTGTGGTAGCATGGGTTACGCTAAGCAGCGGCTATGGCTATGCGGAGGCGACGCGAAGGCGGCTGTGCAGCGAGTCCCCAGCATCTCGGCCCGCCGTGCACTTGACGCGGCGGCGCGGAACGGCGGTGCCACAGCCATGGGTGTAACACCCCTGGTGTTACGATAACTGAAACCTGCCATGTCATCATATGCATTGCAAAGCATTCATGATTAGGTTAACTTTGATGTGTATCAACTAAAACAAATTTACATTTCTTAGGTTGATTTTGTTTCTGAAATGTTATGTCACATGAAATCATAAAACCTTACTTTCGAATGTCATCTCAAATACTTAGTTTATACTCTATGTACTTGATGTGTAAACCATGTTTATACTAGTGTCAAGCATAGTGTATAAATCTAAGTCCAACCCTAAAAAACGATTTCCATATTTGAAGTAGAATTTGGATTCCAAAGCTTATTTCCAAGTTTTGTAATTCAAATTTAAATTCAAATTGGAAAGCTATAAAAATGATTTTCAAAAGTCAATTTGGTCAACCAAGGGTGTCATTGGGTTAATGACCCAAAAATGTCCTTGGATGATGTTTGTGATCCCTAATGACCAACCAACTAAAGTAGAAACCAAATCGAGTTTGGATTCAGTTTCAAAAGCCCTTTATTTTAAAATTTTGTTTCATCCCCTCTTCTATATTTCAAAATCTATAAGGAATTTGGATATACTCTCAAAATATGATTTGTAGATATTGACAAGAGCTACAACAATGGTATTTAAAGTTTTCTAGTTTCCAAAAGAAATTTCAAATGAATTTAAAAATACGGTTTTCTAACATTTGTCCCCTTTTGATTTTAAACTCATATTTCAAAAATTATGTATAATTTGAGAAAACTTTGTATATGAAAATTATTTGGTTTGAAAAGTTGAACATTCCATAGTTTTGTATATTTTCAAGTTTTATTAAAAAATCAAAAGTAATTTCAAATATTTGTTTCTAGGGTTTTATTTCTCTTTTGAATTTGAATTCATATTTCAAAAACTAAGCAAAATTTGAGAGTGCTTGTTAAATGAAAAATGTAGCTCTTGAAAAATCATGCAACTAATATTTGGGATATTTTCAAGTTCCTATGTAATTTCTAGAGTAGTTTGCAAAGTTTTAAAATGACATCATTTGCTACAGTTATGCTGACATCATTGTCTTCAATGATTTCTCTGTTCACCGGCATCGCCGTGGCCGCCGGCGCCATACTGCCCTGCTGCGACCGCCAGCTCGCTCCCCCCCGCACTAGAAACTTCATCGTCGTTGTGTCGGCCATCCGTGCCTCGCCACCGTGCCTTAAATAGAGCAAGTCGGCCGCCGTTTTTCCTCTTCTTCTGCCCTGCTCTGCACCGCCGCCGTCGAGCGCGTCCTCGCCGGCCAAAATTCACCATCGCCAGTCACTTCCCACTTTCATTTTCACTTCCACTAGCATCGTCTCTCTCTTGCACTTCCACCAAGTCTGCTCGTGTCGCCTCGCACCACTGGAACCGCCTTGCTTGCGGTCTTCTTCCTCGCGTCCGGCCATCAACGCCATCGTGAGCCCCTCCTGCCGCCAGCCGTCCTCGTAGCTCCTCGAGCCCCATCATCTACATCTTGAGCTTCACCTTCTTGTTGTGGAACTCATGCACATGCTCGTTCTTGCAGCGCACGTCAGGAGTCGATGAGACGCCGACCTTGCCAGTCGGTGCACGTCGTCTCCGATATCGCCACCGATGAGCACCCACTTCCAGACCGTCTACGACCAATCTGGTGTGAGCATCATTGTCGTGGTGAGCTTCTTCTCATGATAATGCCCTTGATTGGCCGTTTGCAGCGCCATAGCCGTCGGCCCATGCGTCGCCGTTGGAGCTCCGCTCGGTGTCATCGTCGCCCGCGTAGTCCCTTAGGCTAGGGGCCGTCTTGGGCTCAATTGGTATGTGTGTCACATTCGCCTGTGTCCGTATCGTGTGTTGGTGCACTCGTCTTCGCCAAAAAAACTCCGGTGAGCCTCACCGTCGTGTTGCCGCGCCGTCGTGCCGCCATGGTCGTCGCCGGCCATGCTCCGGTGTCTCCGTCGCTTCATTAGCTACCTCAGCAGCTTCGCCTTGTAGAGTAGAGCACGTAGGTGCTAGCCACGTCGCTCAAGCCTCGGCGCCGGCGAAGAACCGCCGCGGTCAACCTAGCCGGCGTCATGGTCAGCGCGGGAACACTGTTCCCTTTTTCTTTTTCTTTTTCAGAAAATCTTTAAATGCCTTTTTCTTTAGAAAATCATATTAGTTCATATACTATTTTAAAAATTCTAAAAATTTATGTGTATGCTCTTTATATGTTCTCTACCTAGGAAAAATATAATATGCCAATTTTGAGTACTTGTTGCATAAGTTAAAATTAGCCCTTTTTATTAAAAATGCTTCTTCAATGATTTTTTAATAAATAAAATAATTTTTTTTATTTCTAAAAATAATTTTGCCGTCTAATTAGACCAATAGCTTTTCAAAATAAAATTTTGAGCTCAATTAGACAACTTTAATTTTATGCCTTTATTTTATATTTTTTAATTAATTAATTAACCCCTTTAATCTTGCTTAATCATTATGGGGTTGTTTGACTCCAGTTTTGATTGATGACCTTGGGTCATTAACCTTAATGACCCTTGGCACTTTAATTAATTATTTGCGCTTACCTGGATCATGTCATTAGGGTTTAATCAACGTTATTTTATGTGTTTAATGAACTTCTTTAATAAATAGTTAACCCTAACGAACTTAGTAAGTTTTGTTGGCTTGCAACTTTATCGTGAAGGAAAATTGTACTCAAGTTCTTAATCTGGTTATGCGTTCATCAAGCTTCATGTTTATTATTCCATCATGTTAAAACATATCATGTTATCGTGTAGCTTCCGTTAACGGAGAGTTTAACGTTGTCGCACCAGATCCCAAGGAAGAGCAGACTCAGGAGTTGGGTGTTGATCCAGAGCTTGAGATCATCTCACCTGAATACCAAGGCAAGCCCCGAATGCATTTAAACCCTATCCTTATAAAGTTTTATTACTTCAGTTATGTAATGTTGCATTAGGGAATAAGAGTTGAGTGAAAACCCACCAATTGCATTACTTGTCTTACTACCTTATTCTTTGTTACCTGTTTTTGGTAAATGCGTAGTAATGCTTAGCCCTGATTAATTAGTCAAGTTTTCAAAAAGTAAAAGAATGAAAAAGATGAGAATGGCTTTGTTTGTGGAAACATGATGATAGTTAATAAATCGAGTCCGGACGGGTAACTCGCATTGGGAATGGAGTCCCTCTGTAGTGTTTTCGTCTGTTGATGCCCTAGGTCCCGTCCGATGGTGAATCAGTGATATCGATAAATTAGAAAATCCACATGCGTGAAGTGATATATAGTGGGCCAGAGTCCCCACGTATTTCATGGAGTTATATATAGTGGGCCAGAATCCCCACATATGTCATAGTGTGGTATACTGTGGGTTTAAGTTCCCACGTATATCGGTACACTGGGTCTAAGTGCTCACGTGTATCATGTGGTGATATATGGCTGCGGTTGTTATCCCGGTATATCTGTGATTTGGTATGCATTGGAGTTAGAGTCTCTGGTATCCTAGTGATCTAGGTCCCAGCTGGGTATAAAAATGGATTCGAATCCCCATTGCTTCTCGGAGAAGAAGACTCGATCGGTTATTGATAAGGTATCTAAATGGAGTTGTTTGATAATGTTGAGCGAGAGCGAAACAACATTACTTTCTGTTATAATCAAAGATAAGTAAAAATTTGATCCATAAGAGCTTTTCTGCAAAAATTCCTACGAGCCTTACCTTGTCCCCCTAGCCTGCATTTCTGAGTCTTCACCCCTCTTTCGTCGGGTCAGTCTTGTTGAGTACTTTTGTACTCAGGGTTTGTTAAACCCTTGTTGCAGGTGAGTCCCAATCACAGGATTGCTTTGCACCCTGCTGCATGACAATCGTTGCGGAGAGTGACGACGAATAGGCTGTCTCGCTCTTGGGCAGAGCGTATCATCAAGGTTTTGTAATAAGTTATATTGCTACTCACTGCTCCTATGGTTGTAATAATTAAAACATATGGTTTGTAAGTTTGAAACTAAATAATTTATAAACTTATGTTATTGTAATCCTTTTACTATTTTACTCTTATATATCTTATTTGTATAAAACTGTTGTAATACTGCAATGTCTCTTTGTAATGTTTGATCCTGCTCAGAGATTCATGGATGACTCGGGATTTATCCGATAGACCTTTTAAGTCTTATGGAACACATTCATGGTTGTTAGGAGTATGTTTAGACAATAATAATGCATGCGGGCCATATGATTTAGGAGGTTCTACCACAATGGGGCACCACGGTGCTTCGGAGTAGGCTTGGGCAGCGGCCTTGGCATCGCGGGACAGAGGCGGAGGCGACGGTAAGGTCGCGGCGCGCTCATGACACTCCGGCTAGCCGACGTGCTGTTTGCCGCGACAGCGGGCAGCGGAGCTACAATGGCGGCGTGCTGTTACGCAAGATACGCAGCTTGGGCTAGCTGGGGGTGGCTAAAGCGGCGCAGGAGCAAGGCAAAAGTGCCTGCAGGGTCCAAACGAGCCCGTGGGTACTCTGTTCGCTGGCGTGCACGTGGCGGCGGCCATGGACGATGAGGCTATGGCTGCCCAGCGGTATGACGCATGGGACGCCACTTTGGCTAGCACAACGAGCTCATGAGGCCATGCGAACACGGAACGGAGCATTAATCTCGACATGGGGTGGTCTAGACGACCGGCAACGGCAGCGGCGAAGGTCGACGGCGGCAGCGATTCCCCGGCGTAGCCCCAAATTGGGTGCCATCTTCCCTCTGTCTCCTCGTTTGGAACAACTTGGAGCTCCAATAACCTATCTAGTGTAGCTATTGGGGCTCAGCGGGGGCGCGCGCGACGGTGAGGTCACGGCGGTGCACTGGCGGCCGGAGTCCGGGGAGACCGAAGGCGGCAAAATGACGCGCCCTCACTATGTTCCATGCCGGGTTCCATGAAGTGGCCCGAAAGGTGTTCTAGACAAAAGCGCACCCTGCTATCGAGTTAATGAAGCCTCTAACCTATCCTAGCATCGGGAACGGGCAGTGTACCGGCAGATGACCATGGATGCGAGCAGGGGCGAGCTCAACTCGGGTGGCTGAGTCGTCGTTGCTAGCAGCTTGCGGTTTAGCTCGATGATGAGGAAGCAGAGCCGCAGCGTGGTGTAGGGGATGCAGAGTGGCGTCGGTGGCGTCCTTCTCCTCCGGCGTGCACGGGCGGCGGTGGCGTCGGGTCCAGTCCTCTGGCCTGGCTCCGGTCCTCCCTGCCTCCTTCTACTCCTCCCTCTCCTCTCCTCTTTAGCTCAGCGAGCAAAACAAGGTGGCCAGCAAGATTGCGGCTGGCTTGGGGGTAACCCTAGTGGCCGGAATGAGTGGCGCGGATGCTTGATGCCCATCGGGCAGCTGCGGTGCGCTTGAGCTAGGGTTAGGGTTCGCAGGGGCGCGCGCGGGCAGACGGGCGGCGCAGATGGAGCGGCGCGGGCGCGGCGCGGAGATGGGTGGCGTGGAGCGGCTGCTGCCATTTTTGGAACGGCAGAGGTGATGGGAAGACGGCCAAAAGTGGCAGCTAACAGGTGGGGCCCACCTGTCAGTGGCGGGGAGAGGCAGGCGCACGGCGCTGGCGGCCTTGGTAGGTCCATGCTGGGCCGCTCTGGCCAGCTAGGCTAGCTACACGAGGCAAGCGATGCTTGCGCGGCCAGGCCCTTGATGGGCCGCGGTGCTTGCTGGGCCGCGCCGTGGTCGAGCAGACGGGCGCGCATGCAGGCGGCAGCGCTTACTGGGCCGCGGGGCGGAGGAGGCCGGGGCGCGGGCGAGGCAGCGTTGGGCCAGCTCGGCTGGGCCGTTGCGGCAGCAGGCTAGCAGGACGGGGCAGGCACACAGGAGCACAGGGCAGGTCGAGGCGCGCTGGCCATGCTGGGCCGAGGCGACGGGGAAATAGCAGGCTGAGCCTGTTGGCCATGTTGGGCCGGCCGGGCGACTTGGGCTGCTTTGCCTCTTTTCTTTTTCTCCTTTTTCTTATCCCTTTTCTATTTCTATTTCTTGACTAAGCAACTAAACAAGCCATGATCCTATGTTAGAGAGGTTAGTGACCATGGTGTGTACACCATGGTGGGTCCCCTAGGGTCTCATGTGTAGGTTGGCACCATTTCCAAGGTTAGTATACATACATACATGTGATATAAAGGTTATTTTATTAAGCATCACATAAAATCAAATAAGAGGCAAATCATACTATTGTGATTAAAATGCAAATGCTCCAACTAACATTGGTGCTACTTGCACAACTAGTGGGTGGTTTCCTACATGACACTCACCGACCAAAGGTTATTTTAGAAAAATTTTTGTTGGTTGTGATTTTTAGGTTTGTTATAGTCCTACCCCATTATGAGAATCTCGTCCTCGAGATTGAAGGTGTAACCTCGTCTCAAACAGGTAGGGGGTAGAGCTTCCTTTAGTTCTGACTTCTTCTGAGTTGCTTCTCTTCTGGTGGAGTCTCTCCATCGAACTTGTATGGTGGTGGACTAGTTCTTCTATTTTTCTTTAGGTCCCTTTTCAGGAGACGGATGGTGTACTTCCATGACGTGCTGAAGATCATATGCCTCATAGAGTATTGGTTGTTCTGGTAGTTCCAATACTTGTGTTGCTGTGACACGGGTTGCTCTTCTGCGAGTTGTCTGGGCGACTCTATCCTGCAGGCAATTTGCCAAAACTCTGGTGCGGGCCTTGTATGGTCCCTCATATCCTGGAGTTAGCTTTCTCATTTCATGGAAGTTGAGGTTCCATGATGCGGGGAGACCTTGATGTAGACAGTGTTCTCGACTTCATCTCAAGCCTCTAAGCCTCCTGTCGATATAATCCATCTGATGGCTTTGGGGCAATCTTCAGGTTCTTTTGCACTTGGGCGGCTCATTCTTTGGCCTCTTGATGGTGGCAGATCCAAGGGATTATCTTCGTTATTCCTCTATCCACGTTAGGGGTGGATCCTCCATTGCTCTTCTTTCGAGGCCTCGAGCGGTGATGTCTAGAGACTGATTTGGTACTTGTTGATTTAGAACTCAACATGGACTAAGCTTCTTTTCCAAAATGTTCATATTGGTAAGGACAAGCTCAAAGCTTTTCTCCAAGGATCAGATTCACCCTTTTCTATCTATCCATTGATCTAAGGGTGGTAAGCGATGCGATAGTCCCGATTGAGTCCCCATAGCTTCTCCCAAGGCTTCCCATCAATTGGGTGTATACTAAGGTCCACAATCGTATGCTATGATTTTATGGGCCCCATGCACTTGAGAAGGCTTTTCGACATACGGATCTGCTTGAAGTCCAACTCTGGTGTCACTCTTGATTGCCAACAGGGTAAGCCATTCAGACACCTCAAGTGGGTTGGAGCTCCTGTGCTCCGATTTGACGTGTCTGTATATGCTACTTTTTGCAGCATGTACTGCGTCATTTGTCTTCATATCTTTCCACCAACATTTCCTTTTCAAGACTACATAATTTCTGGTACTTCCAGGGTGGGCACGATACTTGAGGTCATGCCCTTCTGACGGGGTCTCATTGTGCATGACATGGTTGGAAAGCGCATAGATTCTGTCCTTGAGCCAAAAAGGTGCTTTGCTTATCCTAACTTAACCCTGGGCACTTGTTGTGCTTCATGAGCTTATATATCCTCTTCAGAGTTGAGAAAAATTGTTTGCCCTCCGGTGCCTTCGTTCAGACTCTTTGGTCTTCTTTGGAAGGTTGATCCTGGGGCGAGCCGTATTGAAGAAGTTTTCGATGAATCGGTGGTGGTGACCAACCATTTACACGAACCCCTCACAGTGGTCGCTTTTTGTGGTTGCTCCCACTTCTTCATTGTCTTCATGTTGGACAGGTCAACAGTTTATTCTGATAGCGTTGAGTGCATGGACTAGGTGAATTGACCTATTCAAGCCAAACTCATACTTGCTGAACTTGGCGTAGAGCTGATGCTTCTATATCTTCTCCAATATTATCGTTAGATGCTACTCACATCTCACAACAGGAGTTTCCTCAGGTATTGTCTTCTTCATTGCTTCATGTGGAGGTAGCCTGATCTAAGGTCAATCTTGGCGAAGTACTTAGCATTATGCCACCGATCTAGTAGGTCTCTACCCTTGGCAGGGGTACTTGTTCCTGATAGCATGACATCTTGTTTCCTTGTTTCCCTTTTGGCGTAAAGGGTTGCATTTACCCTATTGGGCTTGCATCAATCCATGTGTTTGCTTGCAAAGATCTTTCTAAACAATAAAGTATTGCTCATGCATTCTAGGGTAGCCAGATGAGCTTAGCTACAGGGGTACCCTAGAGTGGCGGTCCTTATACTCTACTTCTCCATGGGTGGAGGCATCAAAAAAGACTAGAACTGAGGGAATCCTCATATGGCAGTGTGCAGCTGAAAATCTTATGCAGACTTGGTAGTAAGTACATAAAAAGATGCAATACCAGAGCAAAACAAAAATTGAAGTGTTAGCTCCAATTACATGCACACACCTTGTTCTAAGTCGAGGGTGTCCTTAGCAGCTTGCTTGGTGAGACGCCAACGGGCGGTTCTTCGAGCACTGTGGTTCATGGCACTCGTGGTGGCCTCGTCCTTGTAGGGATTCATAGCAGGTGAGGCATGGTCGATATGTGGGCAGTTGGTAACTTTGTGGCCCTGCTGGTCACTTCTGTAACAAGTGGTAGCCATGTCACTTGCAGATGTGGGTGTGATGAGCTTCCTTTCTGTATAGTTAACAGCCTTGTGGCCCTTTTGGCCACATCTAAAATAGGTTACCCCATCGAGGGTTTTGGTGACTCTTGCACTCTGATCTTCATCATTAGGGACGTCTTCAGTAGAACTGTGCATAAGTTGCCAGCGGGCAGCTCGCACATCATTGCGAACCTTCGTTGCTGAACCCTAGATCCTCTTGAAAGGAATCATGGCCGATGATGCAATGTCGACTCTAGCACAGTCGATAACTCTGTGGCCTGGTTGTCCGCCTCCAAGGCAAATGAGAGGAGCGCCACTTGTAGATGTGGGTGTGATAGCTCTCTCGCTTGGACAAACATGGATCTTGTGACCGAGATGGCCACATCCATAGCAGAAGAAGGGTCCCTCTATTGTAGGAGTGGTTGCAGTAACCTTTCATGTGTTAGAATGCTAAAGGGGCAGCTCTTGAAGGTACTGCTTGTAGGGAGATCATGCATACGCGGTCGTTGCTGGACCGGGTTGTGATATGATTCCTCAAGGTGACACTTCCTATGGAAGAGCATGCCTATCTCTGGATGGGTCTTCTCTGACCTCATTGCCTCGTTGATGGCTTCTTCAAGGGTGTAGCAAGTCCTCCTTGCGATAGCAAGGTGGTGGGGAACCTTCAATCCTCAGGTGGAGTAATACACCTTGTCCTTCTCGATGGCCACACTTTCAGGGTGCACATATCGCATCAGGCAAAAGAAGTGGGTAGCATACCTGTGGACTATATCTTTTGCCTGCTTGTTGCCTCAGAACTCTTCTGCTAGAGTCTCTTCTACTTCTGCTGGCACATGGCGCTCATAGAAGGACTTAATAAACTCTTCCCATGAGATGTTGGCAGGGTCTTGGTGGGCTGTGCTAAATCCATTCCACCATGCTTGGGTGTTACCCCTAAAGTGGTGGGCTATGATCTTGACCTAATCCTCCTTGCTGTAGATGGTTGATCTCAGCCACTCAGTCATGTCATATAGCCAATCCATGGCAGTGATAGGGTCATTGACGGGACCACTGAAGGTAGGAAGCTCCAGCCGGAGTGCACTAGCCAACTTCTGCTAGAATTCTTTAGTCAAGTTTCCCAGGAGGCGAGTCTACTGAGCCATCACCCTAGCCAAAAGTGGTTGGGGGTGGTGGAGAATGCTCCTCAACATGGGTCCTGATGGATGATGAAATGATGATCCAAAATTCTTCCTTCTCTAGGTTGAATCCAATGGGGGTCCTGTGTCTCATGTAGCTATGACTACCACCATGTCCATGGCCCATGGCGGGCCCTGGGAGTGGTGCATGGTGGCTCAGATGTGCTAAACGGCGGGCAGACATCCTGCTTTAAGATCACCAGACTTAGGAATAGGTGTGAGTGATATGAGTTATTATCAACTTTAGCTTAAGTAATTTAAGCTGATTTAATTAATTTAAAACAATTTCATCTATCCAACACTCATTCAAAGAAGCAATGAAAATTCATAAGACGCGATAAGATGCAAGCATCCATTACATCAAGTTTGTTACAAGGCGATGCCTCTAGTAACTACACTAGATGACTCATGAGAATTTTTGCACTACGCACAGGTAGGCTTCAAAAGGGGACAATCTACTCTACTTTAGAAGTGAGTCATGACTTCTTGGCCATTGCAGGACTCTCTATCCGCTTGGTACTTCATCCTCTTGGGGTAACTTAGCTCAAGAAGCTAGACTGGGCCTTGGAACAAAGTGGAGGGACTGTCGTTCGTCTTGCACAGCTCTGTATGGGAACACTTAGGTGACTTGGGCTTATCCAGGGTGGCTTCCTTGTCCTGGTTCGCTATTCCTTTTTGCCCTTTTAGCTCTTTCTTCATAGCATTATGGCGCTTCTTAAGCCTTTGGTTAATGGACTCGTACTTCTTGCTCTTGCGAAGCTCTTCTTTTAGCTCTGCTATTTCCCTCTTCATCTCTTCTTCTTGGTTCTTGTGGGCAGCCTCACGTTGTTGGTAGGAGTGAAGGTCCATGCAGATGGTCTCCATCAGGTGGGCATTCTCCCATTCTCTGGCCATGGATCGCTCCTCGGCTTGGCGTAGCACGTCGCGGAAGTCATGCCTCTCTCCCTCCAACTCCATGATGTACCTGTCTTGGTGGAGGATGTATGTTGCCGAGGCTCGAAGGCAGGGGTTCCTCTGGTTGAAGGCAAGCTGTTCAGCAGCGATTATCTATCCTCGGATATCCCTGGTGAGGTCACAAGCTTGGGGTAGTAGCCGGTATGGACCGTTCTTGAGTTTTTCATGGGCGTCATGCATCACGCGGCCAAGTGCCATGTGAGAGACTATCTGAACTCCTGTTTTGACTAACGTACCCATGCTTGTCTTAGTGAAGCCTTGCAGTTCTTGTACGGTCCTGCTTGCAGGGACTCTGAGGTGTATAATGAAGTGTCCCTAGAGATCATTGGGTGATAGCTCGGCTTGATAGAAGTACTGGATGTACTCAATACGAACACCAAGCTCCTAGAGCACCTCACAAAGCATCTTCACAAATCCTCCAAAGCCTGTTACGTCAATCCAGTGTCCATGAGATGCCATCTGCATTTAGAACTGAGAAAGAAAATTAGAAGGTAAGTGAGAAAGGAGGTGAGCCAAGCATAAAAACGCTATGCAAGGTCAGTATATAACTGAAAGTAGTTCAAGATCTTCCTATTCTATCATCCAATCCTATGGGTCTCGTCCTAGGGTCAAGTATGGCTCTGGTACCAACTAAAACATCCTCAATTTTTCGCAAAGGGAAAATACACAGGATGAAGGATATAATGATAGCCCAGGAGGTCAAATCATCAATTATCCAATAACAGTTGATTACAAAGCCATACATTGAATAAAAGAATACAATAGAGGGGTTTACATATATTATTACATCGCCAAATGGCGGAATCATCAGAGTATCTAGCATCCAGAACAGCTATGGAAGTAGAGGGATATTGCGGAAGCATCGTCTTGCACCATCTTGAGCGTAGGCATGAGACCATCTAATCCTTGAGCCCCTCATCACCATAGGTGTAGTCGGGCTCACATGCCAAATAAGTTTCAGTACGATTTCTACTAGCCACCGGCTCCCACCCTATGCCTTGCTTATGCTTTGTGGTAGGTGGATGCAAATGGATATAATCAAGAGACCTATTATTTGGCTATAGTTTCCTATGCAAGTAGCATCAATATTATATAATAATTGTTCATCAAGTTTTAATCCATTCCCATCCCGCAACACCATACCACCAACCATCATCCTCTCAGCTCTCTCAACAACCACGCTCACACGTGGCAGCAATGGACAACTCCCTCTCATCCATGCCTAATCGGACATCATGCCATAGGGTAACAACAACAACATCACTCAGGGGGAGGTAGAAGGGACTCATCTCACTACTCAAGAGAAGCGTGGGTCA
>CM041644.1:1708081-1718249 GCA_023333625.1 Bothriochloa decipiens
CTCCACATGTGATCAAATTTTCCCTTCCGCTCGCCCATCGCCGCCCGCCCCATCCCTGCCACGGCCGCCGTCGGCCCGCGCGCCAGCGCCCGCTGCCCCCGGCCGCTGCCCGCCCACGCACCATCCCTGCCCGCCCGCCCGCCCTGTCCTCGGCCGTCGCCCGCCCCCGCACTGTCCCCGCCGGCCCCCGCTCCGGCAGCGGCCGTGGCCGGCCGAGCCTCCCCCCTCCTCAGCCCGCGCCACCCCGGCCCCGAGGTCCCCCGCCGGCCAGCAGAGGGAGAAGAAGAGGAGCAAGAGGAAGAAAGAGAAGGGGGAGAAGGAAGAGGAAGAAAGAGAAGGGGGAGGAAGAAGAGGAGAAAAGAGAAGGAGGAGGAGGAAGGAGAAGAAGAAGGAGAAGGGGGAGGAGGAAGAAGAGGAAGGTGCCGACCCGACCGGTCGTTGATCCTCACGCTGCTACGGTCATCCTCGCTGTCGTCGTCGGCCCTCGGTCTAGCCGTTCTTGCCGCCAAGGTAAACCCTACCCTTGTAGTGTTGGTAGTAGTTAGTTGTAGTGTTAGTAGTAGGAGTTAGTAGTTTTAGTTGTAGTGTTAGTTGTAGTAGTTAGTAGTGTTAGTTGTTGGGTTAGTAAATAGTAGTAGTTAGTAAGCAGTAGTGGTTAGTAGTAGTAGTTGTTAATAGTTAAGTAGTTGTTAGTATTAGTAGTGTTAGTAGTTAAGTAGTTGTCAGTAGTAGTTGTAAGGTTAGTAGTAATTGTTGTTGTACTACTTCAATACTTTCATGTGCATGGAAGACAACCAAACTACACGGCTCCTCTTGATATATTGGTGGTTGTTGGCCTTCATGCCCATGTTATATATATTGGAGATTACGATGTTCCTGCAGAACTTTGGGCAAGTGAACGGTGTACCTATGCCGCAGTTTGCTCCACCGCCGCCGCCAGTTTTAGCTAATCCAGTGAGTTCCATATTGCTTCGACTAGTGCTTTCATTAGATGACCCACTCTAACAGATGCAATTTCTTATCCTTTATGCATCCTCCGTCGACGGGTTCGAATAACCCATTTCAGGGGCAACCAGGCGACGGCGGTGCTTTTTCTTCACCAAGCACTCAGTTTTCTCACCACCTGTAGTTTGTTTCTTGTTTTCACTGCTTGATGGACATGTGATGCACCGTGAACGACTATCGACTTGTTACGATGGATATTGGACGTATTATGTTTGCGATGTCATGTATGTGAGATATTGTGTGCTCGTGATGTTATATATATGTGGTTTTGAGTTTGTGATGAGATGAATGTGATATATATGCGCTATATTGTGTTTGTGATGTCACAGATGTGATATATATTTTTTATATGCAGTGTTTGTGATTATAGAAAAAAATTAAAAAAATTAATTTTAGAGGCTTTGCCGGGTGCCCTCCTGGCACTTGGCAAAGCTGAGAATTCCTCATGTTCAGAATTCCCAGTTTTGCCGGGTGCTAGGACCAGGGCACCCGGCAAAGATTTTTCAAAAAAAAATTCTTTGCCGGGTACCTCCTTGACAGGGCACACGGCAAGGAAATTACGAAAAAAATAAAAATTCTTTGCCGGGTGCTGGCACCTGGCAAAGAAATTATAAAAAGAAAAATAAAAAATCTTTGCTGGGTGCCTCTAACGTGGCACCCGACAAAGCTAGGGCTGACGGACCGGCACCGTCTCAGTCACTTTTCTTTGCCTGGTGCCGAGTTTGCACCCGGCAAAGTCTTTGCCGGGTGCCCGATAAAAAGCTCCTGGCAAAGAAATCTTTGCCGGCTAACTTTTTGCCCGAGGCTCTTTGCCGAAGGCTGCACCCGACAAAGCCTTTGTCGGGTGCAAAGTAGCCTTTGCCGGGTGCATTCGGCACCCGGCAAAGCTCCTGAATCCAGTAGTGATGCCAAGTAACCAAATAAATTTTGAGCCTGTCTTCTCAATTTACTGTGTTGCTAGTACCAAGGTTAGTTTCAAACTTTCAAAGTTTCAGACATTCAGTGCTGTATATGTTACAAGTGAGGCGTACTCCATCTTCCTCAAGCTCCTCAGCGTCAGTCCCCTGCTGACTGCTGTGTCGCTAGAATGCTACTCAAGATGACCTGCTGCTCCACCTGGAAAAAGGAAAAAGGAGAACGTATCAACGAGACTGATCTGCAGATATCAGAAAGAACACATCTTTCTGATGAAGGCCCTCAGCATGTATGGTTCCAGGAAATTCAAACTGAACATGTTGTCCTGAACTCATCTAGAATATATCAGCATGCATGCATTTATAGCTATAAAAACAAAAAAAAACAGTAGTCTAGCACAAAAAAACAATTTCAATATTTCATATTTCCATGATTCCATAAAATCCTAAAAGGACATAAATTCCACCTAAGAAATGTACTGATTCTTAAGACTCAGTAACAAGTGACATACCTCAGTTTCAGACTTTCACTTCACTCAACAAGTGATTTAGGATTAGTTTGTCAGAATGAGGGTATTTTAATTTTATTTTGTCCTAAAAAGGCATAAAGTAGGAAATTCAATATAGCAGTCATAAAATAATATGTTTTTGTTTCATCATCGAAGCAGCATCACCTATTAGATTTTCCGGCTCTGCTTTCTTTCACAGATTGGAAGTAGCACAAAATTAGGCCTCCTTTAGTTCACCAAATTTAGTCAACAAATTCACTATGCAGAATTACTATTCCTCGTTATATTAAAATGCCGGCATATATATAGAGTATTAAATATAGATAAAATTAAAAACTAATTGCACAGTTTTGTTGTACTTTTCGAGACGAACATTTTAAATCTATTTAGTCAAAGTTTAAATAATTTTTATCAAATACAAACGAAATACTACAGAAATTCCAGCACCAATTTAGCGAACCAAAGAAGGCCTTATTGCACAAACTTTGTGACAAGATCAAAACACGAGACGTACAGATTTGAGTGCCTTCGGCACAAAGTGGCACCCAATCAGATTGAGACATGAATAGTCGTGGAGATTAGAAGAATCTGACAGCATAGGAATCGAGGCGGGTGAAGGCAGAACTCACCTTGGCCGGTGCCACGACCACGTCCTCCACTACCGCTGTCACTGTTGCAGCGACGGTGTCCTTAAATCCGCGCATAGAACGGCAACCAAACTGCGACGGCACAAACACCGGGTTGATCGATGGATTACCTCCCCACGCGACGACAGCGGCACAGGCCCCGGCGAGGATGACGGCGCGGTCGCACGAACGGGATGACTAGTAGGTCGTGGAGGCAGTGGTCTTTCCAGTGTTTTCAACGTCCTGGACGTCCGGTGGCGTCAAGGCGGCGACGCGGCAGCCGAGGACGACGGCTCGGGACGGCGTGGGGCGAACGGCGCCGACGACCTCGCGTGCTTCGTGGAGGCGGCGGCGTTCCAGCGGTGTGCGGCGGCGAGGACGACGGCGCGGTCGCACGGCGTCGAGGCTCGACCAGGGGGTTGCAGCACGGGGAGGGGAGATCGCAGGGGTGCAGAGGGAGAGATTACGGGTGATTGGGAGGATGGCCTGACGGCATCACCTTCTAATTTTGACGCGTGGGTCACCTTCTAAATTTAGCGTGCGGGATTGGTTTCCAGATTTCACCTTATAAAATTTCTATCAGGGAGAGCGGAGGATGGTTCGCATGGGACGGTAGAAGTGAGGTGAAATTTTTACCGCACGAAACAATTATTTTACTTTTGCTCTTTTTATTTACGAGAGATTCATCTAAAATCATGTTCTACCCACTCATATCAATTTCTTTTTTTAGGGCTCATTTGATTTATTTATTTATTTAAAATCAAGCCAAATGCCAGCATGGCCGGTGGCCGCTCCGCCTCCACGGACAACCAGATGCGGCGCAGCAGCCGGAAGTCCCGGGCGCCGCGACCAACGTCGACGCCACGCGGATAGGTGCCCACGCTGTGTCCGCGGACGCCAGTGCGGCCGCAAACCGCCTGCTCCTCGACGAG
Source organism: Bothriochloa decipiens (assembly GCA_023333625.1). Lineage (NCBI taxonomy): Eukaryota > Viridiplantae > Streptophyta > Magnoliopsida > Poales > Poaceae > Bothriochloa > Bothriochloa decipiens. The sequence goes on from CM041644.1 coordinate 1,712,068, forward strand.
ACCAGCGCCGCCGCCGCAGCTCATCGACGAGGCGCCCCAGGCTGGCACTGGGACGCCGCACGGCTCCGCCACGACGTTGAACACGCCGTCCCCGGCCGACCGCGCGAGCCAACGCCACGGGCCGAGCCCTTCCTCCTCTACGGTGGACATGCACACCACCCGGCTGTGCTCCAGAGTGCGCCGCAACTTGCGTGAGCCGGCGTTCTGGAACCTTCAGGAACATCTCCTCCGCTTTCACCCTCTCGGTCGCGGGGCTCGTGCGTCCGCCAGGCGCCAGCCCGGCCGCGTCCAGGGCGTCGAACGCCGCGGCGTAGTTTTGCGCGTCCGACAGCCCTGCCGCGACCCGGGCGTCGAAGGCCGCGGCGTAGTGTTCTGCGTCCGCCGGCACGGCCGCGTCCACGGCGTCGAATGCCGCGGCGTAATGCCGCCGCGCCGTGCTGTCCGCGACCCCGTGGAAGTCGCCGATGGCAGCGCTGGTCTCGCCATGGTACAGGTGGTGCGCGACCGCACCGGGCTCCGGGGACGTAGCGTGGGCACCCATCCGCGCGGCGTCGTTGTTGGCTGCGGCATCAGGGACTTCAAGCTATCGGGTCGCCTGTGGAGGCGGAGCGGCCCTGCTTCTGCGGCCGGACCACCACCGCGGCTGCCCGTTTGTGCAGACGAGCAACGCCGATGCCGCTGCAGCCTAGTCGACCACGCATGTCGCCTCGCTGCCACAGTCGCCCAGACCACTGCGCCGGCCACGCACGCCGCATGCACGCGCCTCTGCGTCCGCCTCGCCGCCGCGGCCTCCGCGGCTGCCCACCCACGCAGCTGCGCCTGCACGGGCCTTCGCCGCCGCCCGCGCGAGCCTGCCTGCGGCCATGGCCATGGATGCCATGCCAGCGTGGACGGCAAGGCGACGGCACCCGGCGCCGCCCCGCTGCCGCGCCTCGCCCATCACCCCACGAGCGCTGAGGCTGGGCACCACAGCCCTCCGCGCTCCGGCCATGTGCGCGTTCCCGGGTGGGGACAAGTCCCCGGCGCGACTGCTCGGGAGGATGTGTGCGTCCAGCCGCCCAGCGCCTTGGCAAGGCCGGAGCGACACCACAGCAGGCCAGGTACGACTAAGGTTTTTTATATCACTAAAAAAAATTTCGGCCCCGACGATAAATACGAAATTTCGGATATTTTAGAAATATCAGGTCAAATTTAAGTAAATTTATATTGATATTTTAAAAAGTTTTGGCATCATTTCACTAGAAAAGCTCTCTAATCCATCATACATGATGAATTTATACAACATCGATGAAATAACATAATATTTTACACCAGCAAAGCCATGGTAACATGTCGATTCGCGATAATACCGATATAAAAAAATTTTCGGTCCTCACCAAAAAAGACGATATTTCGGAAATTTTGGGGATATTTCACCGAAAAAGTTTTCCATGCGCCTCGCCCACACGAACCAGACTCGGAGTTCCTGGCCAGTAGCGCGCCACCCAGTTGAGCTCCTGCCATGGTTCGTCGGCGCCGCCGGTGGTCGCCTGAGTACCCCCACTAAAGTCTAGCTCGTGCTGCTCTGCACCTGCGACCCACCATGACGGCCGCGTCGGCTCCAACGGATTCCAGACGTACATGAACGACAAGGATTTCGAGCTCTACCGCATCTTCCTGGCCATCGAGTTGTGAAGGTCCCGCCGTAGTGGCCATGTTCTACACACTCATATCAATTTCTGTCATGATGGAGAGACTGTCCTGGAAGTTGAAGAAGAGCGCTGAGAGGGTAAACCCTTGGTGAACACGTCGGTGAGTTGCCGCGCACGCACTAAGAACGTGCGTGACGACTCGGATCAGCTCTCCAATGGCGACCTTCTCCCGGACGATGTATGTCAAGCTCAATGTGCTTGGTTCTCGCCAATGGTGGATAGGTTCCTAGACATATACACAGAAGATATGTTGTCGCAAAAGACTACTGTCGCCGAGGGGACCTTGCAAAGGAGCTCGGAGACGGCGTTGGTGATGGCACGGTACTCCGTTTCGGTGCTTGACCGCGAGATTGTGTTTTGTCGTTTGGAGGACCATGAGATGAGCGAACCGCCGAAGATGACGCAAAAACCGGACGTAGAGCGCCATGTGTCTAGGCTACCGGCCCAGTCATCATCCGAGTTTTTTAGTGATCGTCGGCGTAGGAGCATATCGTAGCTGGATGTTGAGCGTCATCATGCCCTTGGCGTAGCGTAGGATGCGTTTCAGCATCGTCAGGTGAAGCCGGCCACGATTCTTCGTATCGATATCGCGGGTGGTGGCATTGTAGGCGAGGTCCGGTCCGGGGACGCCGCGGCGGCGCTGGAAGCGGGCGATGTCATGCCGCTGGGAATCCAGTCCGGGGATGCCGCGGTGCTGGAAGCGGGTCATGTTAGACGGTGTCGATGGCGGTGAGGCGTCAATGATCAGAGGATCTTGTGGCAGCTGTACGGCGCTGCGCTGCATGGTGGGACGGCGGGGTAGATGGATCACCAGGTGATCAGCGGTGACGACACTGGCGGCGCGTCGCCCCAGGCGCCGCGTGTTGGTGGAGGGAGTGGCGGGTCACAGTCCACCGCCTCGGCGCGGCGATGGCAGTAGGCACAGTGTCGCGGAAGGGGAATACCGCCTCGTCGAAAATGACATTTCGCGAGGTGATGACCCGTCCCGAACTCAGCTCGTTGCAGCGGTAGCCACGATGATCCGCCGGGTACCCGATGAAGACGCAGGCCGTGGAGCGCGCAGCGAGTTTGTGACTCGACGTGGCGATCGTGTTGGGGAAGCAGCAGCAGCCAAAGACACGCAGTTCAACGTAGGAGGGCACCAAGCCGAACAGCATGGTGTACGGCGTTGTATAGTGCCCGACCATGGCACGACAGGGGCGGCGGTTGATCAAGTACGTCGCCGTGGCCAGTGCCTCTGCGCGTAACATCATCAGTGGAGCTGCACTGTGGGTTAGCATAGTACGCACACTCTTGTTAATAGTACGAAGAACTCGCTGAGCTTTCCCATTTTGTTGTGACATATATGGGCAAGAAGGATGCAGCTGTGTGCTACCATGAAGAGAGGAGGAGACGCATGGTTGTGGAGTCGTACTCCCTGCCATTGTCAGTTTGAAAAGCTAGGATGGGTAAACGAAACTGAGTATGAACGTATGAGATGAACGCTCGAACAGTAGGAAGGACATCAGATATTATTACGAAGAGGGATTGTCCAGAGATAATGAGTATAGTCATCTAGAAACACAACATAATATTTATAACCACAGTGACCTTAAACAGGTGACGTCCAAACATCAGAATGAACTAACTGAAAAGGGGAAAATGTTTGCGAAATTGAAGTAGCAAATGGCAGGCGAGCATGTTTGCCCAGCCTGCATGAAGAACATGAATGTGTTTCAGATTTATTACAACGAAAAGAAAATTTCTACAGAACTTGAGAAGCTTGATGATGTGGAAGATAGAGAGGATAAAGATCGCCGCTGCTTTCACATCGGAGCATCTCCGCCCTGGTAGGAAGATCCTTGATGGAACAACCAGAAGGATCAAACTCGATAGAAACATTGTTATCACGAGTTAAACGGCGAACAAAAATCAAATTCATAACGAGTGAGGGTGAAACAAGAACATCATTTAGATGAAGAGAGAGGAATAAATGTTTGTGCTTGATGTGTAGCCGGCATGCAAGCACCATTCCCTACTGTGATGACTAAAGATCGAAGAAGATGGTCGAAGAGTGGAGGAAAGGAGGTTACCAGGAGAGGAGGACATATGTGACATCGCGCCGGTGTCTAGGTACCATTTGGAGGCGCTGGGCGGGTAGGTGTGGGACGCCAGAGGCTTGCAGTGCCACATAGAGGGCGCCGGTGTCGGATACGTTGGAGGGGTGGGAGGTAGCTACCATCGTCTGTTGCGGCTGGAACGGGGGGCGAGGGCCCAGAACACCGGTGCCCGGAGCATGGAAAGGCATGGGCCAGGCCTGCACCATGCCATTCCATGGATTGTAGCCCGCGGCCCATGGTATGGATTGGGCGTTGGAGGTATTGCCATTGGCGGTGGAGAGCAAGTTGCCCCTGTCGTTGCCCCGCCGCAACGCCGATCTGAGCAGTTGTTGGAGCGCGAGTTGCCACCACCGTTGTCGTTACTGGATCGGTAGTTAGAGCGCGGGGCGAATGGGGCGAATGACCCATCCTTTCCACTGGAGGAGGCCGAGCTGGAGGAGCCGCCGGAGTGGTCACCGTGGGACGCGGTGAGGGCTTGCCTAGCCTCGGTGTTGGAGTCATACTGGAAGCTGAGTTCCTTGAGAATGAAGAAGGAATGACTGAAAGGTGTGCGACAGAGAGATGGAGGTGATCACCGGCTACGTAGCGGTAGCGGGGGTTGAGGCTGCGAAGGAGGTTGAACACCTGACTCGAGTCAGAGATAGGGTGGTCAATGTCGCGAAGCTGATTGGCGATGCGCTTCAGCTTGGTGCAATAGTCGTTCACAGACATGTCACCTTGCTATAGGGAACCAGCTCGGTTTCTAGGAACACGGCGCGCGGCAGCTCGCTGTCCTGGAAAAACCCCTCAACGGTGTGCCAGAGGGTGAAAACGTCGTGGCGGTCACGGCGAACGACATCGAAAATGCCCTTAGAGACGGTAGCGAGGATCCAGTTCACGACGCATGAGTTGACCATGCGCCACTCGCGACTGCACTCATTGGGCGGAGTGGGTGCGGACGTGATAGCGCATGCCTTAGAGCCTGTTTGGAATGGGGAATAAGTGGTTGCAATAACAACATCCACTTTTTACTGTTACCCAACAAGCCACAAGCTTTAAGAGGAACTTTAGACACTTCTTTAAAAATGATTGATACATTTTGTTATATACTATGTGTCGTAATTCTCTCGGCCATGATCTCCTTTGGAATAGCTTCTACGCAGAGGGAGGAAGGTGAAATGCTTAGACTGTCTTTGGAATGGAGAAAAAAATTCTGTTTTTTTTTTTTTTGAAAATGAGCTAGATCTTTTGAAATTTCTGTAGAATTCGTAGACGTCCTTGATTTTTAAGTTCCAAGGAGACGTCCTTAATTTTTTGGCCCAAATGCCTGTAACCAGCCTGAGTGCCGGAACCATGTCTTTCTGTTATCCCATGTTTATCCTACATATCCTAGATACTTTTTGATTGCTTTTACTTAACTTGGAGTGGTGTAATTAATGAATTTAAAGATCGGATGCTCGAAGAAGGTAAACACAATAGCAAACTTCTCTCGGCATTAGCGGCTCCAAGAAAAAACAAAAACAAATATATTCATATAGTACACCCAAACAAATTTGATCTTCACCGAGAACATGCTGTGCGTACCAAGACCATCCTGCGGCTGACATACAGGCAGACACGGACACGCCAGCGAGAAGCGTCCGATGTGCCAGGGCCATGTTGGATAAGCAAGATATGGTAAGCGGCCAAAGCGTGTACTGCCATGGCACACCGGAACGAAAAAGGAAAGCACTGGAAATAGTTGGAAACAGGGGGGGAAAAAGCAGGAATAATAGACTAGTAGTTGCAAGCAAGCAGGCAAACAAACAAGAACAGCTCAGTTTCACAAACCAAGCAGGCAAGCACGGTCTGGTGAAAGCATAAAACACACAGGCAACCCGAATTTTTGCAACTAGCCACAGGTAATCGATAATATCCTTTAACCAGCACAAGCATCGAAGACGATGGATAGCCTTTACAACAATCTTACTGATATAAGCAGTTTAAAAGTTCACTCAAGTTCTGAAACTCAAGGGATATGCACATTTCTTATCATGAAGCTACCATTCACCGTTTCAGGAAAAAAGAAAGAAGCTACCATTCTCGTAGTCTGCTTTACTTCTGCTTTGGATCAGATGCTCTTTTTTTTTTTTTTTGAAGCAAGGATCAGATGCTCTAGCTGCATTACAAAACAAATGCGTCAGTCCTTCAATACATACATGGATAAAGAAGGGAACAAATTAATAACATAACAATTACTACAAATTATGGGCTTATGGCATAGAACGCAACGAGGCTATAATGTCAACTCAACCACTGAATGCAGTGAACTATATACCCGTTTTTATGAATCCTCTAGTAGTAAATTTTCAGTGGAGATATACATTTTCAAAGTCATTTCTTCTCATGTAGCATTTTTTTTTTCTTATTCAGG
>CM041644.1:1724647-1750132 GCA_023333625.1 Bothriochloa decipiens
CAGGGTCGAGCGGCGAGCAGGGTCGAGCGGCGAGCAGGGTCGAGCGGAGGGTCGAGCGCATGCAGGCCGGGTCGACGGGGCTGCTCGGGCCGGTCTCCTCCTTTTCTTTTTCTTTTTCTTTTTCAAATATATTTATATATATACTTATATATATATGCAGTGTGCTTATTTTGTGCTACAGAGCAGTGAGCATACATGGCTCAAATACTTCTAGGGTATTATTCCCTTAATATTTATTTGTCAAAATAAATATTATGTTTTCATTTTTAATAACCAGCACATAAACCAAATAAAAATCCAACTCACTCTTTTAATGCATCATGATGATTAAACAAACGAAACATTAAAATGTAACATGTGAACATAGAGCATGGTTATGAGATGTTATTTAACTTGCAACATATGAATGCCATGCATGACATGCTAGGGTTGATGCATATGTAAGGGGTAGATGATGACATGTCGCACCACATCACTCAGGGTTTTGTCGAAAAATTTTGTAGTTCGAATTTTTGGGTTGTTACACCGGCAAGACTCGCCCACACGGCTCGTCGTAGAATCCTGTCCGATCGACTCAACCCTTACCACACACCCAAGACGCACGCAGCACTCTTCCCGAGTAAAGTGGCACCGCGTGCCTTAACCATATAACCATACTCTCCACCACGCATCATCATCACACCGATATAAGCGTAGTAGAAGTAAGGCATCATAAGTAAAATAAGCAAGCGTCTAGCCTATCAGCAGGTGTGCAGGAGTATGGTTGCGACAAGGTAAAGGCTCATCAGGCAGTGCTATCATGCAACCTATCATTAGGTGATATTCATAATTAGAGCACTAGCAACTAGGTATTATGCCATGCGTAATAGGATCTACGAGGTTGGGTGGGGTGTGGCACCTGCGAAGTCGTCTCCGAGCTCCTCCTCGTACTCGTAGTCGTCCTCCTCAAGCTCCTCCTCCTCTGAAACGAGACATAATAGCCGCGTTAGCGGCTCCTACAGAGTCAACACAAAGAAGCAATAAAATTCAATAACTCCAAATGCACTCATACACAAGCCTATGACGTAGAGCTAATTTTTATGAAAATTTGGACACTTGGTTCATATTTTTCAGAGTTCGTATGAAGAAGTTATGAATTTCTGAAGTTTATTCTATTTTCTGAAAAAGAAAAAGGGCAGATTAACCTGGTGCTGACACGTGGCAGCTCCTGATTGGGCCACGTGGCGTGTAGGAATAGTGCAGCTGGGGATGTGCTGACGTCATGCTGACATCAGCACTGACGGAGGACCCAGTCAGTGGCTGACAGGTGGGGCCAGGTCAACGGTCAACGTTGACGGGTCTCGACTGGGCCTTGAAGGGCCTGGACAGGGCTGGATCTGGGTCAGGTTGGGTCGGCCGCTGTGCACTCGAGGGTGCGACCCGGGCGACCCCTCGAGAACGGAGCTCGCTCGGGCGAACGGACTAGCCTCGAGAACGAAACTTCACCCGGTGAACGGGCATACCCTCGAAGACGGAACTTTGTTCGCACGAATGGGCAGCCCTCGAGAACAGTTATTCGATGAGACTCGACCCTCTGGCCTCGAGCCGGATCCTCGACTCGAGCTGGCCCTCGATTAGAGCCAGGTCCTCGACTCGTCGGGCGGACCCTCGACTTCGTCGGACAGACCCTCGACCTCGTCGGACGGACCCTCGATGAATGTCGGTTCACTAGCTGAGCTGCGAGGCTGGTCGGCTGGGTGCTTCAACTTGGGGAAATCGACCCTCAAGCCGGTGGCGGTCAGCGAGGTGTGACGGCGGCGTCTTAGCGAAGGCGAGGCCAAATTCGCCGGCGGAGCCGGGCGTTGGTCTCCATGTTCCTTCTTGCCCTTCGATTGGAGAAGCTGGGATCTCCATGAGCTAGCTACCGGGGCTAGTCGAGGCACGGCGGGGCGTGCGCGGCTCGGTGGCCACGGCGGACGCTCCGGCGGCCAGAGTCTGGGGAGGCCGGAGCTGCAAAAGTGCGTGGCTCCAACTGTGGCCCATGCCGGCTCCAAGAGGTTGTCAAGAACGCGCTCTAGACTATGGCGAAGCTATTGGCCGTGGTAAGGAAAGGAAATAGTGGTAAGGTGAGCGAGAACGTCAACGATGTACTGGTGGCGGCCATGGCAGGCTAGGGCGAGAGCGGGGAAGCTCACCTGTGTGGGGCTGTCCCGGCGGCTCACGGCTGAGGTCGAAGCGATGGCCTGGTGGGGGAGTAGCAGTGCCGCAGCGTCGGAGGGGTAAGTCGGGGCCGAGCGGGTCCGTCGGGCTTCTTCGGCGCGCGGACACGGACGGCGGAGGTGGCGCTCTGCTCTGGTCTGGCTCCTCCCCGCCTTCTTCACCCCTCCCTCTCCGACTCCTTCGACGCCGACGGGAGGGTGTAGGGTGGCCAGCAAGGCGGCTGGGCACGGTGGAAACCCTAGCGTGCCGTGCTTCTCCTTAAATAGGCACGGCGGCCGGCCATGGACGGCGGAGGCAGAAGATGCCCATCGGGTGGCTGTGCGCAGCCTCAACTAGGGTTAGGGTTAGGGTGAGGCACGGTGCAAGCAGGCGGTTAGACAGACGGCGCGGAACGCGGCCGTACTCGGGCGAACGACGGAGGCGCGCAGTGCACAAAAATGGTGCGACGGACGCGACGCGCGGTCGACCAGAAGTGGAAAAAGGAAGGAGCTGATAGCTCGGTCCCACACGTCAGCGAGAGAAGCGGGTTGGCGCGGCGCGGCAGCGGCTTGCTGGGCCGCCTTGCTGGGCCGGCGGTCGGCGAGCAGGCGAGCGCGCGTGCGAGCGGGCGATGGCGGAGGCGCGCGGGACAGGCCGAACAGGCCGCGAGCGGGCTGGCAGGCTGGCGTGAGCGAGCGGGCTGGCGGCAGCGCAACAGGCCGGCCTGGGCTGGGCTGCAAGCTGCTCCGGGCTGGTTTCCTTTTTCCTTTTTCTTTTTATTTTCAAAACCTTTTCTATTTCTATTTCTTGCAAAGCAACTCATTTAGCCACAACCCTAGGTTAGTGAGGTTAGTGACCATGATGTATACACCATGGTGGGTCCACTAGGGCCTCTAGGTCATGGTGGCTCCATTTCCGGAGTTAGCAGGCATATATATATACATGCATTAAAAGGTTATTCGATTTTATTAACATCACATAAAATCGAATAAGAGGCAAAACATTCTCTGGTAATTAAATGCAATGCTTGGGCTAACGTCGAGTGCTATTTGTGCATCTATTGGCGGGTTTCCTACATGTCATCCACCATACACTGGTAAACTTTAGAAAAATTTTTGAAAGCTCGTATTTTTGGTGACCGGATTTCTAGGGTTGTTACAGTCCTACCCCCTTATGAGAATCTCGTCCTCGAGATTCAAGAGTGTAACTTACTCTTCAAAAAGGTAGGGGTAGAGCTTCCTCATTTCTGACTCCTTCTTCCAAGTTGCTTCCCGTTCTGTGTGATTGCTCCACTGAATCTTCAGATATGGCGTGCTGGAGTTTCTAGTTTCCTTGGTGGTTCTGTCCATAATACGGACGGGGTGCTCTCTATACTCCAAGGTGTCCTGTATATCGAGTGCCTCTGCGGGTATCGGATGCTCTGGCGGTTGCAAACACTTGCGCAGTTGCGACACATGGAACACTGGGTGTACTCCTGCCAGTTGTGGGGGCAACTCTATTCTGTAGGCAAGCTTGCCAATCCTTTCACTGATTCTGTACGGTCCCACATACCTTGGTGCTAGCTTTCCCTTTACATGGAACCTGACGGTCCCTCGAAGCGGGGAGACCTTGAGGTAGACATAGTCTCCTACCTCAAACTCGAGGTCTCTGCGCCTCTTGTCGGCATAACTCTTTTGACGGCTCTGGGCAATTTTCAGATTTTCTCGTACCTAGGAGACTCCTTCCTCGGCCTCCTTAATGGTGGCCGGGCCAAAGAACGATCTTTCACCCGTTTCAGACCACATCAAGGGTGTTCTGCATGGTCTTCCGTACATAGCTTCGAAAGGTGACATCTTGAGGCTAGCCTGGTAACTGTTGTTGTAGGAGAACTCTGCAAAGGGCAAGCTCTTCTCCCAATCAGTCCCATATTTTAGAACACAAGCTCGAAGCATTCACTCTTTCTGTCTGCCCATCTGTCTGAGGGTGGTATGCGGTACTGTAATCTAGCTTGCTGCCGATCGACTTGTTCAGGGCTTTCTAGAACTTGGACGTATACTGCGGCCCACGATTGGATATTATGCTCTTAGGGGCTCCATGCATCTTGAGAATGTTCCCAACATACAAATCTGCTAGCTGGCCGATTCGGGCATCAGTCTTGATGGCTAAGAAGTGAGCTACCTTAGTCAAGCGATCGACTATCACCCATATGGCATCATGGCCTTTCGGGGTCCGAGGCAAACCCACAATAAAGTCCATAGAAATACTATCCCACTTCCATTCAGGTATATCAAGTGGCTTTAACAGCCCTGCAGGTCTCTTATGCTCAGCCTTGACGCGTTTGCAAATATCACATCTAGCAACATGCTATGCGATGTCTGATTTCATGTTTTTCCACCATAATTTCTTCTTCAAATCAGCATACATTTTAGTACTGCCTGGGTGGATACAATACTTGGAATCATGACCTTCTGACAGGATCTCGTTGCGGATAGCTAGGTCGGCAGGCACACAAATGCTGTCCTTGTACCAGTAAGTGCCTAGCTCATCCTCACTGAACTCTGGGCACTTGCCTTGTGTCAGGAGCTCGTGTATCTCCCAAATTTCTAGGCAATGGCGTTGGGCTTCACGGATCCTATCCATGAGGGTGTAGTGCACGCGAAGCTCATTCAACAGGCCACGAGGTATCACCTCCATCTGTAACTCATCAATGCCCTCTTGCAACTCCGTGAGCAAGGTAGTGGTGAACAAGGCATGACAATGACTTTTGCGGCTAAGAGCGTCAGCGACCACATTGGCCTTCCCAGGGTGACAGAGAATCTCCACGTCGTAGTCGTTAAGCAGCTCGAGCCAACGGCGTTGTCGCATGTTCAGATTTTCCTGGGTGAAAAAGTATTTCAAGCTCTTGTGATCGGTGTAGATCTCGCACTTGTTCCCTATCAGGTAGTGCCTCCAAATCTTCAAGGCATGGATCACGGCTGCAAGCTCGAGATCATGGGTGGGGTAACGCTGTTCATGCTCCTTAAGCTGGTGGGAAGCATAGGCAATGACTTTCCCATTCTGCATTAGAACACAACCAAGCCCGAAGCGAGATACATCGCAATAGACCACAAAGTCCTGGTGGATATCGGGCAAGGCTAGAACAGGCGTTGTGGTGAGCTTCTCCTTCAGGGTCTGGAAACTTTGTTCGCATTGGGACGTCCATTCAAACTCTTTGGTCTTCTTCAGGAGATTGGTCATGGGGCGAGCTATCTTGGAAAAGTTCTCGATGAATCAGCGATAGTAACCGGCCAATCCTAAGAAACTTCTCACATCAGTCACATTTCGTGGCTGCTCCCATTCCTTCACTGTCTCAATCTTGGATGGATCGACAGCCACTCCATCAGCGTTGAGCACATGACCTAGGAAAGCAACCTCCTCAAGCTAGAACTCACACTTGTTGAACTTGGCATAGAGCTGATGTTTTCTCAGTTTCTCTAACACCATCTTCAGATGCTGCTCATGCGCTTCGGCGGTGGCAGAATAGACAAGAATGTCATCAATGAAGACCACCACAAACTTATCCAGCTCCTGCATGAACACTTTATTCATCATGTTCATAAAATAAGCCGGCGTGTTCGTAAGACCGAAGGACACGATGGTGTACTCATACTGCCCATATCTGGTGACAAATGCTGTCTTAGGAATGTCTTCCTCTCTGATTTTCATCTGATGGTAGCCTGATCTGAGGTCGATCTTGGAGAAGTACTTGGCATTGCGAAGCTGATCAAGCAGGTCATCTATCCTCGGCAAAGGGTACTTGTTCTTTATAGTTACGGCATTCAGGTTCCGGTAATCAACGCACATCTTCTGCGTTCCATCCTTCTTCTTAACAAACAGAACAGGAGATCCCCAGGGCGAGGCACTGGGCCTAATGAACCCTTTCTCGGATAGTTCCTCAAGCTGTTTCTTAAGCTCCTTAAGCTCGTCAACTGCCATACGGTAGGGTCGCTTGGAAATCATACTCGTACCAGGCATCAGGTTGATCACGAACTCAACATCTCTGTCCGGTGGCATTACTGGTAGTTCTTCCGGAAAGACATCCGGGTACTCACAAACTATGGGCACTTCCTCAAGTGACTTCTCTTCTAAGGCACACAGCATGGATATATCTGTCCCTTTGTTTGGCTCACATCTGATTTGACGGCCACTTGGATGGGTTATATCCACAAATCTGGGTGAGCAAGATATCACTCCTTTGTTCTGGGTTAACCAATCCATCCCTAGAATGAAGTCTAGGCCTTCGAAGGGTAGTAAGGTAAGATCAGCAAGAAAGGTAAGACCTTCGATGGTGATACTCACTCCCTTACATATTTTGGTACAACAAATGTTGCCCAAGGGTGAACTAGTGTATAGGGCTTCTTTTCGTGGAGTGACAGATATAAGGTGCTCTCATGCAAACTTGGAGGATATATATGAACATATAGCACCTGAATCAAATAGCACAGATGCCCTAACTCCATGCACTAAAAACATACCGTACACCACGTCGGGGGCTCTCTGGGCAGCCTCTGCTGAGATGTGGGTGAGGCGGCCACGGGGTGCTCCGGATGGCACCTGCTTGTGCGGGGTGCCCTGGTTCTGCCTGGTGGGCGCTGGTGTAGCTGGTGCAGCCTTGTTTGGGCACTCGGCTGCCTTGTGACCTGGCTAGCCACAAGCGAAGCAAGTGTAGGTCACGCCGCCTGTGGGGGTTGGCGCGGCGGGCCTCCACGTGCTACCTCCAGGTGCGGCACGAGCGTATGCTTGGCGATCCTGAGCAGGGCGGGGGTAGTTGCTGGTGTGGGTACCACTGCCCCAGCTCGAATCGTGAGCCGCTCCTTGGGCGAAGCGAGAGCGGGAAGGCTGAGAGGTCTCACCATGCGACCTCTGTGGGGCAGGTGCGCAGGAGGTGCCCTCAGTACGGCGCTTCTTGTTCTTGCCAAGCGCCTCGCTCTCCGCGAAAACCTCATCGCGGTCCTTCTCAATCTCCATGCACCTGTCAATCAGGTCACGCAGGGTGTGGCTCTTGGTGCCTGAGAGAGAGAGCCTAATACGGCTAGACAAGCCCTTGCGGTAGTAGTACATCTTCTCCTTCTCAGAGTTCACCACTGAGACGGGTGCATAGCGTAGCAGGTTGGTGAAGTGGGTGGTGTACTCATGCACCTTGTCAGCTCCCATGGAGATGCTACGGAATTCGTTCTCCTTCTTCTCCAGTGCACCTTCACGGATGAAGAATGCGCGGAACTCGTCCACAAACTCATCCCAGGAGATGTTGGCGGGGTCTCGGTGGGTTTCGCAGAGGCTGTCCCACCAAGATCGCCCGGCACCCACAAGCTGGTGAGCTGCCAAGCCAATGCACTCCTCGTCAGTGCAAGTGGTCAAGTACAGCTTCTTCTCAATCTCCTTAAGCCAATCATCAGCAGCGATAGGGTCGATGCTGGTGCCATCGAACGTCGAGGGCCTCAGCTTGAGAAAGAACTCCAGCTTCTTGTAAAAATCATCGCGGGGCTCCCGGTGCTGGGGGTGCAGCACGCTCTCAGCTAAGACTCAAAGAAGTTCGGTCTGCTGGGCCATCACATCCACCAAGAGTGGCACGGGAGGTGGTGGTGGAGCTGCATCTCCTCCTGCGGCAGGCTCAGGCTCAACAGCAGGCTGTGGCTGTCCTCCAGTCTTGCCTCCGGCAGCTGGTTCCGGCTCAACAACCAGCGGTGCCTGTGGGTGTGCAGGCCGTGGGGTGGCAGCGCGGGGTGGCTCCTCAAGGTCGAGGGGTATGCGACCAACGCGTGCACGACCACTTCTGTGTCCGCGGCCCCTGGCGGGCACGGGTGAAGGAGAGCGGTTTCTCAGGCGGCTGGCGCGACGAGTGGACATCCTGCTCAACATAAACCTCAGATTAGGGTTACGTGCTTAATATAACTTTGATATTAAATACATACTTATTTCGAAATAATTTTAAAATATTACTAATTTATCCAACACTCAGACAAAGAAGCATGAAGATCCAATAAGATGCAATAAAAACCAAATCATTCATTACATCAGGGGGGTACATGGCGATGTCTTTAGCGGCTACGCTTGGAGACTCGCGAGAAACGTACTACACGCAGGTAGTCTAGCAAAAAGGGGTGGACAACTACTCAGCATCATGGTGAGTCTGGTCACTTGGCCATTCAGGGCTCATCATCTCCCGACCTGATATTACTCTAGACCACCTCTAGAGGCTGGTCCAAACTGTAAGCTGTGGGAGGTATACCGATGCCAGAAGCCTGGATCTGCTCATCGGTCATCTGAAGGCGAGAGACATAGCGACGGGCCTCCTCGAGCTGAGGGGTGGACACTGCCTGTCCACTAAGTCCAGTGGTGGGACATCCACTCAAGTTGAGGCGAGATTGCCCCAGCTCAAATGTCTCAACCCTGACCCTCTTACGGGCACGTAAGGGAAGCTCGTCTTGCAACTCCTCGTACTCTCTGACCCTCTTGCGGTCTGACCTCTTCCAAGCTTCCATAGTGCGTTTGAGCTTATCCATGAGGTATGCCGTCTTATGGACATAGTTGATCAGGTGTCCCTGGTTGTAGCTAGCAAGGGTGTATTCCTGTAGCAGCTTCTCACGTTGAGCCTTGCACTGCTCACGGAGCTTGTCCCTGTAGGCAGCATCTTGACTCTTTTCCTGGAATCTCTTTGCAATATCTTCGTTCTTCTTAGCCATAGTGGCCTCAAGCTCCCAGATATTCTTGTTGAGACGGCTGTTGTGTATTTGAAGCTTATCCATCTCGCTCATCAGACTAGTGATCTGATCCTGGTGAATGTGCTCTTTGCGTGCTATCTCACGCTCTAGGTCCGCAATCTTTTGCTTCCATGCTGCCTTCTTACCTTCCGAACTGTGGATCCTCTCGTCAACTTCCATCAAGTAGCGACGGTCACGGCGTCCCTTCCGCTCCAACTCAGCAATGTACATTTCCTGGCACTGCATGTACATCATAGAGGCGCGGTGGCAGGGGTTGCGGTCGACTCTGTTATTCTGCTCGATGTAGATGACCTCTCCCCAAGTACCCTGCTGATCATCGAGGGCGCGAGGAAGCAGACGAAAGCGACTTTCCTTCAGATAGTCAGCTCCGTTGCGCAGCACAGTACGGAGTGCCTGGCGTGAAACGGTCTGAACACACATGCCGGTGTCGTTGTCAAAGGCGAAGTCAGTGAAAGCGGTAACTTCGGGCAGGTTCATGCTTGCAGGCACGTTGATGTGGACTGCCTTGTAGTCCTCGATGCCTCCTCCAAGGGTGGGCTTGCCGCGGCAAAGATACTCGACGTTCTCCACGGGAACACCCAGCTTGGTGAGAACCTCGCGAAGCACGTGAGCATAGCCTCCATGCTCCGTTCCGTCGAGTCTGAACTCAATGACATCCATTGGCGGTAATGGACCAAGCGGCAAGTTGGGGTCCATCTGCAGGTGACACGAGAAAGAAGTTAGAAAAGTTACAGAGAGAGGTAAGCCATGCATAAAAGCGTATGCAGTGGTCGGTGTATAACCGAGAGATTTCAAGATTTTTCTAATTCTATCATCCAATCCTATGGGTCTCGTCCTAGGGTCAAGCATGGCTCTGGTACCAACTGAAACATCCTCAATTTTCCAATAGTTTGAAGCTCAAACCATCATATCATCCAGCGTTAGTTGATACAGTAATCCATACTTCGAACAAAAGAATACATTTAGAAGGGGTTACATAAATAGTTCATCGCCACACTGGCGGATCATCAGAGTAGCTGCAGCGTCTGGGACAGCTGCGGAAGGCGGAAGTACATAAATCTCCAAAAGAAGCCTGAGCGTAGGAACGAGACGTCTACTCCTCCTCATCGTCATAGTCGTAGTCGGGCTCACCTGCCAAATAATTTTCAGTATGGTTTGTACTGGCCACATCTCCCACCCTATGCTTTGCTTTTGCTATGTAGTATTTGGTGGGATGCAAAGGATGTAATCAAATCGACCTAATATGTGGCTGTAGTTTCCTATGCAAACAGTGACCAGTATTATATAATATAATTCATCACGTTTTAACCCATCTCGTCCACACATCCAATCCCATTCCATCTCCATCACACACATCTCACCCTCTCGCACTCAGTCGACAGGTCCAACTCCCTCTCGGAGCCTGTCTCAGCGGCTCACAGCCGGAAGGGTAACACCAGGGGGAGAAATAGAAGGACTCCTCTCACTACTCCCGAGAAGCGTGGGTCTTAGGAAAAAGCCATACCAGTGGCTCGCAGACTATATATATAGATTCATAAACTCTGCAGAGCGTGTACTCCCGTAACCACAAGATCACCATCATCGGCGGTGCCCCGCCTAAGCTGATTCCGGCTGCTTTCTAACCGGTGCGATGCCACCCTACCACTCAGTACTAGGACATCCCGAATAGGTACCACCGGCACACTGAGACTGTGAGACATAGTACCGGGCCTCTGAGGTCACTATGTTTTCTAAGGAGGGTGTGGGTCTCCACGCCCGTACCTCCCGACACTATCTGCTAACCACCTAGTAGTAGTGGCACCATCCTAGCTAGTCAGACATCCGTCTCCCGCCCATACAAGAGCGAGTGGTGAGCACGTAAGTCCCAAGGTTCCGGTCCTCAAGAGATATTAGGTCCTAGGGGGATCAGACAGGATTATCTTCTCTTTTGGGACTACAACAGTCCGTGCTACAATAGCACCTCCTACCCGGGGCTTCGCTCCATGAAGGTTCTCACCCCCAGGATCTCCTTATGCCTCACAATGTGCCCGCCACAAGCACCTCACACGGGAATGCCCAGAACACATTCCCCGGCAAGACTCGCCCACACGGCTCGTCGTAGAATCCTGTCCGATCGACTCAACCCTTACCACACACCCAAGACGCACGCAGCACTCTTCCCGAGTAAAGTGGCACCACGTGCCTTAACCATATAACCATACTCTCCACCATGCTGACATCAGCACTGACGGGGGACCCAGTCAGTGGCTGACAGGTGGGGCCCATGGATCTGGTCACTGACAGGTGGGGGCCAGGTCAACGGTCAACGTTGACGGGTCTCGACTGGGCCTCGAAGGGCCTGGACAGGGCTGGATCTGGGTCAGGTTGGGTCGGCCGCTGTGCACTCGAGGGTGCGACCCGGGCGACCCCTCGAGAATGGAGCTCGCTCGGGCGAACGGACTGGCCTCGAGAACGAAACTTCGCCCGGTGAACGGGCATACCCTCGAAGACGGAACTTTGTTCGCACGAATGGGCAGCCCTAGAGAACAGTTATCCGGTGAGACTCGACCCTCTAGCCTCGAGCCGGATCCTTGACTCGAGCTGGCCCTCGATTAGAGCTAGGTCCTCGACTCGTCGGGCGGACCCTCGACTTCGTCGGACAGACCCTCGACCTCGTCGGACGGACCCTCGATGAATGTCGGTTCACTAGCTGAGCTGCGTGGCTGGTCGGCTGGGTGCTTCAACTTAGGGAAATCGACCCTCAAGCCGGTGGCGGTCAGCGAGGCGCGGCGGCGGCGTCTTGGCGAAAGCGAGGCCAAATTCGCCGGCGAAGCCGGGCGTTGGTCTCCATCTTCCTTCTTGCCCTTCGATTGGAGAAGCTGGGATCTCCATGAGCTAGCTACCGGGGCTAGTCGAGGCACGGCGGGGCGTGCACGGCTCGGCGGCCACAACGGACGCTCCGGCGGCCAGAGTCCGGGGAGGCCGGAGCTGCCAAAGTGCGTGGCTCCAACTGTGGCCCGTGCCAGCTCCAAGAGGTTGCCAAGAACGCACTCTAGACTACGGCGAAGCTATTGGCCGTGGTAAGGAAAGGAAATAGTGGTAAGGGGAGCGAGAACGTCAAGGATGTACTGGTGGCGGCCATGGCAGGCCAGGGCGAGAGCGGGGAAGCTCACCTGTGTGGGGCTGTCCCGGCGGCTCGCGGCTGAGGTCGAAGCGACGGCCTGGTGGGGGAGTAGCAGGCCGCAGCGTCAGAGGGGTAAGTCGGGGCCGAGCGGGTCCGTCGGGCTTCTTCGGCGCGCGGACGCAGACGGCGGAGGTGGCGCTCTGCTCTGGTCCGGCTCCTCCCCGCCTTCTTCACCCCTCCCTCTCCGACTCCTTCGACGCCGACGGGAGGGTGCAGGGTGGCCAGCAAGGCGGCTGGGCACGGTGGAAACCCTAGCGTGCCGTGCTTCTCCTTAAATAGGCACGGCGGCCGGCCATGGACGGCGGAGGCAGAAGATGCCCATCGGGCGGCTGTGCGCGGCCTCGACTAGGGTTAGGGTTAGGGTGAGGCGCGGTGCAAGCAGGCGGTTAGACGGACGGCGCGGAATGCGGCCGTACTCGGGCGGACGGCGGAGGCGCGCGGTGCACAAAAATGGTGCGACGGACGCGACGCGCGGTCGACCAGAAGTGGAAAAAGGAAGGAGCTGATAGCTCGGTCCCACACGTCAGCGAGAGAAGCGGGTCGGCGCGGCGCGGCAGCGGCTTGCTGGGCCTGCCGTGCTGGGCCGGCGGGCGGCGAGCGGGCGAGCGCGCGCGCGAGCGGGCGATGGCGGAGGCGCGCGGGACAGGCCGAACAGGCCGCGAGCGGGCTTGCAGGCCGGCGATAGCGAGCGGGCTGGCGGCAGCGCAGCAGGCCGGCCTGGGCTGGGCTGCAAGCTGCTCCGGGCTGGTTTCCTTTTTCCTTTTTCTTTTTATTTTCAAAACCTTTTCTATTTCTATTTCTTGCAAAGCAACTCATTTAGCCACAACCCTAGGTTAGTGAGGTTAGTGACCATGATGTATACACCATGGTGGGTCCACTAGGGCCTCTAGGTCATGGTGGCTCCATTTCCGGAGTTAGCAGGCATATATATACATGTATTAAAAGGTTATTCGATTTTATTAACATCACATAAAAATCGAATAAGAGGCAAAACATTCTCTGGTAATTAAATGCAATGCTTGGGCTAACGTCGAGTGCTATTTGTGCATCTATTGGCGGGTTTCCTACATGTTATCCACCATACACTGGTAAACTTTAGAAAAATTTTTGAAAGCTCGTATTTTTGGTGACCGGATTTCTAGGGTTGTTACAATCTTAATCAAAAAATTGATGCAAAATATCATTTTATCGTGGCTTTCCTTGAATTAATAAAAGTTTTTTTAAGAATAACTTAAATTTAACTAATTTTTATATAAATTTTAAATAAGACGAGCGATCAAACTATAGACCAAACAAGTTAAATGATTTATAATTTGGGATGGAGTAAATAGTAAGCACTAAGATCTTTTAAATTAAAAGCTATGCCTGAAACACGTAAATTTGTCTATATTCTGATCAACCTTGAGCAGATAAGCTAAAACCTAATATGGAAATCATGCATAATAAATTTTAAGAAACCAGTTTAATTTCATAGAAACAAACTACAAACAAAGAAAAATATTTTAAATCCCCTATAAATTGTTCTAAAAAAATACCTTAAAACACTTTGGGTATAAGAGAGCACACTATTCTGGCAGATTACCTAAAACGCGTCTTATAGTATGGGTTGACTCCATTTATGAAAAAAAATGTACTTTTTAAAAGATCTCTAAACAATTATAGCTACATGAGATGACATAGGATATTGCAGCGCCTCCATCTTCTAAAATGCTAGTACCTTTTTAGATCCAGTGGAGTTCTTTAATATATGATATGAGGACACCTTTGAAGACATATTATTATATCAGTATCATGTAGAAATTCCATTAAATTAGTTTAATTTCATACAAAGAATACGAGATTTAGGGGGCAAAACATGCTACTAGTACTAGATAATTAATCTTTTCACCCTTCAACATCTTTTCTATATCTTGTGTGCATGCTACTAGATAATTAATCTTGCTCTCCATCTTTACCATCATAGAGAATAACAATATTTAAACATTTAAGTAAGAAAAAAGACTATTATTGGCGGACTATTCATCAAAAATATCTATTCCTATCAATAAGGAAGGATATGGATAGTTTTTCTTTAAGATGCTCTTATAAGCCAAATCACTAAGCCCTCGTATGTGTACTTGGTGGCCACTTCAAATCTTAGCAAAGAAATAAAACATAAAATACAGGAAAAGAATCGGATTGAAAACAGATGATTGGGAAACAGAGAAAATTAGTGATCGAGCGCGCGGCTTTTTCCAATCAAGAATTCATGTTACGTGAATCATAAAATATGGCAATGTTTTATTTCCAATAGCTCTCTCACACATGAGACCATTAATGCATAAAACAGTACAATAGTACAATCACGAAGTGCCTTTTGTCGTTGTTTTTACGACGAAACAAACATCCATTGTTAGCACTGTCCTTTCCCAACATTCTTGACCCTACGCATTGGCTTTTGCTTGCTAGGGACGCCATGGCCCTTGGCAATGGGCTAGTCCATCGGTATCACTGTTTTTTAGTACAATTTTTAAAAGTAAGAAATAGCAAAATTTTGAAAATAATAGTGAAATTTTATTTATTTGTTTCTCGAGGCTGAGTGCTTCACAATTCCGCACGTGCACTAACTTATTCCGCACATGCAATTCACTATCGACCGGTTTGACTTGTCTGCTAGTATGAAAAATTGAAGTCCACAAATTTCCTAAGAAAAAAAAACTAAAAGGCTGGCTTTAGCTATCGAGTTCAGTATTGCTTGTCGAGTAATAATAAATACGCATAATTTTCAGCATTTGTATCACCACCTTTCAGGGGTTATGTCATCGTGCTCATGTTCACCATCGAGTTATTGATGTTAGAAAAATAAGTAGAAAAATCAATTATCTAGGGATTGTTTGATACATAATATTTGCTAACTACTAGTTTGGGCTAAAGATTAGTCTAAATAGGTTATAGTTGGTTAGTAAGTCATTCAAGACTTGGCTAAAAATTAGTCCTTCTATTAGACTTCATGTTTAGATTCGCTAGTCACTAGAGCTTCCCTCTGTTCTAAATTATAGTTCACTTTAAATTTTTTGGTGATGCATTTTGCTATATACCTAGATAAATAATATATCTAAATATATAGCAAAATACATACATCAAAAAATATCTAAATAAACTATAATTTAAAACGGATGGAGTAGTATTTAGTTAGCTAACAATTAGCTAGCTCTTGTATCCAAGCGGCCTCTGGTCTAACCGATCTCCACACAAACATGAATATAGCCATTTATTTGTCATTCCACAAATGTGCGTGCCAAAGTTTACACTAACATCGGTTTAACGATGTACGAAAAATTGAAATGTCCATTTCCTAGTGAAAAAAATAACCGAAATGGTAGCTATCTAGTACTTTTTATGAAGCATAATTTGCACACATCTGTTTCAGGGGATGGCATCGTGCCCGTGTTAACCATCCAATATTAATGTATGAAAAAAGTAGAAAGGTCAAATTTATCATTTTATAAACGTGCACGCCAAAAGTTTACGTTAACATCAATGAGGTTTTAAGAATGATTCACGGCATTTATTTTGCAAGGTGATGGCATTGCCATTTTCTTGCATCCCAAATAATTTGAGGAGTGTTTTTCTCATTTGTTCTCAAACATGTAGAAAAGTCTACTTATGTTCTTATTTCTTTTTTGGATCGAGGATTGTATCACTGTCTACTCAAAAAGTAACGAGAAACAGATATGTATTCTTTTTTTTTTCCCAAGGGAGACAAATGTATATGGTTTATGTAAAGGATGAAAACTCTCCTGTTTGGAACATACGAATTTTTTTCCATTCATGTGCTTGAATAATAGTTGTTGTTCTTATTTCCTGAGAAGTCAAAAAAATTCAACTTTGACTAAATATAAGAAAGATAATGATATTTATAATGCATAAGTAGCAGCATTTGTTGACCATTAAATTTATTTTTATAATAAACTTATTTAAAGTTACAAACATTGCTATAAACTTAGTCAAATTTAACAAAGTTTAGCCATCAGTCCGCAGCAGATCAATCTGCTCCGCACAACTCCACATACCTTGATCACGGGTTACGTGTCATGCCTTGCTGTCTACAGTAACTACTCTGACCATAATGTCTGTCAAAGACAAGTAGGAGCATGCAGCAGATTGGATCACAATCACAACAGTGCTCATAAGATTTCACAATTCTCTCCTAGCTCATTGAAATGTTCCCTGAGAAAAGTTGAAACCGAGAACTGTCGGAGTGAATATAACTAAGAGGAAAAAGGCAAGCCATGCTTCACCTCATGGTCACCTCAATAACCATAGCAGTACAACCACAGCAGATCGAATCAACTAAAGCACAATGTGCCTTAGGAACTGAAGGACTACTAATTTCCAAAAGAAGCTCAGCGAGATACATTTGTAATGTCGAGATCAATTTTGTTAGATCAGATGAGGAAGTGATTTTTTTATCATTAAAACATACTGATGCTACTCTATTACAAAATGGCTTAGAGAGAGAGACTGTACTCAAACCACACAAAAAATTAAGACTGAAACACAACAAGATAACTAGGCAGTTACAAAATAGACATTTGCTAGTTAACATGGGGGGACATGTTCCCTTGGCTTTGTCTTGAGAAAGGAGAGTACCAAACCCTTTAGGGAGGTGCTCAATAAGCTTCAAGCATCAGGGTTGAAGTCTAGGAACTTGAAAGAAGAAAGCATCATATCACAACGATTTCTAAGCTAATGGTGGTGCTTGGTGAAGGCCTCATAGTTATTTGCAAGACATAACTTCGATCAGTAGAAGCACACCTGCTGTGTTCCGGATGAATGATGACCAAGTTCCTAGAAGACGATAGGCTATTTTACGTAAATGATATCCTCCTCATCTGGATCATCTGCATCCCAGTCACCATCTTCCTCTTCTGATATATATGAACCTTCTACATCTTCCTCTCCATCTTTTCATTCTTGTTGCTCCCTTTCCTCCTTTAGTTTGTCAAGTACAGCAAGGATCTATAATGATAGAAATATTTAGTCAGTATTTATATAGTACATTGAAATACTAAAAATACTTTCGTTAATATAACTCCTAGAGCCCACCAAATTGTTTATGTTGAGATATAATTGCCTTGTGCAGGCCTTATGATTCTTATATCCCTATATAAAACATAAAGCTGAGTCTAATTTTCACCCAAAACTGCACTGCACATACTCTTTGCACTTTGAAGTTCAAAAAACACACTATCCATGTCTCGCAATTTGTTGGGGAACAGCAAAATCCAATTGATGGATAAAGGACAGACATTTATTTCATGCATGTGTGTATTTTTGGGGTGTATGTGTGTGGAGGGGGTAGTGAATTGTGCGGAGCAGATCAACGCGACATTGTTGGGACACAAATCCATAGTATACTGAACAATAATGTATCAAGGGAAAGTAACGAGTTCAATGTAAACAACTATTGTTGGTCTGTGATTAATGGAGTTCACATCATGCAAAAAGAAAACACACACTTTCCATGTCTAGCATTTTGTTTTTTTTTTTGAACATATGTCTAGCAATTTGTTGAGGACCAACAAAATCCAATTGATGGATAAAGGACAGACATTTATTTTATGCATGTGTGTATTTTTGGGGTGTAGGTGTGTGGAGGGGGTAGTTGAATTGTATGGAGCAGATCAACGAGATATTGTTGGGACACAGATCCATAGTAGTGAAACCAAGGGCAGATAACGAGTTCAATGTAAACAACTATTGTTGGTATGTGTTAATGGAGTTCACATCATGCAAAAAAACAGTGTCCATATCTAGCAATTTGTTGGGGGGACAACAATTCCAATGATGGATAAAGGATAGGCATTTATTTCATGTATGTGTGTATTTTTGGGGAGTAGGTATGTGCAGGGGTTGGTTGAGTTGTGCGGAGCAGATCAATCGACATTGTTGGGACACAAATCCACAGAACTGAACAACACTGCATCAAGGGCATGCATCGAGTTCAATGTGAACAACTATCGTTGGTCTGTGACTAATGAGTTCACAATTTCACATCATGCAAAAACGAGTGAATTCAAATACCATAGAAACAGATAAACTTGTATCCTACCCTGCTTCCACGCTCCATGGATTCATCCTCGATGAACCTTATCCCCGGCGTGAGACGCAGCTTCATCCGCTTGCCAATCTGGCTCCTGACGTACTTGGTCTTGGCCTTGAGTCCCTCAATGGCCACTTTCTTCCCCCTCTCGTCCCCAAACACGGACACGTACACCTTGCACACCTGCGCACACCGGAATTCAGCACCGCTAGCGCAAATCCGACCGCCATTTGGGCGCGCGAGCGGCGGGGTGGTCTGACTCTGACCTGGAGGTCATTGGAGAGCTCGACGTCGGCGATGGTGGTGAGCGACGAGAGGTAGCGGTCGGCGCCGAGCGCGGCCTCGGGGAGCACGGCGCGCTGCAGGACGGGGTCGCGGGTGAGCATGTCGGCCAGCTCCCGCTGGATCTGCTTCGCCACCATCCGCACCCGTCGCTCCTTCGCCATGCACCGCACCACGCGAAGCGATGAAGGCGGCGGCCGCAGCGACGACGGCGGAAGCCGCGCGAGGGAAAGGGCACGCGGCGGGGCCGGCGGAGCCAGAGGCCGGCACGGGAACATCGCGCCGGACCGGGAGGCGGAAGCTTCGATCGATTGGTGGAGAGCGCGGGTGGGACGGAGCGGGAGCGGCGCCGGCGAAGGGGATAGTGTTGCCGGGTCCACTTCAGCAATATCTTTGTATTTTCCTATAAAAAAATGTCTTTGTATTTTATGATTCCATTTATTTTATTTATTATTTATTTCAAAAATATTTAAAGAAACACTAAGTTTTTCTATTCTTTTTGTCATTTCAACATAGCCGGTCCTAAGCCCGCATAAAGGAGAAGGGTGTGTTAGGTGCGGCTAGTTAACATTTCATAACCATCCACTCTCATGGATATGAAACCCACGAGAGATTCGTTGGGGCGTAACCCTCTTAGCGACGCGCTACATCGGAACCAGGGTGTAGTGTCAAATGTGCAAGGGCCGGGTCGTCATCCCCTTAATGGCGCGTCGTATCGTGATTCGGGTACGATGATAAATGAGCAAGGGTCGGGTCGTCGCAACCTTTGTGACGCGCTACATCTGCGCCCGGGTGTAGTGAAAAATGAGCAAGGGTCTTCGCACTTCCCTCGACGGGTGCGAAGGGTAAGGAAGCTAGCTGAGCCAACTAGGATTCGTCTAGGTAGCTGGAATGTAGGGTCCCTAACGGGTAAGTTAAGAGAGCTAGTCGATAAAGCAATTAGGAGGCGTGTAAATATTCTATGCGTTCAGGAGACAAAATGGAAGGGTCAGAAGGCGAAGGAGGTGGAGGATACTGGCTACAAACTTTGGTACACGGGGACAACATCGGGTAGGAATGGTGTAGGCATCTTGATCGATAGGAGCCTTAAGGATGGAGTAGTTAAGGTGCGGAGGCAAGGCGACCGGATTATCCTAGTCCGGTTGGTAGTTGGAGATTTGGCTCTTAATGTGATCAGTGCCTATGCCCACAGGTAGGTCTTTGCGAGAGCACCAAGAGGCAGTTTTGGGAAGATCTCGATAACATGGTTAGTACTGTGCCTATTAGCGAGAAACTCTTCATAGGAGGACACCTCAACGGCCATGTGGGTGCGACTAATGTAGGTTTCGAGCGGGTGCATGGGG
Organism: Bothriochloa decipiens; assembly: GCA_023333625.1. Taxonomy (NCBI): domain Eukaryota; kingdom Viridiplantae; phylum Streptophyta; class Magnoliopsida; order Poales; family Poaceae; genus Bothriochloa; species Bothriochloa decipiens. Next base: position 1,744,439 of record CM041644.1, read on the forward strand.
GTTTCGGGTATGGTAGTAGAAATCAAGAGGGGGAGGATGTTTTGAACTTCACGTTGGCCTACGATTTATTGATAGCGAACACCGTCTTTAAGAAGAGGGAATCCCATCTAGTGACCTTTCGTAGCGGACAACACCTAAGTCAGATCGACTTTATCCTTGTAAGGAGGGGGATAGACGTGCATGGTTAGATTATAAGGTGTTACCTGGGGAGTGTGTTGTCCCTCAACACAAGCTTGTGGTGGCGGATTTTCGCTTTCGGGTACGTGTCCATCGGGACAATCGGGCCAAGATTGCGAGAACAAAATGGTGGAAGCCTAGGGGGAAGCAGCACAAACATTTAAGGAGAGGGTGCTAGATGAGGGGCCGTGGGAAGAAGGAGAAGATGCAGATGACATGTGGCTAAAGATGGCAACATGTGTTTGGAAGGTGGCTTCGGATGTATTTGGAGTGAGTAGGGGAGGCAAACGAGAAGCGAAAGACACCTGGTGGTGGAATGACGAGGTGCAAAGGGCTATTAGGGAGAAGAAGGAGTGGTTCAAGCGCCTCCATCATGACAAGAGTGCAACCAACATTGAGGGCTATAAAATAGCGAAGAGGGCTGCAAAACGAGCGGTGAGTGTAGCAAAAGGTCAGGCGTATGATGACCTTTATCAGCGACTAGACACGAAGGAAGGGGAGAAGGACATTTATAGGATGGCTAGGATCCGCGAGAGGAAGACAAGGGACATCAACCAAATCAAATGCATCAAGGATGGGACGGATCAACTTTTGGTGAGGGATGAGGAGATCAAGGACAGGTGGAGAGAGTACTTTGACAAGTTGTTTAATGGAGAGAATGAGGGTCCTACCTTGGAGTTGGATGACTCATTTGACGATACCAACAGACGTTTCGTGTGGAGATTTCAGGAGACAGAGATCGGGGAGGCTTTGAAGAGGATGAAGGGAGGTAATGCGATGGGCCCTGACGGTATCCCCATTGAGATGTGGAGATGCCTAGGTGCCAGAGTGATAGTATGATTAACTAAGCTTTTTAACCTCATTTTCCGATCAAACAAGATGCCTGAAGAATAGAGAAGTATATTAGTACCGATCTTCAAGAACAAGGGAGATGTTCAAAGTTGTACTAATTACCGTGGGATTAAGTTGATGAGCCATATGATGAAGCTCTGGTAGAGGGTTATCGAGCATCGCGTAAGAAGAGTGACAAGTGTGACCCAAAACCAATTTGGGTTTATGCCTGGTAGGTCGACCATGGAGGCAATTTTCTTATTACGACAGTTGATGGAGAGGTATAGGGAACAGAAGAAGGACTTGCACATGGTCTTTATTGACCTCGAGAAGGCATATGACAAAGTACCAAGAAATATCATGTGGTGGGCCTTGGAAAAGCACAAAGTCCCAACTAAGTACATCACCCTCATCAAGGATATGTACATGGATGTGGTGACGTGTGTCCGAATATGTGATGGCGACACCAGTGACTTTCCAATTAAAATAGGACTACATCAAGGGTCGGCATTGAGCCCTTATTTATTTGCTTTTGTGATGGATGAGGTCACAAGGGACATATAAGGTGATATCCCTTGGTGTATGCTCTTTGCTGATGATGTGGTGCTAGTGGATGAGACTAGGGCAGGGGTTAATAGGAAGTTAGAACTATGGAGGCACATGTTAGAGTCGAAAGAGTTTAGACTTAGTAGGACCAAGACCGAGTACATGAGGTACGATTTCAGTGCGACTAGGAATGAGGAGGGAGAAGTTAGCCTCGATGGGAAAGTGGTGGCCAAGAAGGATACTTTTTGGTATTTAGGATCGATGCTACAAAAGGGTGGTGACATTGATGAAGATATTAGGCATAGAATTTCAGCCGGTTGGTTGAAATGGCATCAAGCTTCAGGCGTCCTCTGTGACAGAAGGGTGCCTCAGAAGTTAAAAGGTAAGTTTTATAGGACGGCAATTCGTCCGGCGATGTTATACGGTGCTGAATGTTGGCCTACAAAAAGGCGACATATCCAGCAATTGAGTGTAGCAGAGATACGTATGTTACGATGGTGTTGTGGGCACACAAGAAGGGATAGAGTCCGGAACGACGATATTCGGGATAGGGTTGGGGTGGCACTAATTGAGGAAAAATTGATTCAACACCGATTGAGATGGTTTGGACATGTCCAACGGAGGCCTCCTGAGGCACCGGTGCGTAGTGGGGTTCTAAAGCGGGTCAATAATGTAAAGAGAGGTAGAGGTCGACCTAAACTAACTTGGGACGAGTTAGTTAAGAGAGGCCTTAAGGAGTGGAATATCCCTAAGGATTTAGCTATGGATAGGAGCACTTGGAGACTAGCAATTAACGTGCCTGAACCGTAATCTTTTTCTTATACTATTGATGTGTTCTTTATTTTCATGCCTCTTTTGGGTTTCATCTCTAGCCTACCCCAACTTGCTTGGGACAAAAGGCTATGTTGTTGTTGTTGTTCACCAATCCCTACTTTCTGATTCCAGGACGGAGCGGGAGCAAAGGGCAAGAAGGCCAGAAAGGAATTAAGGGCAGAGCTCACTCTCCCAACTATTCGGACAAGTATCTTATTGATCTTTCATTTTCTTGATCTTCTATTAAATGATGAACTTGCTAATGCAACTTATTGACCAAGACGGCCAAACCTACACATGGGTCGAATAGCTTCCTCACATTCAACGTTGGCTTTACTCGGCCGAGACTCCATGATCGTAAGATCATTAAAGCACTCAGCTTTGTTCCGCGCGTCAAACGCATATCGGATTCTCTCCAACGAAAGCATTAAGGAAGGCAGAGGCGATACTGCCATCGCAGATCAAGAATAAGTCTGCATAAATACCAATTGATATGTTGAATTTAGTGAAGAACTGCAGAAGCATTGCAACTAATACACTACTTGTGCTGCTCCCATGGTTATTATTTACTAATTTTTTTCGTAGGCGTGCATTGCACATTTTTCATTTAAGCGAAAGCGGGAATGTTACACGCTTCAAGAAGCGATACGACGAGCTTGGAGTAAACACTAAACACAAATCACCGCCCTTTGTGGTGGATTAGCCCTGATATACTTAAAAAAAATAAACTATTGTGTGACTGGGGCGAGCAATCAGTCGCAGTTTAGTACTCAAGCTCGTCGGTCACGTACTGACGCGTCCCATGGAAGAGCTCGCGCATATATTCGTGCTTACAGAGGGACGCCGAACCCCCAAAGGTGGCATGGAACTTCACAGCAATGCCTTCATTCTGAATGTTCGTGACAGCGTCGTCATGCCGACCTTCCCATTTATTGACAAGCACGCGCTTGGCCTACTTCTCTGGGTTTGGTTCGCGGTACACGGACTTCACCGCCAACCTGTCATTACGGCGTGGGATCCAATCCTCTGGCTCCCTACGTCGGGCGCGACGACTGGGGGGCGCCGGCAGGAGGCTTTCCTGTAAAGGCAGTGTGGCGACATTGATGAACATGGCCCCGACGTCGATGTTGTCCTGTGGCGCGTCATGCTGTGGGCCAGCAACAGGCACGGGGACTGAAGGCAGAGGAGTAGCTGGTGATGGGTTGACGGAGAGTGTCCCGACGTCGAAGATGACCGACGCGTCTTCACCATCCACCTCCGGCGCCTCACCATCCGCGAAGCTGAGATGGACCATACGTGGCAGTGAAAGGTTGTCCACCAGCATGATCCGGGAGGCTGTTGTCGGAGTAGACAAGCGTAGCACAGGAGCTGTCACATCAAGGGAGGCAACTAGCTCATCCAGCATCGGGTCAACCCAAACAGGTGGCCCAGTGGTCATGCACAGCGCAGCCGCAAGCGGGTCAACAGAGGCACCGACGTTGTCAGCGGAGACCGGAGCCATGATGATTTCATAGTTGCCCATCGTCGTCCCATGCATGGCTCCTTCCAAGCCACTAGCACCGCCCAGCACCGCCAACATCGAGGGGTCGTGGGGCGGGCAGAAGATCTATCCGACAAGGATGGGCGCCTGCGGTTCCGACACCCGGGAAGCACCGTGGATGTCGCCGACGTTGTCTTGGTGTCGTTGCGAACTAGCACCACCGCGCCTCAGAGGCCCTCGCACCCGGGCCGAGGGAAGGCGCTGGGGCGGGCGTCCATGCCTGCAGTCCCTCGCCCGATGCCTTGTGCTGAGGCAGAAGAGCCAATGTGAAGAGAAGGTGCACTAGGCGGTAATGTGCTCCCTCGCCAAATAGTTGAAGCAGAGGCTGACGAGTGATGGTGGCACCATCCGTTGGCGATGAGGTTGAGGCGGGAAACGACGGCGCCTGCGCAGCGCCGACAGCTTTGAACGAGTGTGAAGCCATCGTCGTCGATCGGCGCGGTCGCGCGTGGAGCGTGGCGTTGTGGAGGCGCATCCCGGCAGCGGGACACGAGGCGGCGATGAAGGGGATCCAATGCCTCGTGCACAACGATGGCGGCGGCAGCCACCTGGTGTTGATCGCCAACGCCGCTGCCCAAGGTGGTGGTGCACGGCACACGCTCGGGCGGCAATGGCCCAAGGCGTTGGTGCAGAGGCGCCCTAGCGATTAGGTGTGGGGACACGACCGGAGAACAGTCAGTGTTCCCAGGCCTGGCTCGACGGCGGCGATGACGCCTCTTCTTGGTGATGGTGACCAGGTCCGAGCAGAGATGTTCCCGTCAAATGGGGCAGCAGGCACGACCGACGCCACCACCATAGTAGCACAGCGGGCAGCATCCAAGTATGGCGACCTGAAAGCAGGAGACACTCCTTCGAAATCGTAATCGCCAGAGTTCTTCCTCCATCGTAGAGCCTTGGCTTTGCCCGCAGACCGCTCGGCAGGGATGAAGGGAGCGGCGAGGGGAGACATGGAGGAGCGCACCTCCATGGAGAGCCCCAAATCGATCCCATCGAGCGCGCAGTGGGAGGCAGTGGAGCCTGACATATGCGGCGCTAGCATCGGCAGGGGGGTCGCATCCTCAACTTCATCCACACATTCGCCTTCTTCGACTCTCATCCATGACGTCCTCAATGAGCACGAACTCATGGGGTGGCGGAGAAGCGAATGACAGCTGCGACAGAGGTATCGTCACGGCCATGCACGCGCTGCCTACAACACGCGACAGGTGCGGCTGCGGCGCGAGTGCGCCATGGGGCGTTGCGGCCATGACCCCATGTTCGCAGTGGCACGGGGAGGCCCATGGGGTGGCACCGGCAATTGGCCCGCGATGGCGAGACTAGGCTCAGTCGCCGAGGGGATGCCGCAGGGGGCGCGTTGGGGAGGGAGGAGGCCGACGGAAGCATCGCGTGGCAGCCAACAGCCGCCATGGGCGCGCCCAGGGCGCCCTCGCCCTCTTCCGTCATTGTAGAGGTGGTTGCCCACTCCTGGGCGGTCGCCGGTAGGTAGGGCTGGGGCTGCAGCTCAAGCAGTCGGGGAGGAGCTCGTCGGCGTTGAACCAGAGGCCGGGGGCGGCGAGATGAGGTATGCGGCCAGCGGTGGCATTGGTGCATCCGGGGTTGGGATCTCCGAGGATGATGACGGGAATGCGTCGAGACCCCCATGGATCGATAGATCAAGCGATGGGGACCTAGGATCTGTGGCTAGAGGAAGGTGGGATGGAGCAGGACGGCCGGCTGGCGAGGCGGCGGCGGCGCCGCCGTCGTCGCTGTCGCCTGGGTCGGGAGGGGGCGGGTCGGGAGTCATCCGG
>CM041644.1:1750142-1786609 GCA_023333625.1 Bothriochloa decipiens
TCGCCTGGGTCGGGAGGGGGCGGGTCGGGAGTCATCCGGTGTTAGCTATGATTTGAATATGTCAAGTAAGGCAGTAGTTATTATTTACTAATGTCTTGTAGAAACTATGGAAGTGGTGACATTGTTTAGAATGAAAAGTCACAGCTGAAATGAAATTGCAAAGCTTAAGAGTGACAGTGAAATCATTGATTGTGTTATAGTAGCATACTCGTCCATCTTCTCAGCCTGCTACAGCTCGTGGTTTCTGATCTCAGCTCACTCGTTCACGTTCCTCCCGTGCAATTGGCTCTCGACCGACACCAAGCTCAAGCATGCCATTACTAGGATCTACGAAGTCTGCCTGCTACACCGCTGAGCAATGTCGCGCTGAGATGCAACCTGCATGAGATGAAGACTCACCAGAACCTGCTTCAAACTCACCGCCTCCCCTTAAGTTTAAATGCTTATCTATCTTAAGTTAGCTTTTCTGATAATGTTTGAGATATTTATGAGGTGTGTTCTGTTTTTTACCTTGTGCATGCATATCCCTATTTGCTTGGTCACATGGTAAAATTGTTTTACTAATGTTTGTGATATATCATGTCATATGCATCACACCTTTTATATGCTACCCACATAGGCGAATCTTCACAAATATGATGTATGCATTGTAATGTTTGTATCAATAGTTGAATCCAGTTCGAAATGTATACATCAAGGGAAGCTCTTTTATAAAAGTTGGGTTCAAAAGCTTCCATTTTTTCTATCTTATGCAAGTTTAAATTGAGTTGTCATCGATCACAAGAAAGAGGATATTGTAGGTGCATTTGGGACCCTTTGCAGGTTTTGGTGAGCTAAAAACAAAACAAGTTAGGGACTAACCATGTTAATGAGGATTACATGTAAGTGTTAGTCTTGTCGAAGGTCAAATGATGTCAAATCTTAAAGGTAAGCGGAGTTCGACTCAGTAGAGTTTAAATTATGAAAAACTGAGTTTAGGAAATGTACTATAAAGAAGGATGCAAATAACAATGACTTAGAGAAGATAAAATGCTCAATAATTAATTAAAAACAAATGAGAGGCATACAAACACCGCAAGAGCACGTTGGACTTGTTTAAATCTTCTAGATTGTCGATGGGCATCACAAGTTCCGACCTTGCGCGCAATCCCAACTAGAGTGTTTTTCGAAAGTTGCCCTAAGAGCATCTCCAGCCACAGGCTAGGGTTACGGTGGGGAGAGGAAAGTCGCATGGGACCCATGGGATAGGGGTTGCTCGATCTGGGGGCTGAGATTATAATTTAAAGGAGCATGTAAAATGAGGGCTCAACTAGAGGCTTCACTGAAGTTTGATTTTTGTTCAAACCTCTAAAATTTAGGACAGGGGCTTAGGCAAGGGTTTGGCTAGGGTTGCTCTAACTGATGTCTATCTGCAAACCATCGGAAGTTTTGTCCATCATAAGCACATCGGAAGTTGATCAAAATTTCTGACGTTACCATTAAACAATAGCTGGAGGAGTGGACTACAAATGCATATATCCAATCTCCTCATTGCGACCAACACTCCGACAAAAAAGCCCTTTCTCTGTGACCCATTTGCTGTCCTAGCTATAGAAATTGAGAGAAGGGAAGGAAATCAGTGACAAAAGTTGTGAGATCCACTATTGAGCACTTCTTTTCTTTTTAGAATACTTGATTTCTTCGAATGTCACCCGTGGACTGGAAATGAAAAGGCAAAGAAGCCCACAGCCCCACGCCTTCTAATTACCAGCACAGAATACAAGCCCATTCTCACAGTCTAAAGCTTAAAGCCCAAAGGGCACCCTCGTGAGGCCGTGATCTTCTAAGGCCCAGGTGTCTGTTCCCTTCCCCACGTCCCCGAGCCGCCGCCACAAACGCGCCACGCCGCTCACAGCGGAGCTCTCGCTCCCGCCTTGTTATCCCCTAACCCTAGCCGCCGCCGCCGCTAAACCCTCGCCGCGCCAACCGCAGCAGCTCCCGCCGGCGATGGCGAAGGAGAAGAAGCGGAAGCAGGCTCCCGCCGACGCGGCGCCGCCCCCGGGAGACGAGCGCGAGGGGAGGAGCGAGCGGAAGGGGACGAAGGCCAGGAAGGAGAAGGCGGAGGCGATACTGCCGTCGCAGATCAAGAACAAGGACAAGCGCCGCGAGGTGCACGCCAAGCTCAAGAAGGAGAAGAAGGCTCAGAAGCGCGCGCTCGCCCGCGAGCGCGGCCAGGCCGCCCGTCGCGCCGAAGAGCTCGGGGAGCAGGCAAGCGAGCGCTCTTCGAACTGCCCATGCCATCTGTAGAGCTTGCAGTTTTTGTTTGGTTTGGTTGTGACTGCTTTGGGTGTTTGCAGCCGCCGGAGAGGCAGGTGCCCCGGACGATCGAGAACACCCGGGAGCCTGATGAGACTGTGTGCCGGCCTGACGACCAGGAGGTCCGTATATCACTCTTGATGACACCAAATTTACATAACATTATGTAAATACCGATTGATGTGTTTAATTTAGTGCAGAACTGCAGAAGCATTGCAACTAATAATATGTTACTTGTGGGAATCTGATGTTTAGGTTACTGACGCCACATGTAAACTATGAATGTCAAATGAACAGTGACAATGTTCAGAATAAAAAGATCACAGCTGAAATGAAATTGCAAAGGATAATAGTGACAATGAGATAATTTATGTTATATATGGTAGCTCATAATGATCAAGTCTAGTCTGGTTGTGCATCACCATCTTATGTGCAGTTTTTCATCATTCTCTTGTTGCTAATAATCTTTTATCTGCTCTCTAAGCTTTTCCTGTGCATTGTGTTCACTGTTCAACTTGATTTTCTTGGGGATGCAGTAACTAAGACGCTCTTGGAAACTATTAGGAACCTCTATTAGTCTATTATGTCTTCGAGGATGATTGCTCATTTGGATTACTGTGTCAATTTTACTCAATCTAAAGTTATGTTTTCAAAATTTGGGATTATGTTCAATGATTTAATTAAATCACTATTTGAACTCAGCACAGTTTCTAGATTTGTGAATTGTGGAATAACTTTTCATGTCTGCAGCTGTTTGCAGGAAATGATGCTGATGAATTCAATGCAGTTCTAAAGCAGCACATAACCCCAAAAATATTGATTACGACATGCCGCTTCAATTCAGGGGTATTTATTTCTATTCATATCCCTTCCCCATGAATTTCTGCTCCATATCTTACTCCACTGATTTTCAATTTGTGACGATTTCTTGTTTTTTATATTCTTTCTACGTCATTGCATGATTTAACACTTTCTACTGCATATATCCAGAGGGGACCTGCATTTATTGACGAGTTAATGCAAGTGATACCGAATTCCCATTATGTAAAAAGGGGAACATACGAACTCAAGAAAGTATGACAATTTACTGATTTAATTGATTTTTGATTTAGTTGGTTCAATAAGGCACCGTTATAAGTTCATTCAAATACATTTGTTTTCAGATTGTGGAATATGCAAATAATAGGGATTTCACTTCACTTATTGTTGTCCACACAAATCGAAGAGAACCTGGTATGGTTTCATCATATTGGTGCTAAAAGTTCTTGAATTTCATCGTGCTTTTGACATCTGGTTGTTTTTTATGTGCCAGATGCTCTACTTATCATTGGGTTACCTAATGGCCCTACTGCACATTTCAAACTATCCAAGCTTGTTCTACGGAAGGACATAAAGGTACTATATCTGTTGTTTGGTGCTATATTTCCTGTATTTATCACTGTTGGTTCTATAATTTGTTTTCTGCATTTTGTGATCATCACAATGTAGCAGTTATGTTTTGTGAACTTTGTTGAATTGAAACTTTTTGCTGGTGCTCATGTCTACAACTTATGTAGAGCTTGCGGAATGGCTTGAGCTGCTGAGCCATTATCTGCCTGAAAACAAAAAGGCTGAGCCTCTGATGAAACCTTGAATCAAGATAAAACAATATTACTATCTTGTTAGCTTACATTAGTAGGAATATTTATCAGACTCCAAATAATAAAAAAAATGCAAATTTTACATTTACATTTGCATATACATATTTTTGGGTGTGTACTACAGGTGAATAAGTCTGACTTCAGGGAAAATTAGATCAGACCAGTTTGCCCATGAACCTTTAGTTTTTTACAGAATGGTGGAAATGGGGATTGAATTTTCTGACCTTATCACAAATAAGGCCAAAGTAATGCTAGTTGGTCATCCAGTGTATTTTTTACAAGACTTGTTTATTCTCTATTCCCACAAACAGTTTCTCTGATATTTCAGTTGGAACATCCTATTACGTTTTTTTCTTGTGTCGTGATATGCTAAGCATTATAGCAACACTTGTTAGACCACAATAAACTTGCATGCAGTAGATTGCTCTTGTTCCAGACACCTCTACATGGTATTGTGTCTCCACTCTACTGATGTACCTAAATGTCCTCCCTTGTTTGTCACTATTTTGGATATAGTCTTGTGAGTTTTCAGTTTTTTGGTACAAAGGACAAGGTACTGCTATGGGAAAAAGAGGATTGTTCCTAATAAGCACTAGTTAAACCCCTTCATGTTTGAACTCCCAGTTTTATATTGTGGGAAGGCAATTTGGATCTCCATAATGCTATGTTCGATACATAGGCATATTAGCAAAAGAGATAATACATGATGCATGGCAAATGGCACAGTCATGAACGATATTGAATTATTTATTCAGGTGCTTCAGATAACCTCTTTGACATAATTTCACCATCAACTTTTGAGACAAAAAGGTGCAAGGAAAATGAACAAAAATGAAGCTGCTATCAATTACACTATCCTACTTGTCTCTAGGTTGTCCCTAGTTTGCCTTAGCCATATGTGTTTTGTGCCCAAAAACCAAACATGCATATGGCTATGCTCGGTGTCATATGGCATGTCTGCTATAGGTTGGTCCATGTCTCTTTCTGACATGCCATGCCCTTGTTTTAATTTTCCATGCTCTACAGTATTGTATTGAATTATTGCACGGATGAAGTTGGTCAGTAACTGTTTAATGCCTTTTAGGTTGATGTAAAGATAAAAGTTACCTTAGCTGGAGGACATGCTGCCTCTAGAATTTTCTAGCTAGTAACACATTGTATGCCAAGATCTGTTTGTTATTTTAGTGTGATCAGTGTGTTTATTATGCTCTTATTAAACGGCATTTGGTTGTCCAATTTATCTTTTCTTTATGTTATAAGTTAGTGAAGCAAAATCCTTTTTTTGTGCACAGAGTGTACCTGGACATTGTACAATATGGAGCATTTTTTGTCATGTTGGTTTACATTTTTGTCTGCTATTTATATTACAGAACCATGGCAACCCTACGAGTCATAAGCCAGAGCTAGTATTGAACAATTTCACTACACGCCTTGGTCATCGTGTTGGAAGGTGATCTGAAACATATACCTGTTTTTTTATATGAAAGACTAGTCTGCTGCCTCTTTCCAGTAGTTTGCTATTTTGGATTCTCTGTTTTTCCATTACATGTCTTTCTTGCCTGTTTCATTCTTCAGGATGATACAATCTCTCTTCCCTCAAGACCCCAATTTCCGTGGGCGCCGTGTTGTGACCTTCCATAATCAGCGAGACTACATATTTTTCCGTCATCACAGGTGCGAATATCAAAATGCAACTGGGAATAAGCTTTGTGCGTACAGTTATGTTTTGTAACTGTTGTAAGCTGGGTGCTTGTTTGTATGTCTAGTTATATGTAGTTTATCCTTATGGATATTTTTTATGAAAATGGTTAAGTTTTAGTGAACACTAATTTGTTATTGTCTTAGCTTACAGGCAAAGCTGATTTTTGCAGAGTGATTTTTGTTGTTAGAGCCTGGTAACATTTAAACTTTTGTCGTGGACTATTCATACTAGGTACATCTTTGAGACAAAAGAAAAGAAGGTTGCTTCAAAGGACAAGAAGGCTAAGACATCTGAAAGCAAAAGCCAATCTGAGAAGCAAGTGATTTGTCGCCTTCAGGTATGACAACTTCTACACCACCAACAGTTTTACCATAAGCATTTTTATTTATGATTCATCAGAAATCAAGCAACCTTAAATTATCAACTGTTAATTATTGATTGCAGACGATCCATTTGTGCTTCATTTCTTTAGAAAAATATGTTGCCCCAGCTATATCCACGATGCATCATCCTGAACATGGGGTTGTGCATGTTTCCAGGCTAGCCATTGCTTTCTCCAAGGCCTGTTAATAGCCACTGTTTGTTAGTATGATATATCTGCTTTTACGATATCACTATCCTGCCAGTTAGATGTTAGCGAACACAATCTGTAATCCTCAGCAGCAGCTAAAGTCTAAAGGAAGAGATCACTTTAGATCCTCTGCTCTCTCTCTCTCTTTCGCATTATTGCCACCCCCGTTATCTGTTAGCAGTAAAAGCCCCAAACTGTTTTGTGATGGCACAGGAATGCGGGCCTCGCTTCGTGCTGAAGCTGCTCACCTTGCAACATGGGACCTTCGACACGAAAAGCGGGGAGTACGAGTGGGTTCACAAGGTACTGTTTCGCCCGCTGATTTTACTTACTACCATGTCACGTCCCCACCCCAACTCCATGTGATGTTCTCCTGACAATGTGCACCTGATTTTTTTTTTTTCTGCAAATCGATCACAGCCGGATATGGATACCAGCAGGCGGAGATTCTTCTTGTGATGGAGATCGTGTGGCTGGAGACCTGGTGTCCAAGTCCAACATGGTGAAAATGCGCCGATCGTTCTTTTTTTTTTTTTTTGGGAAGAAAGCCGTGTAGAGAGGATGCTTTGCACGTTGACGCCTGTTGAAAAGCAATTTTGCGGATCCTATCCATGCAATGAGCAAGTAATACGAACTTCTGTTGCCGTTGGTGTATCTATTTCTGCGGTGAAATGTTGCAAAAGGCGCGCCTCGTTTCTTCTGATGGTGTCTGGTTTCATCGCGTGATACTTGGGAATCATTGTCACGCGAGGTCGCCGTCACGCATCCAATCCATTTCGGTGGATTGCATTGCACTACGTGACACCTAACTGTTATCGCACCCTCGAGTCACCTTGAAACGACCTGTCATCGCCGCCTGCCCCTCCCCATGTTGGTGTCGCTGCCCGTGATGGGATTCGTTTCCCTTACTGCCCGAGGCTACGAGGTCGACGTCTCCATGAAGTGAATGATCTGAGCTGTGGAACTGGGATGTGCTTTTAATCCGAGAAAACGAAACAAATCTCCATGGAATTGCAATTGCAAGCACGGAAGGAAGCTCCGCGGCCAGGCAGGCGATGGGCGCACGCACGTACATCCGTGCAGGGCGGGTGGTACGACAGCGCGTGCGGTCTGCCACCCTAGCGGCTGGCGCGCAAACTGAGAGCGCTGGCCCGTGGCCGCCTGATGCGTGCGATGAGATGCCGCGTCAGTTATTGCCACCCCCTGTTGGGTTCGGTTCTGTTCCTGGGGGTGGTCGTGGTCCGGCCCCCGCACCGGGCCACTCCGGCGGGGGCGTCCCGCGGCCACGAGCGCCCGCACATGGGCTGCCCGCCGCGCTCGGGCCATGTTACCTGGCCTGCCCGTGCCCGTGCCCGGAATTCAATTCACCTTGACGCAGGCTGGCTGCAGGAAGGAACGGACGGACGGACGACCGTGCTCTGCTGCTGGCCATGCAACGACGCGTTTTGAGCTGGTCTATCTCGATCTATCTTATGATGATGATTTAACCCGGGCGGCGGCTGGGTTGTACTGGCTGTAGCGTGCACGGGTACGTACGTATGTGTGTATATATATATATATATATATATATATAGCTGCAGTAGATATAGGAAAAAAAAAGCAGACGCGTACTGTGCTGGCTCTCTGGCTGGCTGGAAGATTGACACATGCGTCATACGGTACCGTCACGGGCTCACGCCAGCACTGCGTGTGTGGTGGGGGGATCTGGTTTTGGTCCGTGTCCGCCGTCGCCGGTCGTCGTGTCCGCGCAGCCGGCCGGATCGATGACATGAGGCCCGGCGGACGGGCTTATTACCTGCTTGTTATATTACGTGAATGCCGAGCCCTGCTGGCTGGTGCAGCTGCTCGGATCTCTCGCCTCGATCGGGCGCCCGGGGGCCGCGCGCACGAGCGATCCATCGGGCACGGGCCAATGGACGATGGATTGGTTGGTGGATCCGTAGATCGATCGAGGTCGTTGCCCCTGGTGGCCGCGCGCGCGAGCCGGGGCCAAACCGAACGCTACTCGTGTGGCCGTGCGCGCTGGTCATCCATCTGGTCCCAGTCTGCAGGCGATGTACATCGATCGTACACGGTTCGTTCTCGCCCGTGAAAAAGCGACTCGACCACATGGACATACATGCAGCGGCCGGACCATCCATGTCACCGTTCCCCATGCGTGGCACCCGGTTCTATACATCTACCCGTAACGTACAGATCGAGGCTTCAACTTCCGTCTCTTGATTTATCATCTGCAATGCACAATCAATCCCAGGTGCTGTTTCCTCTGTTTTTGCGCATACACTAGTGTACTCTGCCGTCTCTGCGCGCTACATACTATACGTACTGCTCCCACAACAAGCCTCTTGTTTGTATCCAGCTAGCGTGCAGCAACAACACAATAATGCACCCATCCAAATGTCAAAAAGGTACGTATTATCCTTACTTAAGAGAATGCAAGCAATAATCACCATTCAATTTTACTCTTTCATACGTACGTAGAATCAGATTATAAACCTACGACCTAAGCTTAGCTGATAACTCCTGCATCATGCCACAAGTATGGAGAAAAAGCTAAGATCAATGTTGGTCATCATGTCATATATAAACAGGGTCGACAACAAACGTAGTAACCAGCAGCTCCGTATGCACGCACGCAACGCATTACGCGTGCTCGTGGTCAGCAGGAGCCCACGACAATAGCCAAAACGACCAGGCAAACAGCTAGCCCGGAGAGCGACGATCTGCAGATATACACTTCCTTGGAATTAAAATCCCCCCACGTTCCATCGACGACGACTGCTGAAAGCTGCACGCCACTGATCCCATCATTCATTTGACGATCACACACACATGCACGTACTTATCGAGTAGTATCGTACGTAGGGGCCAATGCAAGCTTAAGAAGAGCAACCAAAACATGCAGATACACAGGAACACATCAGTATCATAAACCGTATTTGTTGTTTTTCCGAGAGAAAAAATAATATTTATTGAATCAGTAGACTGAGAGGTCGAGACAGGAAAACAACACACATGTTTATGTATGTATGCATATCTGACTGATCTCGCCATCATCTCGTACGGTTGCCCATTAGCTCTGGCTACCTACAGCTAGCCGGCCATGCCTGCCAGTATCTTTGCATGTACAGAAAACAAACAAAAAAAAAATAATGATGGTTCACTTACACTGGCCTAACCATATCTACTTGCAGGGAAGGCAGGCCAGGAAGTAGAAGTAGAACGCATCACAAAATAACCTCCACACAGCAGAACAGCGGCCAACAAATACTGCAATAGCTAGCCAGTGAAGCTCGATATGGACTACATACAAGCTTCATCCAATCTTCTCCGATCCGTCCTCTCTCTCCATCGATCTTGATGTTCTTCTTCGATCCACGAACCGTCTCCAATGGCGGGCGCGCGCTAATATAATCCTCCGCGCATGCACATGCACCACTACTTCTCTTCTTCTCTAACAATAATCCATATTTACACACACGCCATTAACGTAACCTTCGTCGTAGGTGCTGTCGCCGAGCTAGCTAGAGCTAGCTTAGGCCAGCCAAACCAATGAATGGAACGAATAGGCGGCGGCGAAGAACCATGAATGCAAATGCAGGCATGGCGCGCGGTGAGTTCACCGGGCGCCGCCGGCGCAGGCGAGCGCGGAGGTGAGGGAGCGGAAGGCGACCTCCTCGCAGGGGAGGACGAGGCAGCCGCCGGCGCCGGCGCCCGCGAACCCGAACTCCTCCTCGGCGCGGCGCAGCAGGGACCGGAACTCGGGGCGGTCCAGCAGCGCGATGGGCACCACGAACCGGCGCCGCCGCTCGCCCACGTACACCGCGAAGTGGCCGCGCGGCACGTCGGACGGCAGCCCCGTCGCCTCGTCCTCCTCCTCGTTGTAGTCATCCGCACCGCCGTGCTGCTGCTGCTGCTGGCGCCGGCCCAGGCTCGAGCACCGCCTCAGGATCTGCTTCAGCCCCGACGCCGCCGCGCCGCCGCCCTTCTTGATCGCCATCTGTGTTGTGTGTTAAGCACGACGAGCACTACTGGTGGCCGGGACGACGACGACTTGGAAGTCGAAAGTGAGCTGGAGGCCGGAGCTCGTGGAGCGGGAACGATGTGGTGGTGGGCGACGGCGAGCGGGTGGGCGGGTGGTATATATAGTGGCGGGCAGGCAGGAGAGCAGAGGAGGTGATCCGATGAACTGATGGGTGGTGGATCGACGACGGATGGGAACGGGAGGAGAAGGGAGAATTACAGCTAGGTGGTGCATCGTACGTCGATGGGCGCCGGCCCATGGCTGGTTGGTCGTGCGTGGTGGGGGCGGAGACGTACGGCGGCGAGGGAGCGGGGGCAGGGCAGGGTGGGGCCGGGCGCCCGTGGGCTTGCCGGGGCATGCAACTGTGGGGCCCGGCACCACCTGTCTGCAGTCTCCATGTTTTTCACCGTCCGTACGAGCTACTACGTGCAGCACAGCAGCTGCAATGCAAGAAGGAATTCGGAGGGTCAAGATGGTATTCATTGTCGTGGTGAATCTAGTAGTGGTGCATGGTTTGCACCGGCTTGATCTTAAATCCCATGGTGGGTACCTGATCGTACGTCCTGCCTACCTAGCCAGGGGACCTCCCAACCATTTCTCTTCTTTCGCTCCTCTTTATTTATATCTGATCTGAGACTGAGATTAGATGAGTTTTCATCAACTTTGATCTCTTTTTTTTCTTTCCTTTTGCAATTTGCAAGGTGGTCTCCAGACTCTAGTCAAGTTTAGGTCACGGTCCCTTTTCGAACGTGTCATTACCAACCAACAATTCCAATTCAGGCCTCCTTCATTATTTGGAACGCGGAATGTTTTTTTTTCTTTTTGAAAGGTCACCACGATGAACACTAATCCTACCTGTAGAATAGTTTCTGCCAAAATATGGTAATGATAGTTACATTATTGGGTTATAACTTATGAGAAACACCGGCAACAGATCCTCTGGTAACTAGCTTCTGCCCCCAAAATAGGAGGTGCGTGCAAAAGGACCCTGAAGAAGAGCTGTGGTTCAGTCTGAGGCAACCCTCCACGGCCATGCCTACAAAGTAAATCTCGATGAAAATAGTAAATCTCCCTTTTAAAATACATATTTTGTTGCTCCATCTTCTTGTATTAGAGTTTTTTTAGTAATTCTCATTTTTTATCAACCTTTTTTTCCTTTGCAAGTTGGTCTCTAGTGTAAGTTGAGGTCACTATTCCTCTTCGAACAAATGTAATACCGACACCCAATAAAAACATCATCAATTATATTCATGTCTCCTTTAGAACCCAAGATTGTTGTTCCTTCTTCCACATGGGACGGTGACGCATCTGATGTAACCGAGCACCTATGAACGTTCCTGGCCCTATACACGTCCCATCATACATGGCCACTATGTACTTTACATGTCGCAATGCACTGCAACTCGAGAAAGAGACCCCAACCGATCCAAGGTGTAGCGCAATGCTAGTGGCACTTAGTTGATAGTGCTCTCTTAGCTTTACTAGTCTTTATACAAACAGGAGCTAGCAGCGCGTTGACATTTTGATCGCAAATGGAGTTGACACTTGACAGCTGAAACAATCTCTCTCAGTACACGTTCGTTCGTTCGTCCATCGCTCAAAGTGCTCTCTCTTTAGTCTTTATATGGTACAATTATTATATACTGTTTATATAGTAGTGGTATCACAAATAAAAGGACTGGAGGCCGGGCAGGGAATGCATGGTGTTGGATGGTTGCCGGCCGCAGGGATCACAGCTCACTTTGCTCAGGATAGATCCCGTATCTCCCCACTGGTCTAGCCAGGAAACGTATCCATCCATCGGCCACTGTGCGCGTGCTCGTGCCGTCCGTTTCCACCGCCTCCACCGCACGTCTCCTCACTCTCTGGCCGTTGATATGCGACGATACGGAGAAGTTGGCAGCAGACCGGCCGCCGCCCTGAGATATCCAAGCCCATAATACGCGGAGATCCATCTCGTCTTGTCGGAGATCCAACAATAGTCCAACGTCTCCTTGCACCAAAACACGCTTGGAACATTGTTTATTTTGTAGATACTGGGTTAACCCATCTAAGATCTACAGTCACATCCATGCGTGGAGGAATGAGCATTAGAGCAATTCCAATCCAGGCCCTACTTAGGCCCCAACTATAAAATTTATAAATTTGGTCAAAAAATCAAATACAGTGGAGCCCTTACTTGGGCTCTCATTTTTCATGTCCTCTCAAACTATAATTTCAGCCCTCCACATCCAGCAACCCTCTATCCCCCTCTCATCCATGGGTCCCACCGCATTTTCTCCTCTTCCTCCACCACTTCGCTCTGCCCGTCGCGAGGCAAGGCCTCTGTTAGCACTCCCCCTTCCCGATTCGCGGCGGCCGGCGGCGCGCGCTTCCCCTGGTGGTGATGTGCGTGCACCGACGAGCAGCACGCACGAGCGCGGCGACGAGCACGCACCGATTCGCAGCTCCAGCCGCTTCATGTCGTCGACGAGCACGGCCGTCCGCCTCGCCGCCGCCGCCGCAGTCACCGGCGGGCTGCAGCAGCAACTGGTCGAGCATGGTGCGGAGGCCCACCGCGACGGCCTCGTGGCTCCTGGCGACGCGTAGCCACGCCTGTCCCTCGGCGGCGGGCAGTGGTGGGCCGTGCCACGGCGGTGGCGGCGGCGGCGGGCACGCAAGCCGTTGCTCCGCCGCCGGAGCCGCTCCGCCGAGCGGGCATGCAGGCCGTCGCGTGAGCTCCTCCACCACGCGGACCCCTGCATCACCGCACCAGCGCTCCATTGCCCCTGTTGCGGATCTGCTAGGTAGGAGGAACAAGGAGAGCATGACGAGTGGGCCCCCTTGTCATTGTGTGCTGAAATGTATTTGGGGTCTTTGCTTTGGGGTCTGTGGCTGGAGTTGGGCTTTGATTTTGGTCCTTAAATTTCGCAGGTCACCTCCCAAATGGAGATGTAGGGGCCTGATTTGGGGCCTGTGGCTAGAGATGCTCTTAGGAGGATAAAAATTAACTTTTGTGGAGATTGTTGTTATTATTTGCATATAGGTGTGGTCTAAATGATACTTTTTTAGAACTTGTTTGGTTGCACTCGTATGCATCTCGATTCACGTGTGTTAGAGTGGAATGGATTGATGGATTTCCCAGTGACGATATAGATAAATTTCTAGAGTCACCCTAGGCGAGCACCGCTAGTCTTCGTTCTTCGATTATCTTCTCTATTCCCTTTTGATTGAAATATAATCATATCCTTGCCCTCGCTTACTTTACACTAATAATCAGTGATGGATCCAGAGTCGGCCCAGGGGGGGGGGGGCTAAATACAAAGGGAGCCGAAGTTGGACTGAAATTTGCCTTATATTTTTGGCCCATGAGAGCTTTTGGACAGATTTAAAGACGATTTGAGCTGAAATTCTATTGCATTTCTGGCCCAGGATAGTTTTTGGGTTGATTTTAGACAAATTGGGCTGCATTGGGGATAAGTTATCGCTAGCATTTCTAGCCCACGGGGGGGGGGGGGGTTTGAGGGCGGGCTACAGCCCCCCTGGATTCGCCAATGCTAATAATGTTAGTCGGTGTTTAATTCTTGTCTGAATGTATTTAAATAGCATACTATAGCTCCACATAAGCTATCTGGCGCTATGGCATATAGCTGCAGCTATAGCGTGGGAATAACTACGCTATAGCGGCGCATAGCTGCCAAGATAGGCTGCCGCTATTTTTTGTAGCCCGCCATTTAAAACGTGGATATACATGGTCGCTTTTTTTTTACAATAATATATACAATGCATTTCATATATATGAAGATAAACCTCATGGTGTGACTAGGTCAACTCATGCATATGAGGTGTAGCACTAGTGCTAGAGACAACAACAAGCAGCGCGTTGACATTATTATTTTTTTGAGGGCAACTTTGGGGGGATCAAATTGATCCTCACCTGCATATTCCATAGTTGCTCGGCAAGCCGAGCGGTGGAAGGGCATTAGAGCTGATCCTCATACAAATAGTTTCAGAGACATACAGTGGGGAGGAGAGAAGAATTACAACAACACTTAAACTAAAACAATCACAACACGACAAATACAACAAGGATAACCTAGATTAAGCTGAAAGACACCAACCGATTGTCAACTTGCACTCCCGCCGAACAGCATACTCGCCGTTTTCACCAAAGCCTTTGTGCCGTGCACCACTCCTCGTAGCTACGCCGCTCCGCTGCTGCCCTCCACCTGAGAAGCGGAAATATGGAACGGGAACAAACAATGGAACGGGGACTAAGAAGAGTGATGAGCACGCAAGCTTAGGATCACCGAACACGACGACCTCCTTTAAGAGTGATGGTGACACCTCTCGCACATCCAGGCCCACGTATCGCCATTCAACGCCATTCACGGGGAGGAAGCCGTAAAGGGGAATGATGACAACGGTGGAATCTCTACCCGACATTTGATTTTATGGCACCACCAAGGAGAGTGCCGACGGAGCAAAGACGCTAGAGGAAGACGCTCGTCGAAGCAACGACAACGACTAGCAGCTAGGCCAGGCCTTACCAAGAGGGAGCAAGGAGGAAGGGGATGGAGAGGAAGGAGAGGGAGCTCAGAGAGTGACATCAGGGACAAAGAATGGCCATAGATAACGACGCCTTCATCAAGGAAGTGACATCCACAGACGCCACCGTCGAAGGCCGGGAGCAGGTGGGGGCTCTCACCCCAGGACGCACGCAACCTTGTCGAGATTGGGATCTTCAGCGACGCCTCCAAGAAGGGATAGGACGCTAGGTGCACCATCGTCACCGAACTGGAACAAGCCGGTTTGAGGCTTTCGCCCAGATTCTACAAGCTGCGACAAGGCACACGGCGACATCGACCAACGCCAAAGCGGAAACCTTAGACAGCGCCTCCAAGGAGGTAGGTGACACAGATTGCGCCACCGCTACCGGCCAGCAAGAAGCCAGGCAGGTTTTTCACCCAGGTTTCATTCAGTGCGCAGGCCCGCCTCCGGCAAGCCCGCGGCCAAACTGCGCACACGTACCGCTGCTGGATCCCTGCAAGAACACGAAGAAGAAGCAGGCACATTTCCCCACCGCCGGCATGCCCGCAGCTAAACTGTGTGTTCGGCTCCCATCCGCAGCAGGAACTTACCCAGATCTGGAGGAGCAGGACGGGCCAAGCGGCGCTGCCAAGCACCTGGCCGACGATGTCCACACAGGGGGGCACGTCGCGCCCTGGCCCAGAATCGGACCAGGAGCCAGTCTGTTGGCCACTGTCACAGGGGGCCTTTGGCGGCCAGCGCAGTGCCCAGCCGTGGAGGGCGCGTGGGGCTGGCCCGATGCGCAGCCGTGAAGGGCGCATGTCACCCTGCCTCCGCTGGGACCTCCCCTAGCCGCACCAGTGAGCCCGCCGCCCGGCAGACAGGTCCGGCGGTGGGACCACTGGCCGCCGAGCCAGCGGGCCTTCAGGCGCCGGATCTGAGGTGGTGGCCACAGGGCGCAAGTCGCCCTGCCTCCGCTGGGACCTCCCCTAGCCGCACCAGAGTCCGCCGGCCGGCAGATAGGTCCGGTGGTGGGACCACCGGCCGCCTCTCCAGCGCGCCTCCAAGCGGCGGATCCGAGGTGCTGGCCACCGGATCCATGCTTAGGGAGCTCGGATCCGCTGCTTTATGCTCGCCGGAAGCCTTCTTTGCCAACTCACTTTTCAGAGCTCGGAGGAGGAAGAGAAGCTGGGGAGGGGGGCGGGGGAGGAAGATGGTGCCGTGGGGGCCTTTTTGAGCTCCACCGACGGTCCGCCGCCGCCGCTAGCTACGGAGCAGTGGCGGCAGCCTGGGACGGCCGGCGAGGCGGGGTATACGGGCGATGGGGGTGGGGGTTGGGGTGGGGGAGGGGGGGGGGGCGTTGACATTATTATTGTTTAAGCAAATTGCTAGTTGACGACAAGCAGACCGTTCGTCCATCCTTGTAAGTGCTCTGTCTACATGATAATGGAGGGGAAAAAGACGGACTTCCTCACCTGGTTCATTGCACTTTGGGGATCAATCAATCATTATATATACTTTATATTATGGCAGATTACAACTTTTTTTTTCCGATCAGGAACACTTGCATATTCGGAAACAGAAGGCTAGAGCAGACCACGGCTTCTTAACATGGCATACTACGGTGTTTCCAGAGCAGAGCTTCGTCCTTCACGATCGACGGTAGGCGCCCAAAGCTATGGCATGCCTCGGTGGTTGAGCATTGAACACCACCTCATTGCATTGCAATATTTCTCGATCTGCCAACTGATATAGAGAAGGACAAGCATGGTAGATTGGCAGTGGCTAGCAGGCACCAAATGTGGCCGTGGCACTACACTTATATTTATCAGAAAAGGAGCAGAGGTGTAGCTCCATATCTACACTTATTTGGCAGCAGCTGCCCATACGCAGATACGTCGTCCTGTCTGAAATCCAAGGCCTTTCGAAACGTGTCTATTCATCTTCCGAAATCTTCAAACTTGCACTAATTGGATTATCTATTCATCTTTTATGAAAATTTGTCGGGTTTATATACAACTTACAAGTACTGTATGATTTAGTTTGTCGTCTGCGTCCCGTTTCGTTGATGGATTTTCTCTTATTTTCTTCTTCTCCGCCAGGATGAGATGTGATATGGAACAGCAGTAGAGCACGTTGCTTCAATGCAATTTTCTGGATGCATTTGGTGCGATATACTTTGTTTTTTTATGGAGTCGCCATGCCTCACCTTTGTTTCTGCACAGTGCGCACTAGTAGAGAGTAGAGACGAAGCAGCGACTGTTAAGTGATAGGTGATGCAAATGCTTCCTCTGTTTATTTATAAATCTTTTTATTTATTTATTGAACAAGCCTTTGCATACGAATTTCATTTTAATTATTATAGAGGGTTCGATCTTTTGTCCTAAAGGACTGGACAGGAAATTTTCTTCTAAAAAAGAACTCTACCCATTTTAAGCTCTTCCATTTTTCCTTCATATCAAGTATCAAAGGACACCTAAAATGGTGGCCGTACTATTGAGATGCTGATTCTCTATGTAGAAAAAGCTTCTTCTATAAAAGAATATTCTAGTAGAAATAATACAAGTGCGGTAGTTAGAGAGCCAAATCTAACTCAGTCGTGCAGAGAAGTACTCTGTTCCGATTTTCTGAATAAAAAGCCGCACTTGCAGTGGCAACCTATGGCAGCCATCACTATTTGCTAGCTCCAGTTGTTGCTGTCCCACCTCACGATTGGAATTTCATTTCATAGCAGTTCTAGAAGCCAACCCTTTGTTCCAAAGGGCTGGGCTGGGCAATAATTTTTCTAAAAAGGACTGATCCTTCAAAACTCCTCCATGTTACTTTCCTTCGTTCCAAAGGATGCCTAAACTGGTTACCATTCTATTGTGATGTTGATCCTGTAAATAGCAAAAAGTTCTCTTAAAAAAAGGAAAAAATGTTCCGATTCTCTGAATGTTAGTGCAGAGAAGTGCTCTGTTCCGATCTCTGAATGTTATATTCAGCCACGAATGTACCACGGCATCTGCTTTGTTTCCTCCTGATCCTTGATTTTGCAGACTAAGCACAACCTCTCAACAAATGTGCAATCTTTTTTCAGATCAAAATAGATTAAAGAGCGCACTTGCTGTGTAAACCTATGGCAGTGGCAGTCGTGAGTTGTTGCATCTATCTAATGATAAGCGATGGATCGGAGGATGCTGCGCCACATTCATATATGGGTGGCCCTCTTTTGAGCTTGGTGTTGGACCATCAAGCATGGATGTGCCACTTGCTTGCTGCACTATGTGAGGAATGAAAAAAGAAAAAAAAAAAATCACCTGCTTGACTCGCAGGAGACGAAGACTACAACCACAGCCAGTGCTACTTTCATATACAAATTCCAAAGGTATCCATCCAGCTTTGGCTACCATCCGTTGATATTTGCAGGGCATCAGGAGTGAGTGATTGAGCCAAACAAAACGCAGCATTTGGGGGGTGATGCTATCCGTTGCTTTTTGGTATTTTTATTAATACTCCTACTTGCATTATGCACCACACTAACTCTTGTTTGTGTGCATCCTCTGTTTTTTTTTTCAATCATTTAGTGGATCATGTCCTGCATTATCACTTGATGATCAGACTAATAACCAATCGCCTTCAAATGTCTTCTTTAGGGGGTTCAGAAAAGGAGGACTAGGATCCAAAAAACCTTTGAATTCCATCACCTCTTCCAAACGGACCAGGTAGGACCAACCATGGATAATTCACAACCTACTAGAATTGACAGTATCAAATTCAGGGAATCCATGTAAAAAAAAGTAGAATTGCTGTTCTAGCTGAACCGGGGACCAAGGCATGCATGGATGGTCCAAAACCAACCATCGACCAACAGATATCATAATCGCCCATCCTCTCTCAATCCCAGGTGATTATCTGGATATTTCTCAGATATGTATGCAAAGACCCTTTTTTTTCCTATGACTAAAAAGTCTCTGTGTGGTTCGCTGAGGGTACAGCAAGTCAGCACTCACAAGCGCTGCTTGCCTGTCGTTCAGTCGTTGAGCAAGCCCGTATGGGCACAACCAACACAATGTTGGCATGCACTCCTCCATACTAGAATAATAAACAATACTAAAAAGTTTATCTGTTGACTAATTGCTGGCTGCATTGCCCACTCACTGACCATTCCTGATAGACACTTGAACAAATCTCTTCATTCTACTTTTCTTTAATCCCCCTGATGATGACCATGAAACCAAAGCTTGGGGCAAAAAATCAGCTCCTTTTGCATGATGCTGATGTTGGACACAACACAACAATACAACAACTAACCCTTGCACGCATGAAGCAATGGCCCTGGATCATTGCTTGGTTCACCAAACTAGCTAGCAAGTGGCAGCAGGGCCTAGATCGTTACCAAGCAAACAGAGGCGAGCGTACAGCAGGTACATATGCACGGGCACAGTCGTAGGGGTCCCGGCCATGCCCAAATCAGGACCAAACAGTACCTGCGAGATCTTCAGAAAGATGGCAACAAGCCTGCGTGCCACGCGCTGCTGCTACTGCTACCACCACCGTCGTCCTTGAGTACTGCACAGAACACCAGCAGGGCGGCTCAGACAGGCTTGCACATTGCACACGCACACGCACACGCACCTGCACCTAACTGAACTGATGAAAATTCTTCAGAGGGTTACAGTTGAGTGCTAGCTAGCACAGCTCCTGCAGATCTACGCACTGACGGGCAAAGCTTTATTCGCTAGTTAGGTGAATTAATCTCCGGCGGTTAGATGGAGCAATGCATGCGGTAGCTCGTTTATTTTCAGATCCTCTCATAGGAAAGACGGACGTGCGTGCGGCTGGTTGGGACGTACTGTAGAAATCAGGGTGGATCCATGGACCGATCGAACGCTAGACAACTGGGAACACTGGTGTCTGCTGTCGACAGCGAGTGCCTTGTCGCCGTCGCCGGCAAAGGCGGCACACTCCTCTCTCACCGTGCGCGTGCGCGTGTGCGTGCAGATGCGCCTGAAGCTGCTGCTTCTTCTTCCATGGATGGACTGCTGGCTACTGAACTCTTTTTGATTCTCTGAAGAGGAGCGCGTGCATTCTGAAGAAGCTTCTGAATCTGAACCGAAATGAACTGAAGACAGCGCAGCGAGCCTGCTGATGCTTGAGCTTACCGACCACCGGCAGCTGTTCGAAATCTGAACCTCCAGGTCCAGGGCACACACGCACGCACGCACGGAGGTATGCTGCTAGCTACTGCAAAACTGGTACGTGTAGCCTCCACCAATCGGCGACGCACGCATGCCCACGTCTGAGCTTCCACATGGCCAAGCTCACTCTCGGCCGGCCGGTGGCTCGTCGCCGGCGACGTTGACGTTGACGGGAATCATTGCAGGTGAGCGAGAGAGTGCGACAGCAAATCGCATCGCAGAGCGGGCACGTATGTAATGTGATCCATCAGCAGGCACGCCCACACAGCTAGTAGTACACGCGCTCGTGCGCACCGCACGCGCAGACGGCCGGTCGCCACCTCGCAAGTACACGCAATGGCCGGCGTCCTCTGATCTGATCTGATCTACCTGCAGAGCTAGGACGACGACTAGGGTCATCATTATCCAGCACTGCACGAACTGATCATGATTCCATTAAACAAATGAATGAGGCCATCCCCAACTAATCGTGCAACTAATCAAAAGCAAGCATCCATCGAGACGTGACTCGCAGGTCACATGATTGATTGGCCGGAGTACGTTTGGAGGCAGGCAGGCGGCAGGGCAATCTTGTGAAGGTTCCTCTTGTCCTTGCACTTGCAGGCGACGACCAGGCTGGAGCAACAGGACCATGCATGGATTCATCCGTCGTCCATGGCGAGATGAGCCGAGAGCGAGCGAACTCGACAGGGGCCCGAGGGACGTGTACTACGATCCATCCTAGGCTCCTAGGCTAGGCCGGTGGTTGGCATCTCCAGGGAGACACCATTGATCCACTTGTTTTCCTTTGCAAGTGCGAGTTGTAGATTAGCAATGTCCTCTCCAGGTCAAATGGTAAAACTCTGTAAATTAGCAATGCAGGGGTTTGGTTTCCACATTCTTATGAGAGCAGAACCGCGTCATCCTCATAGAAATTCCAGCGAAAACTAGTCTGCAATTCCTTGGCATCCAAACGAGGCTGACGTTTGTTGTACCCAAAAACCCATACACACATCAGGTTCTGAAAACCATAGTTTTATTTACTACCTGGAGTTTTTGGGATAGTAATAAAAGATATAGTGTACTCATGTTGAATGATTTCATGGTCTATATGCAAGACAAAAAAAAAATACCTCTTCATTTCAGAAGTAGAGAGTAAACGGTAGATTATGTCGAGTAAATATAAAAAAAAATATGTCGTCAGCTCAAAACTTTACAGTCACGAGTCACCATTGGTAGTCATAACTCATATGGGCAGTTGCAATGCCCAGACAAGGCATAATCTTGCACAGTGCACAACCACTCATGAAGACGCCTAGAGGACAGTCCAGGACACTAGAGAACAGTGAACTATAGCAGTTGTACTGCCACCCATGGCTTCAGATTCCTTTACTGGATACTGTAGCTTGTGATTACAAAATATGGAACATGCATGCTCATATGCCAAGTTTTAGTTCACAAAATGGTCCCAGCAGAATACTATGCCATCGATTTCATCCATAGAAAATACAAAGATAAGCAATATATTATTGAATAGAAGAAGACATCATGTAAATTACATAAGGCTTGTGCAAAACAACAGGATCACAGCAGGTCCCACTAATCAGCAGTTCAGAACAGTTACCTACTGTTAAGCCATGCTCCTAGTCAACGATGCTAATGTTCATAACTATTTGTAGTGTCAAAACAGTTAGAAAAGTGAGCCTAGTTTGTCCTTACTCTCTGTCACTGTGGTAGATCCATCATCATTTAGGGAAAAAAACGACTGAAGAACCATAAAACTAACAAAGACATGCCATTTTCATTTAGAAAAAAGAACGGTAATGCAGATATAGGAAAAGATAAACAACAGGTCACACTAGTAATGTCCTCTTACGAGCCTAATGGTACTACATTTCATAGAATATACACAGTGAACTGCATCTTGGTACATCATTTGCAAGCCTAAGGCAACCACCTCAATGTGAATACAGAGTTACACAGATCCAGTTTGTCAAGCAGTTGTTGAAAGATTCCATTCCAACATCTTCCTTACAATCAGGTGCGCTAACATTGCTACATTAGTTGTGCCTAAACTGCTGTCCAGGGACTGAACATAGAAGATAAATAAAAGTTCATCACCAGTTATTCACCAGCATAATCATCGAAAAACAAGAAGTTTTACTGACCAGAAAAAGCTTTCGATTGCTGGGGCATTCCTTCTATTATGGTTAACTGCCTTCGCAGCTTGGCTATGTGAGCCTGAACCTGGAGGAAGAAAACAATCCAATGTCAAATCACTGGATGTGGTTTCCCCAGTCCAATATTTATGTTCACTCAAACCCAATGAGAGCAGCATACAAACTGTTTTGAGCAAGTTAGAAAAACTGGACAAGTAGAAAGAAATAAAGAAAGATACATCATTACTAGCACCGAACCAATGTACAATTTTCTACTCTTGTTTACACACAACAGTGCAACATACATATTAGAAGGAACAAACAGTAGAAAACTAGGCACTGGGAGTTTTCTGCCATTTGAGAGGAAAAATCCACCTCGCATCTCTATACTCTACCATGGATATATTTGCCAAACAGAAATAAACTGAGAAAACTCTCTATGACCCAATAGAGTAATTTCATTAGATTTTTACAGATTCAATATGAAAGCGTGAGTGTATATGGAAAATAAGGAGTTGTTCAAGCAGTATGCCTAGCAGATATGTGCACATCATAAAGATACAGTAGTTGCTGCTAGCCAAGTCTCACCTGTTGCCGAGCTGCAGCTAGTTTCAAAAGCTCATCAGCCTCAGAGAAATTCGAGAACCACTGACTCAAAGGATGATCCTTGGTGTCACCACGCTTCTTTTCATAGGGAACAATTTCCAGAGAGCCTAGATGATTGGAAGTCACATAGTGCTACTTTGGCATTTCCTATTGTCAAACACAAGGCGTGCAGGCGGTAAGAAACATACCTGGGGGAGGCAAGGTAACACCAGGTGGAAGCCTGGGCACATTAGCTGCTGGATGATTCTGCACACGTTGGAAAAAAGCCTCTGTAGGCTCAGGGAAGACAATTTCATCGTATGTTTCCACGACAACTGGCTTCTTGGTTGATTGAGGTCCAGCTTCCTCTTCTGGATACAGCTTAAGCTGATGAAACCTACATCGCTTGCATAATTAACTACCCCCTCTTGCCCGAAAAATAAACAACCGTGAAAAACAGGACCAGTGGGGCTTACAGATCCAAGCGCTTGTCGCAGACATCACTGTGGAAATAAAGGGTTATGGCTATCTCAAACTCTCCCCATCCTGATTCAGACAGCTCAAAAGGTAGTTGCTCCACGATTCTTGTTGGGTTCTGGAAACTTGGGTGAAGCTGAAACACCACACGCTTAACTATGACACTCAGATCCTCATTGTTTGCAGAGCGGACATACACAGTCCACTTGTGGGAGTTGTACCTACACACACAAAAGCGGAGGGACACAATCGGCCATTAGGTTGAATTCAATATAAGAACCCACAGGCTAAATCCGTATGCATAGCACGACCATTTTCCGCATTTTGTGAATCAGAAACTTACTCGCTTGCCTTTTTACCGAGCCAGAAAGAAATGGTTCCATAAACAACGGGGAAACTGATCTCCACATCCTTGAGCCTTTTATTCTGTTTGAAGAATTCCAGTAGGTACTGAGTATCAGAGCTTATATACTAATAATCAGTAAGGTCTACCAACTGATAAGCATGTACACTACCAACAACAGGAGCGCGACTCCAGTAAGATCCGACAATTTGTGGCAAAAAGAAATAAATAAACGAATAATCGAAGGTGGCACTTAGTAGGCATAACACTACACGCATACTACATACGCGCACACTTGCAGTCAGATCAGATCGGAATACAACTAGCTTCACTTAGGGTTTGGGAGCTCGGTTTCGCATTACAGGAAGGGGACAGAAGGGGTAGTCGTACTTGGGTGCTCATCGCCGGCGACGGACTCGAGGAAGACGACCAGAGATGGCCT
This sequence comes from Bothriochloa decipiens, assembly GCA_023333625.1. Lineage (NCBI taxonomy): Eukaryota > Viridiplantae > Streptophyta > Magnoliopsida > Poales > Poaceae > Bothriochloa > Bothriochloa decipiens. The sequence goes on from CM041644.1 coordinate 1,774,049, forward strand.
GGGCTCCTGGCGTAGGGCGGCGGCGGCGGTCGCCCAAGCCCAATCGTCGCCACGAGAGCGCCAGAGCAGGCGGCAGGCAGGGAAAACGGGGACTGCGGGAGTCGGGACAACCAAGAGAGAGAGAGAAAGTAGACGCGGGGAAAAAAAGAAAATGAATGACCGGACTGGGCCCTTATAAGGCCTGATTGGCATAGCAGCCCAGCCCAGGCCAGCGGAGGCGAAGGCGAGAAGGGCGGGCCTCCAAATCGATGGATCATCATCATGTGCATCTTCCGAGAATTTTTTTATTAATAAATTTATTTTTTTAAAAAATTACAAAATTAGTCTACGTTTTCAAAAAATTACAGGACTAGGCGACCAGTCGCCCGTTGGAAGGGCGACCAGGCCAAGTTCGCCCGGCCAAAGGGCGACCGGGCCCAGGTCGCCCGGCCAAAGGGCGACCAGGCCCAGTTCGCCCGGCCAAAGGGCGACCAGGCCCAGGTCGCCCGGCCAAAGGGCGACCAGGCCCAGGTCGCCCGACCAAATGGCGACCAGACTCAGGTCGTCCGGCCAAAGGGCGACCTGGTTTTTTGGATTTTTTTAAATAATATTTATTTATTTGGAAATTTTAGGAAAAATTTCGGTTTTTTTAAATATTATTTATGTATTCGGAAATTTCAGAAAAAATATCGAAGTCAGATAAATAGCAAAAATAATACGCAGTCATGCAATTGGCGTGCGAAAACGCCATTGTCGTGTGCTCGCCCGAGTTTAATAGATGAAAAAATACAACAGTGAAACATTAATTAAGTTCTAAAAACTAAAATAGTATCAGTACAATATCATAGAAAACAACATCGGCGGCAAATCATACAAAACTAATATCGTCCACGCTTAGGTGCAACACCCCTAATCGTGCCAGGCTTTGGTGCTTTGCGGCCCGCTCGCACATGGCCGGCTGAGTAAGTAAGCGGCGAAGGAGGAACTGTAACACGTGCAGGACGGCCTCCAGCAGCAGGTGGTGTCGCGTACTCGTCCTGTGAGGGCTGTGTCTGTGGTGGTGCTTCACGTAGCTGCGATGACGCAAGTACGTCCGCCGGCTCCTGCTGCAGGTAACTCTCAAGGTCGAAGGGTGTCGGAGATCGCTGACGAAAAGTGTCAGCGTGCTCAGAGATGTCCGATCCCTCGTAGTCGTAACGGGTCGTCCCTAAACATATAAGACCAACGTTATGATAACGCTGATGGTAAAACTAATATATAACGTGTCGAACTCTTAAAAGTAGGTCATACCTGGAACCATGGGTACAGCGTGTGAAGAGGAACCTCCGAAATCGAACTGATGCCGCGAACCGTCAAAGTGCATACCTGACCATGCAGAGTGAATGTAATGTTACGAATAAAGCAGTATTAGATAATATAATTAAATTTCACCACTATATCGTACCTGTAGGCATGTGAGCAGGCTGCGAAGATGATCCAATGATATCGAACTCCGGACGCCAACCGGCAGAGTACGTAGGTGGACCTGAATAATGAAACTTATAAGTAACGAACAAGTTAGCATTACTACATACGAAGAAAATATAACTTACTCACCTGTTTGGTACGTAGGCCGCGGAGGTAGTGGCGCCGTCGGTCCGTCAGGCCTGTGTGTCACGTGTGAAGGTCGAGGGACGACATCCGGCTGTCGCCCGCAGGGCCGGCACGACGTCAACTTGACAATGTTTGCAGCAGAGTCGTACATCCTCTGGACCGCAGCGGTAAACTCGTGGCTGGTCATCTGAATGCCCTCCCTCAACCGGTGCAAGAGCGATCCACCATCCACAGTGATACGGTGACCCATGTCGGCCTATTAACAAAACGAGAACATTGAAGTAATTACGATAAGAAAAATATTAAACGAAGTGGGTTGAAGTTCATAAAGATCGTACCGCCAACGACAACGCCTGATCTCTGTGCACAGGGTACGTGTCCGTCAACCTGGGGACGTGGGTCCGTGGCTCCGCTGGTGTATACGTGACTCTGATCCGTGTGCGAGGAATATACCAACGTAAGTAGTCCCCGTAAGCCTGCAAGGAAAACGGTCTGGGCTCGTAGGTCACATCATGTAGTGTGTTGGCCCACTCGTCGACCCACGGCTGTATACGGGAGGACCAAGTAACGCCTGCCGGTAGACCCCTCCGCACGTAACTATGGATTTCAAAACATATTAATTATCTTTCTATATATATTAAATACTCAATCAGAATGAATTAATTGTCTTATACTTACCCGTGCACGGATAGAGGAACAATATGGGCAACCGGAAGTGGGAACGTCTGGTTACGACCAAACTGCCGCATCACTCTGTGAGGAGCGTAGTCCTCGACAAAGATGTCGAAAACGACAGCCTTACGTGTCATCCAGTACTCCTGATCCCTCGTGCAGAACGACGACAACCCATTAGGCGCTCGTACGATAATCTCCTCCATGCTGTAAGGTGTCCAGCGGACGTCGTCTGGCCTAATCCGGTCGAACGCCGCCATGTACTCAGGATAGGCTCTGTGAACCTGAATGTTTGCCCAAGTAGGCTGTATAGAAAATAATAGTAAGGTGCAATTTATTCAAAAATAAATAGAAACAGGTTCAACCGCGATATAGAAGACTTACCCGCCGCCGGACCCACAACGAACCCATCGTAGGGCCGTCCTCCTCCGTCTCCCCGTACAACCCTGCTCCGTAAGTCGAGAAATCCATGACTGGTCGTCCAATACTAAACCGCTCGTACGACCAGAGTTGAAGTAATAGTGGACAACCAAAGAGGATAGCTGACGGGTCGGTCTTTGTGCACGCATCACAAAGACCTCGGTACGTGGCTGCCAAGATAGCGGACGCCCAACTATACTGCGGCACGGCGTCGAGCGGTGCGTCCGCTATCTCGCGCGCGAAGTGGATCAAGTGCTTCGCGACAGAGTTCCCATGCGACGATGTGAACATTATCCAACCAAACAACCACAACAGATAGGCCTCCAAGTGCCTCGACACAGTGGCCTCATCCGCCGCAGGGTGGATATACTCGGCCTGAATTAGAAAACAGAAGTTCAAATTTCATTTAATATACATATGAATATTTGATGTTAATGAACTATATCATAGTGTTATCTATTTACCTGAAACTGCAAGAGCCAGATCTTCGTAGGCCCGTGATGCTGGTTTTCAGCAAGAGTTTGATACTCTGGAGCGTCTGGTCGACGCACAACACCCTCGAAACGGACTAGAAGGTCCTCACGCCAAGTGGCCTCCACGTCTGGACGGCTGACGGCCTGTCCAGCAGTGGTGACACCAAGTAAGTAGGAGACGTCCTCGAGTGTGGGAGTCATCTCCCCGCAAGGAAAGTGAAACGTGTGCGTCTCAGGCCTCCAGCGGTCCACCAATGCCGCAAGTAAGGAACGGTCAAAGTTGAACCGTGTCACCGCATCGGCCGGGGCCTCAACAGCACTAGCCTGCACAAGCCTACACAGAGGTAGTAGACCAGCTGCTCGTAGCCTGTAGCAAATACAACATTTATATATAAATATATATTACCAAATCGTCTGTATGAGTAAAACAAATAAGTGAACGTGTTATCATGCATACCTCGGTATCCATCGCTCGTCGAGCCGCCACAACTCCTGAGGTACCCTAGACCGTAGAACAGGTAGCTCAGCACCTGTCACAGCACTCAAGTAGGACCGGTGGCGCTGGTCCAACTGTGCGTCCAACAACTCCAAGTGTCCCTCATCCATCGCCATACCTAAAATATCTTAATAATGTAAAAAAATAATGCATAAATATACTTAATACTATGAAACAAAAAAATCAAAAAAAGCAGACATACTATTATTTTTAAAGAGCATTTTCGCCTTGATTCCGAAATCCACGACGTGCACGAGGGCACCGGCCGTCTTGCGGATTCCCTGAAGGTCCTGCTTCTGCAGCTCCCTCTGTGGTGGTTGCACGCGTGCACTTTTTGTAAGTATGTCCTGTGCCATTGCACTTGGTGCACCGATGCTCCAGTCTTCCCACTTCTGAGTCATCCATATCATTTCTAATGCGCCGTGTCTTACGACGACCAGGCTTCTGTCTTAATTTGTCCTTATCAGGCCCCCGCAGGTAGTTACTTCCAGGATTGTTTGTAAAACTACCAAATATTGCGAAACCATAAATCTCTGCATTCCAGGTTGTCATGACTACCTCCTTCGTAAAATAATGTGAGACATACGGCTTCGGGGACAAATTAGTAAGTGAACAAGCTGCTATAACATGTGAGCACGGCCTGTGTAGAAGTTTTGGTTTCATGCACGAACAGCTGCATGAGTTATAACGAATAACACACTCTTGTGCAATTCTCTCTCGATTGCCACCACGACGGCCCCGATCCCTACACAGAACTTCAAAGCGATTCTCTGCTGTGCCCATAGGACGTGCACGATGCAAGCTTGCCTTCTCCACCTTTTTTTTCATGTAATTTGTCATGAATGTTGAAAAAATCAATGTATTATCTGACATCGCATTAAAAGCAACCATATATCTTTCACGGAAGTACTTGCATGTTCCATGCAAAATACCCTCTATGATTGCTACAAGAGGTAATCCTCTCATGCCTCGAATGACCCAATTGTACACCTCCGCCAAATTTGTTGTCATTATTCCAAACCTCGCCCCATCTGTGTCATATAATAATGACCACTTCTCCTTTGGCTCATACTCAATCCAATCTGAGAAGCACCTGATTGATGACCCCGACCTCCGAACCACGTTCCTCAAGGCATCCGTTGGAAGGCCTGAAAGAGGAACAGACATATCATTCGGGTCTTGATTCGTACGAGTCGCTAACTCTTCTGTTTGCTTTGTTGTTAATTCATCAAGATGTTTCCACATTGCATTGAATTTTCTTTGTTGGTTCTGATTGCACAACCTCTTAAACATATTCATAAGGTGTTTATTTTTGAAATGGCTGAAAAAATTTGCACCCAAGTGCCTCATGCACCATCTTGATTGTATGTCCGACCATCGAGGAGGAAGATCACGCTCCACTGAACCATATTGCATATCCGTTATCGCCTTCAACAAACCGGCATGTCGGTCATGTATGACACAAACATTAGGTCGCCCTTGCACCACTGCTAACTTCACACGCTCTAGAAACCAATACCAACTATCTGTGTTCTCACTTTCCACAAAAGCAAAAGCAACTGGTAGTACTTGATTATTCCCATCAACACCAATAGCAGTTAGAATCTGACCTTTATACTTTCCTGTTAGAAATGTACCATCCATGCATAAAATAGGTCTGCAATGACGAAATGCCATTATACATTGACCTAGTGCAAAAAAGGCTCGACGAAGTATTAACTTTCCGGCCTCTTTTGGATCAGACACATCCATGATATCATAATATGTACCAATATTTCTTTGTCTGATGGTTTCTAACAATCTTGGTAGGTTCTCATAAGATGCTTCGTACGAACCGAATCTCTTCTCAATGACCTTCTGTTTCGCTCGCCACGCCTTCGAATAGCTGATGGTGTATTTAAAATCTTCCTCTATAGTAGTCACTATAGATTTCGGCTCATACCTTAAATTATCAACAATTCGATTATACATGTACTCTGCAATGAAGCTCGATGTAAGAGCAGTATTGGACTTCTCTAATTCTTGTAACTCACATGTATGTTCTGTTACTATAGAGCACTTCCAAATTGTACTTCATTTTTGATCATAAGCATGTACCCTAAATGGACAGTCCGAAAACACACATTTAACATCATATACTTTCTTGTTGGACTTCACAACTATAAAAGACCGCTTCATTGACAGAGACCAGTACTTCACGGCACTCATCACTTCATCTTTGCCTTTGTACATACCTCCCTCTACTAGTTCATTCTCATGATATTCCCACGGCACAGAATTTCCTTCGTTGATCATCAAATTCTTCGAACTGTTACTCTTCCACTCCAGTGGGACAGGAATTTCATTCTCATCTTCAGATGACTCAGTTTCAGATATATTCTCATTCTTCATATCTTCCATCGCCATCTCTTCAACTATATGTTCTATGCGCTCTCCTTCGTCCGCTTCACCCGTCGGTACCATAGATGACAGGTGATGATCACCCTCTTCATTATCTTCCTCATTATCATTGTCATTGTCATGGCTCGGACCTCCTTCTTCTTCTACACCGTGTACCTCATGAACCTCCTTCGTATATGCCTGAACAAGAAGGACTAGAGGCCACCCATGTTCTACAGCTTTGTTGACGTATTTTCTCCATGTTGATGTTGCATTAAGCGGTACTAACTCCCAAAAAGTGCCCTCCCGAGCACGACTAACGATACCCATGACCTTAACGTCATGTTGGTTGCTGTCAAGCCCAAATATTCGCATCAACCAATTCTGCACACCACTAATTGTTCTCTCATTTGCCCTAGACACCCATCTAGTTACTGAGGCAAATCCTGACAGATCAACCCCGTGTACACCTTGAATAATTTCTCCTTCTCCATAATAAATTTGAAATCCTAACTTCTCCGACATCTGTGTAATCTAAAAATTTCAGCTAAAATACCTTTTTAGTAATATATTACTAATATTATTTCAACTATAACTATTTAATTTAACAATATATATAAAATAAGAATATAAATAATACTACCGAAATATAATATTAATCGCTTAACTGCTAATTATATTATCTAACAATTAATATAACACACATTAAATAATTATATATAAAATTATTTTTTTACTTACCGAAAATTTTCCTCTTCTCCTCTTCCTCTTCCTCTTCCTCTTCCTCTTCCTCTTCCTCTTCTTCTCTTCTCTTCCTCTTCCTTTCTCTTCCTCTTCCTCTTCCTCTTCTCTTCTCTTCTCTTCTCTTCTCCTCTCCTCTCCTCTCCTCTCCTGTTCTCTTCTCCCAGCCGGCGGCCGCGTTATATATAGCGGCGCCACGTCGCCCCGTGGCCGGGCGACATGGGCCAAGTCGCCCACTGGCCGGGCGACATGGGCCACGTCGCCCACTGGCCGGGCGACATGGGCCACGTCGCCCACTGGCCGGGCGACATGCGCCACGTCGCCCACTGGCCGGGCGACATGGGCCACGTCGCCCATCGTCCGGGCGACGTGGGGCCCACCCATGCCAGTGCACGGCCAAGTCGCCCACTGATCGGGCGACATGGCCCTCTTCGCTCTTCCAACGGGCGACTGGTGGCCTATTCCTGCAATTTTTTAAAAATGGAGACTAATTTTATAATTTTTTTAAAAAATAAATTTATTAATAAAAAAAATTCCATCTTCCGATCGTGTAGGGCTGATGCTGCTGCCGCCTTCGTTGCTTTGCTGCAGTGAAATCCTCGGTCGGTCGATCAGGTCAATCAACAACGACAACGACGTACTCCGTAGCCTTTTGTCTTGGGTAGGTTATTGATAAAATTCAAAAGAGACATAGAAATAAAAATATATAAAGTGTATAAGAAAAAAGATTATAATTCAGATACGTTAATTGCTAGTCTCTAAACGCTCCTATTTATTTCTAGATCCTTAAGGATATTCCACTCTTTAAGGTCTCTCTTAACCGACTCGTTCTAAGTCAGTTTGGGTCGACCTCCACCGCGCTTTACATTATCGATCCGCTTTAGAACCCATTACGCACCGGCGTCTCAGGAGGCCTCCGTTGGACATGGCTAAACCATCTCAACCGGTGTTGAATCAATTTCTGCTCAATTGATGCCACCCCAACCCTATCCCAAATATCATTGTTCCGGACTCTATCCCTTCTTATGTGCCCACAATACCATCGTAACATATGCATCTCTGCTATAGTCAATTGCTGGATATGTCGCCTTTTTGTAGGCCAACATTCAGCACCGTATAACATCGCCGAACGAATCGCTGTCCTATAAAACTTACCTTTTAACTTCTAAGACACTCTTTTGTCACAGAGGACGCCTAAAGCCCTGAGCCATTTCAACGAACCGGCTGAAATTCTATGCCTAACATCTTCATCAATGTCGCTATCCTTTTGTAGCATCGATCCTAAATACCGAAAAGTATTCTTCTTGGCCACCACTTGCTCATCGAGGCTAACGTCTTCCTCCTCATTCCTAGTCACGCTGTAATCACACCTCATATACTCGGTCTTGGTCCTACTAAGTCTAAATTCTTTCGATTCTAACGTGTGTCTCCATAGTTCTAACTTCCTATTAACCCCTGCCCTAATCTCATCTACTAGCACTACATCATTGACAAAGAGTATACACAAAAAGATATCACCTTGTATGTCCCTTGTGACTTCATCCATCACTAAAATAAATAAATAAAGGTTCAATATTAACCCTCGATCAGGATTAAGCATCAAAGCACAGGCACACCAGCAGCCGCAGAAGTTGGGATTTGGGAACTGAGCAGTCTGAATCTGCAACGCCAGCTCGTCGATGCCGCAGGAAGGAAGCAACGAATGAAAAGTTGGGGACAGGGGTACACCGACAGAGTCGAGCTCGGCGTCCTATTTTTAATAATTATTATAAAATAAAATATTAAAACAACTTTATTCGTGTTCGCCTATAACTTTATATTGTACATAAGCCCTAGTTAAAAGAACACCGGCCGGTCACTCCGCCGTTGAAATAAGCTACACTAAACAAAGACGATGGACGACTACGCCAAAAGATGAATCATGGCCCTAGTTTATGTATTGACAAGAGAAACCGTGGCTCAGTTGGCCGGGTCGACCACGCATTGCAGGTTCGATTCCCAGGTGTCGCAGTCCGTTGGTCCCTATCAGGTGTGTCGTGTGTATATTGTACGCGTGCGAGTTATTTATCTATCAATCACGTACTCTATTGTACAGAGATGCCGAATGCACTGCTGGGGGTGATTCCGGCTCCTTACTACAGCGCAGTGGCTCCCATGATCCCATCTCCTCCCGTTGTCGGTGCATAAAAAGAACTTGAAGCAGCTTCTTCAATTTTACAGTAAAGATGTGTATCCTGTCAGAAGCTGCTTCCACCGACAGTAAAGATGTGTACTCCCTTTATCCTAAAAATGACGACGTTATGCAAAACGTGTCAGTTAAACTTTCTCAATTTTAATTAGATTTGTATAAAATATGTATAATATTTATATCTTCAAATAAATTTATTAAAAAACTAGACTTAAAGATCTTTTTGATGATACTAATTACTTAGCATAAATATTTATATATTTTAATATATAATTACCGACAGTTTAAAAACGTTGACTTCTCTAGAAACGAGAATGACGTCTACTTTCGGGACGGACGGAGTGCATGCGATTGTAATGGGTTCTGGTTCCTGTCTATACAGATTGTATCATCATGATTGGGACCCGTACGGCGGTCACGGTCACCTGTGGTCGTCCTCGTCGGGTGCTGGTGCAACCTGCTGGCCAGTAGATTCTGCTCTGCCCCATTCCTAGCAGTCCACCACAACCAGCTCCTTTGATGCTTTGATTTAGCCGACGATACAGAGCTAAACCAAAGGGCATCCTTCTCTTCTAATTAAGTTTTCAACATAAACTAATGTTAATTAACTAAAGTATATGTATAAACAAATTTCAAGTTTAAGAAGGGGCAAAAAATGATTACACACCTATAGTAATGCACAAATCTTGACCGCGATGCAAACCATCAAAATCTCAAACGTTGAAACCTTTTTTTACAGGCCAAAAGGGCGTTGTGGCGTTTAGCGCACCGCGTGCACTCACTCATGGGACTTATCCTCGTCTCTTCTTGTTCTCCGGTCAACTCTCTCCCTCTCTGGTGGAGGCAAGCCATTTCTCCTCCCTCCCCGCCTCTCTCTCTCCTTCCTCAGCAGCCACATATCCATCTTTGATGGCCGGCGCCCACCATGACCACGGCATATTCCACAAGTACACCAAGCTTGTCTCCCCCCTATTTTCCTAATTCCGGCGGACGTAGAAGGGGCTTGGGGGAGGCAGGATGGTGGCTAGGTTGTGGGAATGGCCAGAGAGCGACGTTGGGGTTTTGCCGACAATGTAGGCGATCGAGCTTGGTCGGACGGAACCGCCTATGCCCATGGTGGCGGCCGGAGCAGTGAGGCCAAGAAAGAGGTGTTGCCTCGGGTAGGGCCCCCTTGGAGCTCCGACAAGACCTTACCGCCCGTGGCGAGGCGGTGGGCAACACCAGAGGCAAAGGACGAGGTGGAGGCTGGTGTTGTGTTCCGTAGCACAATGGATAATTGGATTGGATCGAGAATTTGGGGAAGAAAGCAAGACGTAGGGGGGAAGTAAGCAGCAGCGGGTAAGAACAGAGGAGTGGGTTGAGGTTCTGAATTTGTTCTTCGTTATTCGATAAGCATCTCAGAGTTCGTTACAAGGCTTTATACAGCCTGAACACACTGCCTCCGTAGTGGGCCGAGCCCCTACGCCTAACAAGCCAAGCCCACATCCTTCTACAAAGCAAAAGTCGAGACACACGCTCCCGCCCAAGTCTTCAGCCACTTGCATGATCGATCACCTCTGTTGCCGGATCTGCTTCAGTAACACTTGCAGCACGATGCTTCTTCATCCTTAGCCTCTTGCCTCTCTTGTTCCTGACAGCGGAGTCGAGGTACGGTGCCAGGACGTGGGCGGCGTGGTCGATCGGCAGCGAGGCGCAGTCACTAGCTTGCCAGGACAGCGGGCGAGGCAGGCGTGCGAGGAGGAAGGTGTGCGTTTCACGTGCTAATCGCATGGCAAGCCGTGCGTTAGCCGCGTACTTTTTACAAACCCTTCTATCTACTGCAATTATTTTTATTATATATACGCTTCTCCGATGGCCAACTACGAAAATTGCACAGCATTATTTTAAAGCTTCTTGATGGCGACCAAAGGTAGCCACATGTTTTATAAGTTTAAGACAAGGGAGATGGGTGTGACAGTCAATTTATGGCCAAGCTATAAAAAAATGGCGTGACATACTTCTCTATTGTTTCTGCCGAATAGAATGGCATGATTCAAACTATATGACACATCGATGCCACATGTAGAAAGCATTCATCGATATTGACGGTGTGTTTGCTTTGAGATTTTGTTTGGTTGCTGGATAGGACAAGGGAGATGCCAGTGGCGGAGCTAGAAACCAACCCGGGGGGGTGGGGGGGGGGGTGCAGATTTACTATTGTATCCTAATGTTAAAGGGGGTGCAAAAAAAGGTCTTCGTACTCATAAGTAAATCATATTTTATTACAAAATAAGTGACTTTGGTGGTCTATTTTGCTGAACACTGTCACATTGTCTCCAAATCACACTATCAGATATATACACTACTTCTAAAAAATAGCCTTATATATTTTACAGGTTGAACAATTTGAAAGTAAAAATAAAGGAATCAACGAGCTGTAGGGTTGTACTCCGTACGTACGTTGTATGAAAAGAAGCAAAGTAATAAGACTAGCACGCCGGCTGTGCAAGCTAATCTTCTGGCCGCTCTGCAGGTCTGGCGACTTGCAGTTGCAGAATGCGAGGACAGCTATGAGTCACATAGGAACGTGGACGAGCGAAAAATCGCAATGACAAGAGGGGCCCGTATGGCCTAGACGTGGCTCCTAGAGCCATCACCTAACCAAACTGGTGTGGTTACCCTTCAAACATGCACAATAGTTGCAACACATGTACAAAACACATGACACCTTGATAAACACGTGAATTGTCTGAGAAAAAATTACATATGTAGTCTGTAGATAATAATTAGTAGGTTTTAGAACTTCCTCACATTACATATATACAAATATATAACCCAAGAGAGCAATTTTGATGGGTCGCAAGCACGTGGTGTGACCATTTGTTACATACGCCATGCCTTCTCACATAACGATAAGAGCTATTTTTTAAAAAACTAATTTGGCACGTGCTATTATTAGAATTTAGTACTTTTTGGTTAAATAACAAAATGAAAAAAAGAAACAAAGCCTTTCCCCTGTTGCGTTCCCATTGTGTGGAGGCCACTAGCCTGTTTGTTTCGCTGAAACATTGGCTTATGCAAGCAAATGCGGATTTGTTATGAGAGACAAACACAACATAGTATATGCGGACAAATAGGCTGCAAGTGCCGAGGGCGCCGAACTGCAGCGAAAAGGCTGGGTGCTTATCGGAAGGGTTGATATCTAGATCCAGCAGAAGTGTGGATTGACGACCAACCTAGCTAGGTTTTGGATTACGCCACAAGTGCTCTGCGTTACATCGGATATAATTAACCTTGGTGACCCCTTGCAGGGGTAGGAGAGATGTGTGTCGTCACCCCCCACATCAACCATGTGGGGGCCCAGGTTCTCTCTTGGCAGTGGAAGAAAAAAACCAAATTTCATCATAAAAATAAAATAATAAATAAATCATAGATATGCTTATAACTTATTCATGATTTTTAGATCAAGAAATAATACTTGTGGATCAATTTATTATTGCATGCAACCATATGCTGACATCTATCTACGACATTGTTGTTGCCCTAGGATTTGCAGGTGGGGCAATTCTTCAAACACTCGTTCCTATTATCCCAGCAGGGCCTGGGCCAGCTCGGATCAAGCTCGCAGCAATAGCAGTCGA
>CM041644.1:1786619-1828542 GCA_023333625.1 Bothriochloa decipiens
GCAGGGCCTGGGCCAGCTCGGATCAAGCTCGCAGCAATAGCAGTCGATCAATCCTTGGCCAGAATCACAATGACGCACTCGCTTGACGCAAAACCTGAGGGCGCATTCATTATTCTCATCTAATGGCACGGCATCGTCGACGATCTTGGTAGCATTATTGGCACTTGTCTTATCAGTAATGACCTGGATTGAATGCCGACCTGCACGTAACAACAGCGTGCTTATATCAGTGCCTAATATAACGCACACGTCCATGCATCATGCACCACGAACAGTAGTATACTTACAATCTGCATGTGAGAGGACTAGGAACAATATAGCCACCCCACACACGAAACCACCGTTGCCGCACAGCCCCTTCATCGTTGATGGCTTGGCTGCTTGTAGTGACTCCTGTAGATTGGATTGCAAAAGAGAGGCCACGCCGTATCGTCCAATATACACACAATGGCGGGTTGCAGGTACCGCATGCTCGTTTATATTTGTATATAGTCGGCTGATTACACACAATTTAGGTAATATCATCACCACCACCACCACCTCACATACAAGTATGTCCAACATAACTTAACTATATATAATATTCCTTAATACTTCCTCCGGTACCCTTTCTTTCTTTCCTTTTTTTTAGAACCTTACCCTTTCTTAGGCGTGTGAAGAATTTGAAAGAGTCCCTAAGAAGATGTTTAGGTTTAGAAATTCAATGCCCAGACATGGCACTGACGGTTCAACTTTTATGACCTTGGGTGCCATACTCTCTCCCCACCGTACTGGTCTAGTTTTTTTAAATATGGTCATAATTATTAAGAAGACACATTAATAAATCATCCAAGAAGCTAGCTAGCAGAAACTTCGTCTCTTTATCAGGCAAAAAAAAAAAAATACAAGATTCCCCTTGATGTGAAGAAGGAAGTCCTAGCTAGTTGCGAGTCCCATATGTGGGATCAATGGCCTCATCGAGTCATCTAAGCAACAAAAAGAGATCAGTGGTCAAATATGAAACTGAGGTACCCTGGCCAGCTTGATTTCTCTCATAATTTATAATGAATACAAGTGGGATTCCTCGACTCCTTTAGGCCTTGTTCGGTTGGCAGGGTCTGAATCCAGGGGGGAGGGATTTAGTGCATCACTCAGTCCTCTTGGTGATTAGATCCTTCCTCCCTCTAATCCCACTCCTAATTTGTTGTGTTCAGTTAGAACATGCAGCCTCCGCCGCTCCCTCCGATGTTGTGCCTTTGTGACTTCATGTGCGCTCGCAGGGAAACTCTCCCACGCCACTAGAGGCCGAGCTTCGTTCCCGCCAGGGATATGTTTATGCTGAAACGAACTAGTCTTGAAACCTTGCGTGTGGGCTAACCGAACGCACCTTCTTTCGTGCGCTGGTATCTTTTCCATGCCGGGGAGATCCACGGAGGTTGGGCCTTGATCCCTACCGAGGTGGGCCTTAATGACTAATGATGTCATAACAATATATACTCTGTGTTAGAAATCAAGTACCTCTCACAATACAGTGTCTAGCTGCCTGCTGCCTTTTCCTTGTCATTGGCATGTTGCCTTCCCAATGTGTGGAGCACCGGACAAGGCCAAGTGGCCAACCATACCGGAGGCCAACCATATCGGAAGGGTGAAGATCTAGATCTAGCAGAAGTGTGGGCTGGTGGCCAGCCTAGGTTTTGGATTTGGCCACAAGTGCTCTACTTTACATCGGAGAAGCTAGGTGTCCCCTCGCATCAGGGGCGCTAGGAGAGAAGCGTGTCATCAACCCCCGCATCAATCATGTACCTACAACAATGTACAAGGAGGGCCGAGAGGCTCTCTTTGCAGTGGAACAAAAACCAAATTTCTTCATCACAAAAAATAAAACAAATAAACCATAGATGCAATCATGTGCGTATAACTTATTCATAAATTTTAGATCAAGAAATAATACTTGTCTATCTATTATTATTGCATGCAATCATATACTGATATCTATCTATTATCGTTGCTCTAGGATTTGCAGTGAGGGCAACGCGTCAAACGGTCGCTTCTTCTATCCCAACAGTCCCTGCTCGGATCAAGCTCGCAGCAGTAGCAGTCGACAAATCCTTGACCGAAATCACAAAAAAGCACGCGCGTGAGGCAAAACCTGAGGGCACGGTCATTATTCTCATCTAATGACACGGCGTCGTCCGTCGACGATAGTGGTAGCATTATTGGCAGTTGTGCTAACGACCTTGATTGAATGGCGACCTGTGACAGCGCGTGCTTATATCAGTGCATAATATAACTCACGTAATTATAAACTTAATAATAAACAAAACGATCAAAAGATCAATTGTGCTCGCGTACAGTAGTACTTACAATCTGCAAGTGAGAGCACTAGGAATAGTATAGCCACCACGGACACGAAGCAGGCAAATCTATATATATACACATATATATATCACAAATTCATATATATAACACAAATCTACGTATATGTCATATGCCATGCATAACAAATGCATCCAACAAGTCCAATATTCATTAGTAGTCGCAAATCCAACATGTCTAACATAACAATCACAAATCCATACAAAGTCCAATAATCACAAAGGCCATCACTCCTCGTGCTGCGGCCCACCATCCCTATGCCCACCAGAGTGTGAAGAGCTCCCAGAAGCTGGCCACGAAGACCACGCGGAGTGTCCGACGTGCGACGCGCTGTGGTATGCCCACCCAGAGTGCCCGTGCTGGGTAGACGGAGGAGGACTGCTTGCCCACCCGGAGGGCCGATGCTGCGTAGGCCCAGGAGGAACGCCACCTGGCCACGTGAATTGTGGCTGAGGGACAACCAGGCCAACCGGCCACCCATGGCCTGGAGAAGGGTTATCTCGAGGAGTCAGGTTCGAACCCGCCGATGGTGGCTGCACAAAGGAGAAGCAATCTCATTAGTACCTGCAGGATGGCCGCACAAGCCAAAACAATAGACAAACATATATTCTCATCGGAGTCCCTATAGGACCAGGAGGAGGGGGTGGAGCGAACATCGAGGGAGGCAACGGAGGTAGGACGACACCAGGGATCTGAAGGGACTGAAAGAAGCCGGCAAAGTCTTGCATCTGACGCACCGAGTGCTGCCGAACAACCTCCATCTCGTGCGCTGACTGCTCCCTCTGACGCGCCAGCTCCTGCCGATGGGCCTCCTACGCGGCCGCCTGTTGGGCCCACAACTCGGCCAACTCGGACTGCTATATTACACCTGCGATGTTTAAACAATGCAAAAGGAAAGGTACATATGTAAAACTAATGAACGATGAATAAAACTATAGTTATCTAAACCGCCACCAACATCTGCGTGGAGCTCAGTTGCTGAGGCCGCATGAGGACATCGGAGGAGGTCGTGCTGTCTGATCGACGAACCTAGCGAAGGGTGGGAATGCTGGTTGGGTCGATTGCACTGTGGGCAATATAGTACCGATTGTGCTGCTTCCTTCCTCCCGTCCTCATCAGGTTGTCTATATCCAGGGGCTCATTGGCCAGATCGAAGGTCTCACCATGGCTCTTGCGAGCCGCCGCGATGTACTCGACCATCTTCTCATAGGCGTTCGGTTTGATGTACGCGTCGGCCCCATCCACCGGCTTGTAGACGTTGTCCAGATCTGTCGCTTCATTTGTGAGATAGGGCGTACCCCGTGAACTCGTTGATCACCTAGCCACCATGCGACTGAGACTGCGAGGAAAACATAAGGATGATTACATGTAATAAGAATGAAGTGCTAGAATAAATAAATAAATCAACAGAAGCGTACCCATGTGTCCATAAACCCTGAGAGGGGACGGCTCCCTTGGTGGTGTGCCGGCCTTGGCATCACCAGGCATTGCCCCCGTTTGGCTCTACGCCACACGTACATGTCTGGCTTTCTCCACACGTCCATAATGGCCACAATCCATGTGCATTTTGTACCATTCAGGAGGAAACTGCATGACAATGTGCATTTGACATGTCAGGAGATGAATCATAATTAATGTTTCCTACTTTTTTTATGGAAGAAATCAAAATTAATGTTTCCTACTTACCTGGAGGTAGACCTCCCTAGGCAGGTCGCTCTCAGGGTAGAGGATCATCTCCCTGGCTTGCGACTTCGGGAGCGACTGGCCAAGCACGTCGGCATGGTATGTGATGAGGACCTGGAGGTGCAACTTAGAGTACATGTCCTTAAGTCGATCTATGCAGACCTTGTCCTGTACTCTCGATGCCTCGACGTCGTGCCCCGGCGCGCACTTGAACCACTCCTGCATACAGATATCATGTATCATTTCATTATTTCAAGAACGTCCAACGAATGCGTAGTATTGACAAAGCGGTGCGATGAAGACTCATCCAGAATTCCCTCTTGATCTTGGTCACAAGGGGGACCTCGTTTTTGTCCCTGACGTTGGCGAAGTCCCGCCACTTCCAGGGCGGCTCTGTTCTCCCATTGTGGGTGACAAGGCTAGGGTAGTGCTTCTTAATCTGGAGGGCCTGCATGCCATTGATATGGCGTGAACTGCCCTGTGCACAAGCGTCCAGTTACTACACGTCATTAAGAAGAACTATTAGTCTGAAGTTCAATTTTAAATATGTCATATGAATAAGTCGTGAAAACATGAATGGTTACTTACTTTTCACCGGCGGGTCGAATCACTGGACGCTGGTGTGGCAGGAGCGACGCTGAAGGGAGGAGCGTGATCCCACGTGTGTAGACCTTGCTCGAACCTGAGGAAGCTACCTCCTCTGGTGTCGCCTTGCCTCTGTCCTGCTCGCCCCCGTCCTGCTCGCCCCTTCCTCCTCCTCGTCCTGCCGGTCATCGTTGTCCGCCAAAAACAGCTCCCTCATCGATGCACGACGTGCGCGGGCCCTCGTTGATGACTCCACCAACGGTGGCTCCTCGACCTCCTCCTCATCGGGGCCGGTCCTCAAGTAGCGCGAGTTGACCCCATTCATCGCGGTCATCTACTTCCGCCCGACATTTTGTCCTGTGCCTGCAATGATAAAGATTAACTAATTAGCACAAATAATCAATAAGTACTTGTAAAGAGATGAAAATGAATGAAACATAATTACAAAGTAAAAATAAGAACAATATAGTATTACATAAATTATAAATTATCTCCATGGACGATAGTGGTTGGCTCCTCGTTATCACTATCACTATTGTCATGATCATTATCAATATTGTCGAGCTCTCTTAAGTCCTCATCATCTCCATTGTCCTCACCACCTCCATCGTCCTCAACAACTCTATCGCACTGAGCCCTCCATCGCTCAAGCATCATATATCCTTAGGATCTTGCACCACTTCACCCTCGTCCTCATCGATGTCGTTGTCTACTTCCATGCCCATCAGCGAAAGAATGTCTATCTCCAAACACCCTTCTAACCCCTCAGGTTGATAGAACTCTCCGCTATCTGCCTTTGGGTCAAAGTTGAATCATCATCGTTTGGGACAAGCGCTTTATTGCGCGACGATACCAGGTGCACAAGGTACCAACCCTTAAGCTTCTCGTCTTTTTGCCACACCCATGGGAGATAATAAACTTGCGTGGCTTGTTGAGCTACAATATAGACATCTTCTCCGGTATAGATGGAATCCTGTCGAATTTCGACTTACCTAATGTCATCATCTCTTCTTGTGTCGTTAGGATCGAACCAATGGCATTTGAATACCATTGGTTTAAGAGCTTTGGGGCCCACAAAGTGGAGCTCGTATATTTCTTCGACTATACCGTAATAGTCATGATCATCGGTGGCGGGCATACGAACTCCTGTGCACGTGGTCCTTCGGGTGGGCTGACTCGCCTCGTACCTTCTCGTGCGAAAGTGATAGCCATTCACATCATAAATGGTGAATGACGCAGCCTATTTCAATTCACCACTCTTTTCCGCATCCGTGTGTGCCTACAAGGTGACGCCAGGTAGATCGTTACATTACTCGCTCCTAGGAGCAAACTAGAATCTCAAAGTTGGAACGAGGTAAGTTGGATGGTACCTTCGTACAGAACCAAGAAATAAAATCATCGCACGTCATTTTTAAGAAGATAGTCTTCTTCTTGGTTGGTAGGAGCCCTATTCCCTGTCCAGTGTTCATTAATAAACTCTCTGAAAAAACAAGAGACAAAGAGGGTCGGACCAATAGGTGGAGGATATCGATGCCGTATGTAACAAGCTCATTAGAACTTACTTTCGATAAGGAACTAGTTCTTTGAGGTTCAACAACAAGTAGAGTGTGATAGTGCGAAACTCATGTTGTTGCAACGTCTTGGGGGTACCTGCGCTTCCTCTTCCGAGTTGCCCTTTGAAAAGGCTTAGGGTCGATGGCCGACAACACAATACAACACATATATGGCCGATCACACATATATCTTTGCCGAGTGCTATGTCTGGCTCTCGGCAACGATTGACTTTGCTGAGTGCCCGGGCTATGCCACTCGGCAAAGCACCGGGCACTCGGCAAAGACCGAGTTTCCCGTAGTGGTGGGGACCTGTGGGTGACATGTCGATTCACAAGGTATGTGATTTACCATCCGCATGCTAAAAATAGTATGTGGTCGACCTATCAGCTGCACAATCCGCACTCTGAGATATGAATGACCGTGCTGATTTTTTCCCCGTCCGGGGCATCCCCACATGGCTAGGCCTTCTCCACGGCATCAATGTTCACCGATCTCTCAAGCAGCTCGCTCATGGCAGTCTCACTCCCAGGTGCCTCAGTGGAGACGGTGCATATTTGCGCATGTGGCTTGAGGAGGCCACATATGCATTGTACGTGTGGTTCCGGAGTGGCCGAACCTGACTTGCCCTCCCATCCCATATGGCCACCAGCGTAGGTGCGCTGCCTCGAGAGTCGAGGCAGGTAACCAGAGTGTCCACCGATGGTGGTATGTAGATCAGCAATTGAGCTCACAACCATGGAAGGGTGTGGTGTGTGCGCTCACAGAGAAGTGGGAGCTGGGAAGGCAAAGAGAATTATGCGAGATTGTGTTTTCTCTGAAAATAAATAGGACGTTGGGATGAGTTTTTTTTTGTCTGACAGTTTCCTGTAAGTCACTGAATGGATTCGGTTGTCCTTTCCGAGTGGCTCCACCCAGCATATATCAAGATGTTTACATCTGCCGTATGCCTGAAGATGTTTACGTCTAGTAGTAAGAATACTAGAATGGCCAGTTTACCTGAAATTTATGTTGATCTAGCCACGAAGCCTAAAACCATGGATGCCCTAAAGTCTCTTGTTTGCTGAGCTGCAGGTTGTCTTTCATGAGAAATACTCTTTGGAAGCAGCATAGCAGGGCACAAAAGAGAACACTGCAATAAACACCCAAAAGGAGATATGCTGACTATGAGGGCAAGAAAAAGCATGATTGTCCACCTTATATGAGTTCAAAACTAAGTCTGTCGATTTAGAGTGCTAACAAAGCCTATAAATTAGAAACAAAAGTCTACAGCCATGTGCCGCAACACCCTCGTCCTGGTCCTGCAACCGAGAGCATAGGCCGTCAGTGGGTGACGTGGCGCACACAAACTGACAGAGACAGGAGGCGGCCGAGCAAGGGCGTCGATGAGGTCACTCCCGCCTCCTCGCCGCGTGGCTATGGGGAAGCGAAGACAGCACGCGACCCTAGGGTGGTAGCCACCAGAGGAGGATGAAGGGTTTATGGCGCATCGTGGCGCAAGGTTTGAGGAGGAGGAGGAGGGCACACGAAGCGGGGGAGAGGCGGCAGCCATGATGGCTCTCATAGGCTGGCATGCCTAAGTGCATCGGGGTCGCCACGCCCTAGGTGAATCACAACAAAAAATGGATGCAAAATTCATTATTACAAAGGGACGCCAAGACTCGGTGCCAACAAGTCTAAGCCCGAAACAACATAATGCATTACAAACCCAAGGCCAGCAAGCCTAACAAGAACTCAGAAAGCACATAGGGAGAACTACAAATGAACGTTCACAAGAACAACATGCATAATAAAGCCTTGAATGCACTAGAAACTCAAGGGTGGGCCCAGGCCTTGGGCCACTAGGGCCATGTCTGTAGTCGTGGCCCAAGTGTTCCCCTAGAGTCTCCCCGAAGCTAGCATGTGTGCCTCTCTTCAGTAGGTGTCTTGCCACTGCTAGTCTTGCCATATCGCTCACGTAGTTGCACGGTCATGCTGCACCACTGCTGCTTGTAGGTGCCACTCTTATTACTTTCGTGATGCATATAATTTATGCACTCTAGACTCGTGGCCATCTTAACTTCTCTCACATCGCAGCATGCACTTTCTACGGTGTTTGCGTATTCTTGTCAGAAGTAGCATATTTTGGTACAACTAGTTTAGTGTCATTTATCTATTTAGCATTTATCTTGGAATTGACCTCCCCTTGGTTTGAAGGCACGCTTCCCCACTAGTTCATTGTTGGGTGAGACCTTATGACATATGGGCCAATCCTCGCCTTAGAAGGGGCCCAATATGGGTTAGTGTAGTAACTTGTCATCCCCTACACTGAGAAGTCGCTTCTAGATTGTCGTTGCCTATAAATAGTGCTAAGATCATATAGGCAAGGGTCTCTCTCCCTCTCACTCATTTGTAAACACTAGCCACCACCTCTCTCCTCTCTTCTTGCCGCGCCATCGGACCCCTTCACCATCTGCGGCGTGAGGTCACCACCTTCACCAACGATGACGCATGGCAAAGCCGCAGATCCGCCACCGGATGACGACAATGTGGATCCACCTCTCCCCCAACGATGGCATGGATCCGCCTCTTCCCCGGCGACGGCGTTTATCCGCCCCTCTCCGATTGGTAGGGCACGGATCCGCCCCTCCCTGAGCAGCAGCATGGCGACCCGGCCCCTCCCATCCCCAAGCAGAAGCCCCGAGCAGCGGACGAGATGGCGGGCCCTGCTCTCCCCACTGCCGGCGCAGCCCTGCTGCTCGGCATCTTCCCCACGGGCGCAACATCTCCCCCACCAGCGCGACATCTCCATGGCAGCTGCGGCGACAGGTCTCCACTCCGACACCGGCCACTCCGCAGTGGCACCCGCGGCCACCCCGCAACGGCAGCTGCAGCAGCCTGCCCGTTCCACACCAGCGGCCTTCCCCACCACCAGCAGCGACATCGGCATGTTCGTTTGATGTGTGATCAATTTTTTATGCAGTTTTGGTTGAACTTTTATGCATGGTATGAATATGTGGAATTTTTCTATGCAGGTTTGGGTGAACTTTTATGCATGGTATGATTATCCATGCTTTTGTTGGAAGGCGTGTGTGTGTGTATATATATATATATATATAGTTTGATTCAATTTTGATTCCAGTCTTGCAGGAACATGGGGATTGCCACAATGGAAGCAAGCATGAAAATTGTTTATATGCATTGTTAAATTTTTATGCTTGTATGCTTCTACATGTTATTTTTTATGCTTCATGTGTGATGGATGTAGTTAGTTGGAGATGAATTTGGAGACAGATTGGTCATAATGTTTTATGCTAAATGTATATAAGTTTTTATGTGACAACAATGTGTGCTTTTTGGCCTGTACATGCAGATATGAAACAATTATATGTAATGTTGTAGCACATTTTTATACATTCTAGAAACAGTGGATATGCATAAAAAATGGATATGTATACAAAATTTGTTCCTAGTGTCCCATGTTTATATGCGCCATGACCCCATGTTTTTTTATTCATGGTGAAACCAAGATCGAAAATGTTTTGCATGCCATGTCCCATGTTTATATGTGCCATGTGAAATTGTTTGGCATATTAGTGTTTTTGTCTCTATGCTTCATGTGTTTTAATAGTTATTATGCCTCTGCAACTTTTACGCATAGTGAAATTATTCTACACATAGTAAGTCTTAACTTTCGGTAACTGGGGATATGTATTCTATAAATTGTTGGAATAGATTTCTATTCATTATTATTGGAGCACATTCTATATATTTTCTGCCACTAAGTTCTAGAAATTTAGGGGTTACTGTTTTTCTGCTCTATCATAGTGGCTGGTCAAAGTTTCTTGTTGCTGCTGTTCAGAGCACATTTCTATGCACTTTGAGAATATGTTTATACACATTGTTGAATCACTCTATATGCCAATTGGTTTCTACCGACATGTCTGCTATGAGATGATTTTTTTGCATGCTTAATACTTTTTATACCTTGTGTGTACAGCTTTCTATGCATATGGCTAAATTGTAACTTGGTACGTAGTATACAATAAATCTGTATGCAGTGTTTGAGTTATCTATGCAAGCATTGTTGGAGCACAGTTCTATTTAAAAATGCATCTTCTCTTTTGATTACTATGCAAGCTTGATGAGAGTTTATATGCATCCAGTCTGTTGAGCGGTGGCAGTTTTGGTGCTGGACACAGTCCATTGTGATGGTGGTGTGCGGTGCGAATCGGTGTTGTGGCTGGTGGATTGGACAACAGCAATGGGGTGATACTGCACAATCTGGTTGGGGTTTATATGCTGTGGCACAATCCAGTTGGGGTTTATATGCTTGGATGAGATGGGCAAGACTACTGGTTTTTGTGTAACCTTAGTTGGGTTTTGATATTTTTTGTTCACTGGGTTTCTATGCATGTTGTAAGTTGAGACCATTATGGATAGTACACATGAGAGGTCCGTAAAAAAGATGATGTTTATTCATCCAAACACTAATTCCTATGCAACATCTGTGTTAAATGGCTATATTGAACTTTGCCAGTACCATCCCATTTGAACGTGCCTTTTTTATAGATTTCAAAAACCCATGTGGTTTTTACGTATATAGTCACGTCAAAACGCAGTTCGAAGGACCTTATTAGGCACGTTTTTAATTTGAACGTGCCTTTTTTGAATAATGACATGATATCATCGGTTTTTATGCACGGTAGTCACGCCAATGGCAGCTTGAACGGAACCTTTTACACAACTTTTGGTTTCAACGTGCCAGCTTCGTACGCCACTGCACGGAGGAACATCGGTGCCTGAAATTCCCGACCAAAAAAGCTGTCGGCAGGCGGGTGCGCGCGCGCTGACCAGGGGACCACGGGGGATGCGCGCGGGTTGGGTGGGGGCGCGTGCGCGGGTGCGCGTGGGCGTGGGGCGTGTCGGGGGTGGGCTGGTCAGGCCGGATGGTAGCGGGTGGCTGGGGCTTCCAATAATCTTTGGAACCCTGGGTATATATACTGTATATCTATAGTGTATTCCATGTATTGAATGTACCCAGGCCGTGTGACCCGCCTCCAGCGACTGAACTGACCTAGACCCACGCGCCTCCCTCTCATCCAGCTGACCCCTTCCACCCGTGACCCTGACCCGACTCATCCCCTCCTCACCCCTGCGCGGCCTCTCTCTCACTCCCGCATCTGGCCTTCTCTCCATCCCCGACGGCCAGCAGCGACCACCACGCGGCGCGCCTCCTCCACCCGGCGGCGCGGCCTCCCCCTCTCCCATGGTGGCGCGCGGCCTCCATCCCCAACCCCCCGCACGCACGTCCAACGTCGGTTGCACGTCCTCCCGCGCGGCTCCTGTCCCAGGCGGCGCGGTCCATGGAGGCGCGCGGCCCCCGACTTGGCGCGACTCGCAGCTCCTGCCGGCGGCGCATGGGCCACGGCCTCCTGCCGGCGCGAGGACTCCCTACCCCAGCCTTCCTCACCAACCCCGGCATCGCGCGGCCTCCACCCCCGGTGGTGGGCATCCATGGAGGTCCGACCCCGCCTCCTCCACCTCGACAGCCTCCATGGACCCCCACCGACGGCGGCCATCGACAGCCTCCATGGTGGCGGGCATCCATCGCGACCAGGGGCTTCCCCGAGCAGTGAAGGCGCGACCCACCCCTCCCCCACCACGCACCCCCACCGGCGGTGGCGGAGGCACCCTAGGCCTCTCTCCTCGACTGGGGCTGGCCTTCCGTGGTCGAGGGGCCCAACGTAGTGGCGTTCCACCGCGCCACTGGCAGTTGCGGCAACTTCATGGATCAGTGAACCACCCCACCTCCAACCGGTGGTGCACGGCGCATCCTTTCCCCCAACCGGTACGTCGACGACGGCCCTACCCGCGACGGTTTGGCCGCTCATCTGTGTCCATGGAGCACCAATCGACGACTGCGTCCATGTCCTTCCCTCGATCCACTACGGTGAGCAGCAGCTTCCCTGTCCAGCCCCCTCTCACTTCAACTCAGCGCCAACGTGGCCTCCCCTGGTTCCCTCTCATCTTGTTTGTAGGGATTCAGATCACAGTGGGTGCTTCAAGCTGAGGCTTCAAGCTGTGGCCATTGTTTCACAAAAATTTCACTGCATATTGTTGTTTGGTCATGCTTAATTTTATACATGGTTGGAACAAATCTCTATGCATTATCTATAAAAAAAGGGCGTACCCAGTGCCGTAGGCTCCCGCACTGCGGGGTCTGGGGAAGGGAAAATAGCCAGCAGCCATCCCTGCACAAATATACAGAGGCTGGGGCTTGAACCCTGGACCTCTTGGTCACATGCGGTAAAGCTCTACCGCTTGCACATTATCTGCACAAATGCATTATCTATGCTTAATTTTATACATTGTTATTTGTTTGTGCTTAGTTTTATACATTGTTAAAATAGATCTCTATGCTTAGTTTTACACATTCATTTGGTGTGTTTATTGGCCAGCAAATAGGAGTGGGGAACATAACCCAATGTTGTGGTGAATTTGCTGTGGTGATGCATTCTGTGCTTATGGTGCACCATGTTGGTGATCCATGGATGCCGAGATGGTGGTGGGATTGGCTCCCTATTGGCAACAGCCTCGGCCGGAGGTGGCTGCTCTCCCCGCTGGCGTCACAGCCCTGCAAGAAAGCAAGGTGTCTATGCATATTTTGACCTAGGCCATATGTTTATATGCATTGTTTTAGTTCTGACATGATGTTCCTTTTTTTGGCCAACAAATCGGATTGGGAGCTTTTTTAACTGCGCAATTCTAGATAATTATATATTACACACTGTATGAATAGTTGTTTTTTGGGTTGTATGCATTGTTTCTCTATTAATTATACGTTCTTGAGTGAGAATAATGGTTTGGGTTGGGACAATAAAGTTACTAAAACATGTTTTTTATGCTTCCCTACTGTTGTAAAGTTTATGCGCTTGCTAACACATGGTTCTATGTCTTTTGTTTTGACGTAGGATGGTTGCAAGGATGGCTTACTATGTTGGGGTGGCGACTGCAAGGACGACATACTATGTTAAAATGTCTTTTGTTTTGATATATTCTGATGTGTATGATCTCATGTTGTTGCATTTTGATGTCTATAACTGTGTCTTAAACCTTTATCAACATTGTGCACATTTTGCGAGGGATGATATCTGTGTATGTTAACAGTGTCTGAATACTATGTGGCATAACTTGCAACTCCTCCAGCGCTCGTGTTGTAATTGGTTTTAAGATATTGTTGCAAATTGCATCTCCTACCTGATGATATCTAAATGATGCAACAACAAGGGTGTTTTTGTGTCGTAACTTTGCAATGTTTTTTGTGCATATATGTTGTTAATATTCGTCATGTTTCTTCTATTTTTTTAATTCATACCATCAATTAACTAGAAAACTTATTGGAAGATGGAATTGGTCTTCATGCTAATGATAATTAACCATGTTGCAATTCGTATTTTACCATGTTTGCAATTGTGTCACATATGATGTTGCAAACCGTGTACAATTGCGGTGTAGTTTTGTAATAAACTGACTTCATTTGACATTGATTAGCAATTATTCATTAACCAGGAAGCAATTGCTTTACATTTGGTGTTGCAAATGGTGTACAATAGGTTTCCAATTTTGTATTAACTTGAGATTAGGGTTCGTTACGTCGACAGAGATTAGGGTTAGTAGCATCGATAGAGATTAGGGTCTAGGGCATCACCAAACTATCAGTAGATCTGAGGAATTTCTAGTATGGTTCACTTTTATTTCATCTTAGTGTTGACTGAGATTAGGGTTCACTACGTCTACAAAGATTAAGGGCTTCGACCGAGATTAGGGTTAAGAGCGTCGATAGAGATTAGGGTTCATGGCGTCACCAAACTGTCAGTAGATCAGAGTAATTCCTAGTATAGTTCACTTTATTTTCATGTTAGCGTTCACTGAGATTAGGGTTCATTACGTTGACAGAGATTAGGGTTAAGAGCGTTGACAGAGATTAGGGTTGATAGCGTTGACAGAGATTAGGGTTCGTATGTTGCAACTATTCATGAATCGGGTGTTGCAAATGTTGTACAATAGGTTTGCAAATTTTTTTATTCTTCGCTATGTTTTCAGTTCAAGGGCATGATATACCGGCTACAACTCATGTACTACTTGATGTTTCATCCATTGAACCAGGCTGATCTCCCTGACGAGCTGGATGTGTCCTAAGTTGCAACTCCTCCAGCGCTCATGTTGTAATCGGTTCAAAGACTTGTTGTAAATTGCATCTCCTCCCTGTTGACATCTAAATGATGCAGCAAATTTGTTATTAACAAAAATGTTGTTTCTGTGTGACTTTTAGAGTGTTTTTTGTGCATATGTTGTACATATTCGTTATGTTCCTTATTTTTTTAAAAATTGTACTCTATCAATTATCTAGAAAACTTAGTTGAGTTTGGAAGTGGTCGTCATGCTAACAATAATTAAATCATGTTGCAATTCGTATTTAACTTGCAATTGCGTCACATTCGACGTTGCAAACGATGTACAATAGGGGTTCAATTTTGTATTTGTTTCTGTGTCGTTCTATTAAAATTTTTTTATCTATTGTCCTTCTATAGAAAAGAATTATCCTTTTATATTTGTCCTTATACCGTTGTCTATTGTCCTTCTATTGAAAAGAATTTGTCTTTTTGTCTTTTGTCCTTATGCCGTTCTATATCAAAATTTTGTCTATTGTCTTTCTATAGAAAAGAATTATCCTTTGTATTTGTCCTTTGTGTCGTTCTAGGTTGAACATTTTATCTATTATCTATCCATAGAAATTAATTATCATGTTCTAAGTCACCATGTTGCAATTCGTTGTCCACTGTGTTGCAATGGCTTCGCACACTGTGTTGCAAATGGTATATAAGAGGTTTGCAATTTTTCATTAACTTGATACCGTTTCCCATCATTCTTTTTCAATTTTTTGCCAGCTTTTCTAATTATGTTTGATGTGTTGCAGTTTGTCTATTATTCATGTTGCAATGTCAACCACATATCAGTTTGCAATTAGTTGTTTATTTTATTTTCTCAGATCCACGGAGCGCAATCACTGCAACCATGATGTGTTGCAAGACGTGCAGGAAGGGGGTGCACGCACCACACAAATCTCAGTTTCAATCGGCTAATCCCATGTCAATTCAACTATACAAAACATGTGGGAGATTTTTCAAAATTAAACGATGCAAACATTTCACTGGATAATTCTACAGGTACTTTTTGTTGCAGTTTGTCTGTTATTCATGTTGCGATTGCTACCATATATCAGTTTGCAATTAGTTGCTTATTTTTTTATTCAGATCCATGGAGCGCAATCACCGCAATCATGATTTGTTGCAATACATGTGTAGGGAGGGGGTGCACCCACCACACAAATCTCAGTTTCAATCAAGCTAATCCCATGTAAATTGAACCATTCAAGTCACATTCACAGCAGATCGATTTGAAAACAAACAAGTCTCAGCATACAAGGGAGTTTTGAGTGAGAGCCTTTACCGGGTAGAAGAGCTGGTTGGCATCTGGGGTGAGCATGTCCTTGGGAGCCAACGTCGCCGGCGGCGTGATTGTGGTGGTATGGTGGAGGGGATCAGCAAATCCGTGCATCCAAATTGGGTAGCAGGTTGATTCGTAGCTGTTGTCGTCGGGGGTAGCCCGGTGGTCGACGACGGCGAGGGAAGCCTGGGAGTCAACGATGGCGGGGGAAGCCCGTGGTCGACGATGGTGGGGGAAGCCTGGGGGTCGACGAGTGCCGAGGATCTCTCCGATGAGCTCGAATCAAAGCATTGAGCATCTCCTATGCTGCCGTGAGTGGATCAGCCAGGGCTTCCAACCGAATTGACCCAGTTTGCACATGGATCAATGGGGCGTACGATCCTCCCTCGATGTGCGATGGCGGCGATGACCCCATCTCATGAGATCTGAGGCGGGGAGGCGGTGGCGCGGCTCCGGCGGCGGCGGCGCCGCCGTTGCTGCGAGAGGAGGGATTTTTTCCTCTGGTGTTTTTGTGTTTGAATTTTGTCCCGTTGCTTCTTACTTGACGGTTAAGACACACCCGTGCACACACATCCGACCAACCGTGTTCAATTAGCGCTTGATTCGGACCCACGGGGCGGGCGTGCCGGCCTGCTGCATACGTGTGTATGTGTTGCAATTGGAACATAATCAAGTTTGCAAACGCGGACACCTAGAGTTGCAATTGGTTCGCGGCCTAGTGCTGGCGGCTGCTGCAGCCCACGGGCGAACATGCAGGTGTGCGCAGATTACATACTTAAAAAAAGTTCATCAAACATAGTCATGATGACAACCCATAGTACATTAAAATAGCAATTACATACTTAAAAAAAGTTCACCAAACATAGTCTTTGTTGAATCTCATTTTGTTAAGCATTTTTTTTAAGGACCTGGTGCAAACGGATTTAAAATAGGGGCTACGGTTTAGAAGATATTGCATTTTTTATCCGAAACAAAAAAGATTCTCTGCATACATGCATGCGGGACAGATGGGTGGGTGAGAGAGTGATGCGTACATGCATTCGTGTTGCAACTGAACACAACAACGTGTTGCACCCACAGCACATATAATGTTGCAATTGGCACGCGGCGGACGAATGGCTGCATGCACGCCTGGACAGCGCGCGGGTGGTGCGTATGTAGGCGGGTCTGATGGGTTGGATAGGGTCTGTGCATTTATTATAGTAAGTACACCTTGTTGCATTTTACCCTCGCCTATATATATATATATATATATATATATATATATATATATATATATATAAAGGAATTACGTTCGACGAGAGGGCGCAATCATCTTTTGGAGGCCTTCTGCCGGCACTAATTTGACACGAACAAATCTTCGGGCGGTGATGATGATAGGAGCTATCTAGCGCTTCTATCGCATCGTTATTATCTACCGCGCGCCGGCCCTTGCGCATAAGCCACACGACCACGTCGTCGCCATGCTTTGACGAGCTGGTACTTTGCCGTCACTACGGGAGACGTGTCGTGCTCGGCCGTCTTGAGTCTTGACAACGCCGTGACTGACCTTTCTCGCGATTGATCTCGTCAACTTCGTCTGGCTCGATCATCACGCCGTCATCTGGCTGCATCACGACCGCCCCGGACTCACACGAGCTTCACGTCGCGCCATTATTGGAGCGCGGTTGGATTCCGCAACGTCACCTTGAGCTTCATCTTCACTTGGATTCCGCAACGTCACCTTGAGCTTCATCCCTCCATCTATGGATCCGGTGCGTAGTTCGATCACGATCGAGCAGATGCCATTGGTCGCTGGACAAGAGAAGGAGAAGCGAAATGGTAATAATTGGAACAGTTTGGTGACATATATAGTTCGCTTTCCGCACGCAGTTAATATGCACTTCGGTAACTAAGCCTTTAATTAGGGGGACACTTTTCAAATTCTGCCCACGCCCAAGAAAGGGTATGTACCGGATCGGATTATTAAGGAATATTATACGTGAGATAGAGTTGTATGTGAAGTTGAGTCCGCAAGAAGGGTCGTACATGAGATGAGGACGTGAGATTTGAGTCTTAGGTGGAGAGGAGTCTTATACATCTTTTAAATGTAATGTGATATGATATATATTACCTAAATAAATTGTGTAATCAGCCGACTATATAAACGAGCATGTAGTACCCTGTGCAGCCCATTGTCTTTTGCGATCCAATCTGCAGGACAAGCCAATTAAAGCCATCAACGATGAAGGGCTTGTGCGTGGTGGCTATAGTCTAGTGCTGTCACAAGCAGATTGTAAGTACTACTGTACGCGCAGCAATTGAACTTCTGATTTTTTTTGTTTACTGATAAGCACGCGCGCTGTTGTTACAGGTCGGCATTCAATCCAGGTCATTACTGATAAGACAAGTGGCAATAATGCTACCAAGATCGTCGACGACGCCGTGTCATTAGATGAGAATAATGAATGCGCCCTCAGGTTTTGCGTCAAGCGCGTGCGTCAGTGTGATTCTGGCCGAGGATTGATCGACTGCTATTGCTGCGAGCTTGATCCGAGCTGGCCCAGGCCCTGCTGGGATAATAGGAACGAGTGTTTGAAGAATTGCCCCACCTGCAAATCCTAGGGCAACAACAATGTCGTAGATAGATGTCAGCATATGGTTGCATGCAATAATAAATTGATCCACAAGTATTATTTCTTGATCTAAAAATCATGAATAAGTTATAAGCATATCTATGATTTATTTATTATTTTATTTTTATGATGAAATTTGGTTTTTTTCTTCCACTGCCAAGAGAGAACCTGGGCCCCCACATGGTTGATGTGGGGGGTGACGACACACATCTCTCCTACCCCTGCAAGGGGTCACCAAGGTTAATTATATCCGATGTAACGCAGAGCACTTGTGGCGTAATCCAAAACCTAGCTAGGTTGGTCGTCAATCCACACTTCTGCTGGATCTAGATATCAACCCTTCCGATAAGCACCCAGCCTTTTCGCTGCAGTTCGGCGCCCTCGGCACTTGCAGCCTATTTGTCCGCATATACTATGTTGTGTTTGTCTCTCATAACAAATCCGCATTTGCTTGCATAAGCCAATGTTTCAGCGAAACAAACAGGCTAGTGGCCTCCACACAATGGGAACGCAACAGGGGAAAGGCTTTGTTTCTTTTTTTCATTTTGTTATTTAACCAAAAAGTACTAAATTCTAATAATAGCACGTGCCAAATTAGTTTTTTAAAAAATAGCTCTTATCGTTATGTGAGAAGGCATGGCGTATGTAACAAATGGTCACACCACGTGCTTGCGACCCATCAAAATTGCTCTCTTGGGTTATATATTTGTATATATGTAATGTGAGGAAGTTCTAAAACCTACTAATTATTATCTACAGACTACATATGTAATTTTTTCTCAGACAATTCACGTGTTTATCAAGGTGTCATGTGTTTTGTACATGTGTTGCAACTATTGTGCATGTTTGAAGGGTAACCACACCAGTTTGGTTAGGTGATGGCTCTAGGAGCCACGTCTAGGCCATACGGGCCCCTCTTGTCATTGCGATTTTTCGCTCGTCCACGTTCCTATGTGACTCATAGCTGTCCTCGCATTCTGCAACTGCAAGTCGCCAGACCTGCAGAGCGGCCAGAAGATTAGCTTGCACAGCCGGCGTGCTAGTCTTATTACTTTGCTTCTTTTCATACAACGTACGTACGGAGTACAACCCTACAGCTCGTTGATTCCTTTATTTTTACTTTCAAATTGTTCAACCTGTAAAATATATAAGGCTATTTTTTAGAAGTAGTGTATATATCTGATAGTGTGATTTGGAGACAATGTGACAATGTTCAGCAAAATAGACCACCAAAGTCACTTATTTTGTAATAAAATATGATTTACTTATTATAAGTACCAAGACTACTTTTTCCACCCCTTGTACATTCGGCTACACTAGTAAATTGGCCTCCCCGCAGAAAAAAAAAGAAAAAGAAAAAAAGGAAAAAAAAGAAAGGATGAAGAAGCACCGTGCCGCAAGTGTTACTGAAGCAGATCCAGCAACAGAGGTGATCGATCATGCAAGTGGCTGAAGACTTGGCGGGAGCATGTGTGTCTCGACTTTTGCTTTGTAGAAGGATGTTGGCTTGGCTTGTTAGGCGTAGGGGCTCAGCCCACTCCGGAGGCGGTGTGCTCAGGCTGTATAAAGCTAACGAACTCTGAGATGCTTATCGGATAACGAAGAACAAATTCAGAACCTCATCTCGCTCCTCTGTTCTTCCCCACTGCTGCTTACTTCGCCTCGTGTCTTGCTATTCTTCCCCAAATTCTCGATCCAATCCAGTTATCCATTGCGTTCTGATCTAGAACACAACACCCGCCTCCTCCTCGTCCTTGCCTTTGTCGTTGCCTACCGCCTCGCCACGGGCGGTAAAGTCTCGTCGGAGCTCCAAGGGGGACCCTACCGTACCCGAGGCAACACCTCTTTCTTGCTCTTACCCCTCCTACCGCCACATGGCCATAGGCAGCCCCGTCCGACCAAGCCCGATCACCTCCATCGTCGCCAGAACCCCAACGTCGCCCTCCAGCCATCCCCAAAACCTAGCCACCACCCTGCCTCCCTAAGCCCCTTCTAAGTCCGCCGGAATTAGAAAAATAGGGGGGAGACAAGCCTGGCATACTTGCGGAATATGCCGCGGTCGAGGCAGACGCCGGCCATCAGAGATGGATCGTGTGGCCGCTGAGGAAGGAGAGAGAGAGAGAGGTGGGGAGGGAGGAGAAATGGCTTGCCTCCACCGGAGAGGGAGAGAGTTGACCTGGGAAAAAGAAGAGAGGAGGATAAGGTCCCATGACTGAGTACACGCGGTGCGCTAAACTCCACACACGCCCTTCTGGCCTTGTAAAAAAGGGTTTCAACGTTTGAGATTTTGGTGGTTTGCATCGCGGCCAATATTTGTGTATTACTATAGCTGTGTAATCATTTTTTTGCCTTATTAAACTTGAAATTTTTTATATATACTTAAATTAATTAGTTTATTGTAGAAAACTTTTTTGATCGATTTTTGTTGAAAACTTAATAGAAGAGAAGTATGTCCTTTGGTTTAGCTCTGTATCGTCGGCTAAATGAAAGCATCAAAGGAGCTGCTTGTGGTGGACTGAGAAGAATATACTGGCCATCAAAGCATCAAAGGAGCTGCTTGTGGTGGACTGAGCAGAATCTTCGTGCTCCTTCTTGTGATGTTCTCCTCTGTTGACCCGTGCAGTAGCTGTGGCGGGTCCGACTTCTGTTTTTGGGTCGAAGTGCACCCGAGTCAACACGCCTCAGACAGGAAAAGACTCGTTGCGGTGGAGCTTGTCCGGGAGGAGGGGGCGACAGGGGATTCCTCTGCCCCTCTCCGTGATAGAGTAGAGAGATGCGAAGTGAATTTTTCCTCCCATAAATGGTAGAAAACTCCCGGTGCCTAGTTTTCTACCGTTTGTTCCTTCTTATATATGCATGTGTTCACTGTTGTGTGTAAACAAGATTAGAAAATTGTACATTGGTTTGGTGCTAGTAATGATGTAGCTTTCTTCTTCATCTACTTGTCTAGTTTTCCTAACTTGCTCAAAACAGTTTGTATACTGTGCTCTCCCTTGGGTTTGAGTGAACGTAAATATTGGACTGGGGAAACCACATCATGTGATTTGACATTGGACTGTTTTCTTCATCCAGGTTCAGGCTCACATAGCCAAGCTGCGAAGGCAGTTAACCATAATAGAAGGAATGCCCCAGCAATCGAAAGCTTTTTCTGGTCAGTAAAACTTCTTGTTTTTTTTTATGATTATGCTGGTGGGTAACTGGTGATGAACTTTTACTTATCTTCTATGTTCTGTCCCTGGACAGCAGTTTAGGCACTTCTAATGTGTAGCAATGTTAGCGCACCTGATTGTAAGGAAGATGTTGGAATGAAATCTTTCAACAACTGCTTGACAGATTGGATCTGTGTAACTCTTTATTAACATTGAGGTGGCTGCCTTAGGCTTGCAAATGATGTACTAAGATGCAGTTTACTGTGTATATTCTATGAAATGTAATACCATTAGGCTCATTAGAGAACATTATATTAGATATTATATTAGATTGATCTCCCACCAAATCAAGCCCAACGGTTATTTGGGCCTTGGTCTCGCGCCCTGATCATGGGGCGCCCAACCCTAACTGGTTGGTGGGGGCCGGGGCACTTAGTACCAGGTTCACCTGAGCCGCCAGTCTCGTCTCCTATATTCCTATTTTCCGGTTCGATCTGAGAGGGGGCACTGCCAACGACGGGAAGCACCATCGACGCCGGCACCACCACCTCGACGTCCGCGCCGCCAAGGACGCCGCAGCCACCACCCCTTTACGGACCGTCGCTACCCGTGCGCAGATTTCATCGAGGAACGTGATGGGCTCCACCGCGACACCCGCTGTGATGGCGACACCTGCTCTGGCCGAAAGCTCTGGTCTGTACACCGCCACTACCACACTCCCTCTTTTTGTCTCTCTCGGATCCAGTAGAAGATGATTAGGATCTTGATTATTTCCTACACCCATGATGAACTTGCCCACCTAGACTCCACTACTAATCGATCCTATGATGTTTATTACCTTTCACATTACTGCCGTGACCTGTTCTTTATCTTTTCCTATATCTCCAATACCGTTCGTTTCCCTGTATGAAAATGTCATGTCTTTATTGTTAGGCTTATGGTTCTTCCATTTTTTTTGTTCTATATGGTGGTGGGTCTGCCACATTGAAAGAGAAGGACAAACTATGCTTAGTCTAGCTCTTTTGACGCTGCAAATAGTTACTGTATGAACGTTAGCATTGTTGATTAGGAATTATGCTATGCTTGTCGGCTCTGTGAAAGGGAGCATGGCCTAACAGTAGCTAACTGTTCTGGACTGCTGATTACTGTGACCTGCCGTGATCCTTTTGTTGTGCACAAGCCTTATGTAGTCTACATGATGTCATCTTCCAGTCAATATATTGCTGATCTTTGTACCATTTTCAATGGACGAAATGAATGGCATAATATTGTGCTGAGACCATTTTGTGAACTGAAACTTGGCATATCAGCATGCATGTTCCATATTTTCTGAAGCTATGGGTCACCTAATTATATATAAAATAGCGACTGGATTGTCGACGAAGAATCTCCATTTGTGGACTGGGCATGCATGACAGGGAAGATGATGCCATCTTTCCAATGATACCCATGTAGCTTGATGTTATTTTTCTGATGATGCCCAAATTTTCTGCAGGCAAATGTTGTTTCCAAATATTTGTGAAAACAGGGAATCTCTTCATGAACAAATCAGTCCAGGCTCAGCAAACATTCCATTTCAGTGTAACGAACTAACAATCTACCAAAGAATTTTGAAATTGTCGTATCACCTTTGTCAAGTCCACTAATATTTTACAACAAAAGAAAACCTCTGCAGTAGTATGCACTGAGAATCGAACATATATATGATCAACAGGCAAAGAAAAAATTGAGTAAAATGCATGAATAGGCCATCAACTTGTGCAGGTGTGTCGATTTGTACCATCAACTCTGAAAATGCATTTTTTTAGTCCAAAAACTTGACTAAATGTACCGATTTGGGCCATTAGCACGCCGACGTACAGGGGAGGATCTTGACCGGCGGCTCCTCGCCGGTGGCGAGTACCTCCGGTGATGGGGCCGACACAACTGTGCTCTCCTCAACGGCGTGAGCCCAACGGTAAGAGAATCGCTGGTTATTGCGGCGGCTAGGCACGGCGGCGGACGGTGGAGCGATTCGACGGTGCGCTGGCCATCTCCGACGACTGCGAGGTGCGCGAATGAGCGGAAGGGCTCTGTGGGGGTGAGGCGACGCGGATGCCCAAGAAATTGCAAGAAAACGGTGGCCAAATCCACAACGAGCGCGAGCGCAGCTATGGCGACGGTCGCCGACGGTGGAGAAGAAAACGGCCCATTGGCCTTTACCTTAGGTAGATGGCGGCGGCGAGCGGGCTCAGAAGATGGCACGGGCCATGGCGGAGCCGTGCACGCTAGCTGGGGGATAAATGACGCCGTGGCAGTGGTCGCGGCCGGAAAAGCTTCGGCGACAGCAATGGAGGGCTGCTTGGCGAGGGTAGAAGAGGGAAATGAGATGGGAAGAGAAGGGGCAGGTGCGGGCAGTGCTTAAACACGAGGAGAAGGCCGGGAAAACGGCCAGGTTCATCCGGCGGGCAGGGCGCCGCATTCAGGCAACGTCGCCGGAAACTGTACGTCGTGTGGCGTGCGCGTTCAGGGCAAGGTGGCATGGTCGGCGTGAGTGGGAGCGGCGCGAGGTGAGCGGGCGAGCTCGCTGCTCCATGGTCGGCCGAGCGGCCGAGCAGCAAACAGCCATGGCCGCCGGTGGCTGGCGGCCACGCGGCTGGCACTGGCCGAGCTACGGGGGCCGGTGGTAGGGGATGAAGTGGAGATGGGACCTCAGTCAGGTACGTCGGCGTGCTAATGGCCCAAATCGACACACCTAGTCAAGTTTTGATAAAAAAATACACTTTAAAAGTTGATGGCCCAAATCGACACACCCGTAAGTTGATGACCTATTCATGCATAAAAAATTTAAAAGCTGCACAGCAATCTCAAGAACCTCTGAAGCTTTGGCAATTGGCATGAATGAATGAATACTCTGAAAGCTAAAACTTGGTGGCAGTTCTGCCATTCATGAGCAACCACTATCTGACTTGACTAACAGTAACTTGATTCCAGCCAGACTGGCTCAGCATCAATCAAGAGTGCTGCAGAGCAGCAGTGTTTGAGGCCGAAACTGAATGCATGGATTCAGCCGTGATCTTGACAAGCTGCTTCGTTTTAGAACCAAAACACTGGGCTACTAGTCCATTCTATGATATCTCATAGTTACGTGAGTTCGTCATCAGCACCGTCAATTCCTCTATGGCAGTCTCTGCATGCTCCAGGCCACTAGTCCAGATACTTGTTTGCTTATTTGATAAATAATCTGCGTTTGCATGCGCGTTGCCGTGAGCTAGATGTGTGGCCTGCCAGGAAGGTGTCAAGTCCGATGGGAAGAGGGGATCCATCGTAAATAATGTTACAACAGTAATTGGGTAGATAATTAAGAGTATTTATTGTAGAAATGGACATATCCCCGGCCGTGCGCTTTGTATATGTGTAAAGAGAACGTAATCTTTTGTTGTGTCATTGTGTGTGTGTGTGTGTGTATTAGATCATACATGGAAGAATTCGAGCACAAATTTTCCACTTCATACTATAAATGCCTTGATTTTATAATGCTACCTATTTGTCATATCCATCTATTAATAATGATTTTTTAAACATGTCTGCGACACAAGCGTTGAAAGACTTTTTAAGCCCGGATTCTTTTGGCTATTGCAATGCAAAAAAGAATAAATTGAGTTTTCCAACTAATTGGACCTTATTCACATTATAGACATGTAACTTTGTTTTTTCACACCAACTGTCCAAAAGAATTAGTAACGTGCTAGACTAGATGGAGTAGATTCGATCAAGAACAATGAACTCAAATATAAGAATTGATTTCTTAATACCTCTTTGTTACATCTTCACTACAAACGGTATTTTCTTTTATAAATACGTGTGTGTTGCATGTACAGGTACTCTTAGTTATATTAATAAAAAAAGTATATGCAAATTTTGCTGCAAGACATCATAGAAAAGCCTAATATCCTGATGGACACCACAAGGAGTTAAATTTGCCCAGCACCGTTATAAAATTGTGACCATTTGCTGAAACAATCTAGGGAAATGATTTTTATGTCCTCGTCTTCAACCTTTAGCTATTCACCATTCTTTCCTAAACACACCCATGATGCCTTCTCATCGTGGTCGTCAGTGCTGATCCTCACGGGAGTCATGAATAGGTCCTTCTTCATCCTCACTCCATGACCATGGAAGCCATGGAGGAGCTACATTAAAAAAAGTTTCCCATAAAGTATATATTGATAGCTACAT
Source organism: Bothriochloa decipiens (assembly GCA_023333625.1). Lineage (NCBI taxonomy): Eukaryota > Viridiplantae > Streptophyta > Magnoliopsida > Poales > Poaceae > Bothriochloa > Bothriochloa decipiens. The sequence continues at coordinate 1,812,265 of CM041644.1, forward strand.
TAAAAGAGGATTTTTTTGTGCAAAAAAGCTACGTTAAAAAAGGTTGATTATACAATTTAGGTAATATAAAAATGAAGTATATGGATGGCATGTATAGATGTACATGCCATTTGTTCACAAGAGTTTGAGATATAAATGCCCCTGCCTAGCATGCACTTGCATTGAATATATATGCATGTGTAATATATTACATGAACATGTGGAAAATAATTAAAATTATTTATGCTTTGCCATTTTTAAAATATAAATGCTTTGCCATTTTTAAAATATAAATGCAACCAGAAAAAAACTATTAATCGTTTCATGGGTGATAACGACAACAGAAATGGAACATATTATTTATGCTTTGCCATTTTTAAAATTTAAAAGTTATGATTTATTTTGTGATAACGATAACACCAAAATATAAGCTGATGTTGGCAACAATATGATAGTGTATTATTAAGCCCTAATTAAAATACAATCTTGATATAATTTTTTCTTCTATTGCAAAGCCCGTAAACATTTAGGACATAGATATACCCCGTATATGATTTAGAAGTTGTTTCTATATTTCAAATAAACAAAACCAGTTGTAGGTGCCGCAATAGGCGGCTATAGCTCTTTTGACCGGGCGTCTCTGTTTATTTATGCCATGTTTGGTTTAGCTGTTTTAGCCTATTAATAGCTAACTCTTAACCTCAAGATAACATTCTTGTTAGGTATCTATAGCCCGCTTGTTATTACATTGCTATCGATTCCCATGGCCTTTGAGGACCCATAGAATTCTATAATAATTTTAATCTTTGATTAAAGTTAACAAGGTGTTAGTTGCCAATGTGTTAAAGATTGGTGTCCATGGGTGATTATAACTGGAAACCTCTCTTGAATTTTCACATGCTATAGTCCTCACCGGTGATTGAAGGGATCCATTTATTTAGACTAGATTACACAATAAACTACTCAAGTTTTCTGTTCACATTTTTTGTTAAACTATCGACAAATTAAGATTTTAATAAAATTGTGTTTCTTATCAAATTACGTTAACAACTTGGTAGTCAAAATTTTTATTTCTATAACATCAGAGAACAATCAATGGTTATAGGTTCATTATATTTATTCCATAAAGAAAAATTCGATGAAAGAAAAAATCACTTCAGCAATAAAGAAGTCAGACGGAAGGCATACAGAACATCGAACGTAAACTGAAGCCCACACAAAGGAATGTAGGAAGGGAAAATTATTTATTGACTCCCATGGCCCTTGAGAACCATCGAAATCTACAATTTTAATCTTTAATTAATGTCAACGAGGGGCAAGTTGCAAACGTGTTAAAGATTGGTGTGTCCAAGTGTTCTCTTGACTTACAATTCACATGCTTCCTCTCACCGGTGATTGAGAGATACATTTATTTTAGACTATATTACAAAATAACTTTGTTCACACTTTTGATTAGTTATAAATCATCGATGAATTCATATTTTAATAAAAATATGTTTCCTATCAAATTACGTTAACAATTTGGTAGTCAAAATCTTTATTCCTATAGAATTAGAAAAAAAATCAATGGTCTATAGGTTCATAATATTTATTGCATAAAAGAAATTCAATGGAAGAAAGATCACCTGAACGATAATGAATGCAACAAAAACAAAATATCTAAAATAAAGAAGTCAGACGGAAGGCACAAAAAATATTGAACATAATAAGTTGAAACCCACACAAAGGAACGTATGTAGGAAGAGATAAAGATTTTTTTTATTAGACCCAAACTAAATGGAATTTGGATAAGAGGACTAGGGACATCAAACTGAACAAAAATTGGAATACGGAAGGGGATTAGAGTTGATTGAAGAAAAAATATGGTAGAAATTTTGCCTCATCGGAATTAGGTATAGACTTGGAAGATGAATAGATGGTTGTGAACCCCCAATCTATGGTGCGTGGACTCTCGATTAAAGGTATTGTAGTGGGTACCCCAAAGCACAAGTTGAGGCTCGAACCATAGGGGATGACATTCCCATGTACGAGGGGGCTCAACTAGTATGACCTTTAATTTGTTGGCCAGATAGCTTTTCTTAGACTAGTCTTAGTGGTAGTTTTATCAGAGTTTTGTTTGAAGCATTTTCGATGATGTGGCAACATTTTTAAGAAGAGGGAGAAGAAACGAGTTTCATGAAGAAGAAACTATCTTAGCACAGTTAACAACTCTCTATGAGTCATGATTTCTCAAAAAGAAACTCTATATGAGTCAAGAAATTAAATGTTAATAAAACCCTATGTGACAATGGGTGTTTCATCCATTTTTTATTTCATTCCATGTGACATGACAATATTTTTTTTTGAAAGGGCGGCAAAAGCTTTGTCGCAGTTTTATTAGACAATAGAAAGAAAAAAAACAGTTTACAAAGATTTACAGACTACTGAAACCGAGTGAAAACTCAGCCAAAGAGAAAAAGAGCTAGACTGCTAGACAACCGGTGATTTACAGCCTAAAAAAGAAAAAGACTCATATTGCTCCTGAAACCCTGTACTTGGCGCCAAAGCCAACCGGTATTGTGAAATGTCTTCTTTACATAAACAGGCCACCTGAATTGGAGAGAGATGTTTTTGCTGAAATTGCCTTCTGTTCCTCTCTTTCCACAATTTCCACCAATAATAGATTAGGATCCCATCCAACTGTCTTCTAACGTTCTTCGGTACTTTACGCCTGCATCACGACCAATAACTATGGATGGATAGCAGATAGTTGGAACCATTGTAACAAGCTTTCCCAGACTTCTATGGCGAAAGGGCAATCCTTGCATAAATGACTTGGCGTTTCCATTGTACTCCCACATAGATGACAATCGGTATCTTCAGTCCATCCCCTCTTGCTTAGATTGTTTGCTGTGACAATTTTATTACGTAACAACGTCTATGCAAAGAATCGACACTTGGGCTCGGCATGGGCCCTCCAGATGGGTGTTACTCTGATCTTTGAGAAGCGGCCTGCAAACTGTTCTAGATAAGCACTCTTTGTGGAGTATTCCCCATCAACCGTCCATCTCCATCTTATCTGGTCCTCAACTTCATCATGCAGACGTATCCTATCGATGGCCTCCCAGAGGCAAACAAATTCTCTTACTTCCACAGCCGACGACACTGGGTAGATGTAATCGATCCATTTGTTGTTGGACAGCCCTCGGTGCACGGTGAAATTCTTCCTTCTTGACTTGGCAAACAGTGAGGGAGCTAACGCCTTGGCCGTTGAACCATTTATCCAGCTCGAAGTCCAGAAAGTTGCTTTTTTCCCATTGCCTATTGTGATTATCGTTGAGGCATTGAAAAGGCCCCTGTCAATTTTATCACAAGGCACATCTAAACCACACCATGCTTTCTCTGGCTGCGTCCATTGGAACCATAGCCACCGTAGTCTGAGGGCCCTAGCTACTAAAGCGCTCAAAATCTAAAATTCCCAGACCCCCTAAATTCTTAGGTGTGCACGTCCTAGGCCAGTTGAGAAGCGAATGACCGCCACAGACCTTATCTGGGATCTCTCCTCTCCATAGAAAACTTCGTCGAAGCTGATCAATTTTTTTGACTAACCATTTGGGCGCTTGGAAAACGATGAAATGATATATAGGTAGCAAAGACAGTACCGTTTTAACAAGCACCTCTCTTCCTAACGATGAAAGAAATTTGCCTTTCCACCCTGGTAACCAAGCCCCAATTTTGTCAATTAGAGGCTGCACATTTATCTTCCTTAGTTTTCTCGTGTGTAATGGCAGTCCAAATATTTTCCAGGGAAGGAGCTTATTTTACCCGGGAAATTTTGGACCAAACTTTGCATTGCTTCGGGCTGTAATCTGATCAGGAAGATTTCAGTCTTACTCATGTTGATTTTCAGTCCTGAGCACTCACCGAAGAACACCAGTAAACTCTGAAGATTTGCCAGGTCCCTCGCAACTGGCCTTGTAAAGAACGCTGCATCATCGGCGTACAGAGAACATCTCAAGTTCGCCGCTTTTGGAAGTACTGCCTGAAGTAATCCTTGTTGAGCCGCTTGCTCAATTATCTGTTGCAAGGGATCAATTGCCAAGATGAAGAGTAGCGGTGACAATGGGTCACATTGTCTCAGTCCCCTTGCATGAGGGATACTCCTTGTGGTTGGGATTCCGTTGACCAAAACTTTCGATGATGATGATCTGAAAAGATCAGACATCCAGTCCCTCCATTTCATGTCGAACCCTATGTTAGATTTAATCTGTTGCAATCCCATTACTTTTCGTTCGGTCAAGGACCGGAGGTCAGGTCGAGGCCCGGCCATACCGGTCAGGTCGAGGCCGGCCATACCGTGCCCATGTAGCAGTATGGTGTTAGGCCATCACGAGCACTGTAACAGCATGTAGGAGTAGGTGAGGGCTGTAGCAGCCATACCTCTTGTACCCGGTAGTGGGTGAGGTTTGTATATAAATATGCATGAAGTGTAATGGAAAGAGTAGTTCTTCCTTGGTTTAGGGAGGAACTCAATGGGGAGGGTCGATCGGTTCCTGCTAAGCCTCGAGGTGCTTGGTCGAGAGGTTGGCAGGAGCTGTTAGGCCTTGGAGGTGATAGGTCCTAGTGCCAACATGTGGTATCAGAGCCGTACAACGTCGTTAGGCTTCACCGCCGGTGATGTCGAACTCTGGTGTGGGTCAGTCGGGCGCAGGGACGAGCGCTGGGTGACAGGTGCTCATTCCGTAGCTGGCTGCACAGCCGGTGGAGGTGCGTGTGGTGAGGGAGTTCGGAGGGACCAGTTCCTGGCCGATGCTCACCCGCACCAACTGCGATGAGTGGGCCGTGCAGATGAAGTGGAAGCTGCGCGCTCGAAAATGGTGGGTGGCCTTCTAGGTCGACAACGCGGGCGAGGATGCGGAGGTGGGCGTCATGGAGGTGCTCATGGCGTCCACTCCGAGTGAGTTCCATGAGACGCTCGGGGCCAAGCAGACGGCGAAGGAGGCGTGGGAGATATTGTAGTCATTCCGCGTCAGCTCGGATTGAGCCAAGCGGGCCAAGGCTCAACAGCTACGCCAGGAGTTCAATGACATCCGGTTCAAGTCCGGAGAGTTGGTGGAGTACTTCGCGTTGCGTCTTTAGTCGCTAGCGAGCCAGCTGGCCACCTACGGCAAGCCGCTGGAGGACGAGGATCTCATCAGCAAGTTGCTCTGCGTGGTACCTCCCAAGTACTCACAGCTCGCCATGTCCATCGAGACAATGCTGGACATCTCCACTTTGTCCCTTGAGGATGTGGCAGGGAGGCTGCGGGTGGTGGAGGATCGTGGTATTGCGGCGTCGGAGAAGGAGAAGGCCAAGCTGATGCTTACCGAGAAGGAGTGGACGGAGCGGATGAAGGAGAAGCATTGGTTCGGGGAAGGCTCCAGCCGTGGCGGAGGTGACCGAGGCGGAAACGGCGGCAAGAAGCAGGAGAAGGCTCCGGCAGACAAGAAGAAGGGTGTAACACCTCGGCCCAGGGCTTAATAGGATTAATAGGATACTCGTACCAACAAGTTGCAACTTTTTTTCCGGAAGCCCATCAATAAAGAACTCCAAGGTTAAGCGTGCTTGGCCTGGAGCAATTTAAGGATGGGTGACCGACCGGGAAGTCTTCCCGGGTGCGCACGAGTGAGGACAAAGTGCGCAGAAAAGACTAGTGTTGGTCTATGAGGGCAGTCTATGTCCTAGATAAGCGGCCGGATGTAAGCGGGCCTGGCCTTGAGGAGGCGGGACGTTACAGTTGGTATCAGAGCCGACCCTTGCGGTTTCACAGGCGCGTGTGTCAGTTGCGTAGGCATGGTGTGCATGGCTGGTGTGGATCCGGAGTGGTCACACAGCATGACACATGCGCTGGCACTGGACACACGGACGTGGCCAAGAGGGGACGTTCCTGGCCTGGGGTTGACCGACGAGGACGTCGGTCTCCTAAGGGGGTGAGTATATAACACCTCGGCCCAGGGCTTAATAGGATTAATAGGATACTCGTACCAACAAGTTGCAACTTCTTTTCCGGAAGCCCATCAATAAAGAACTTCAAGGTTAAGCGTGCTTGGCCTGGAGCAATTTAAGGATGGGTGACCGACCGGAAAGTCTTCCCGGGTGCGCACGAGTGAGGACAAAGTGCGCAGAAAAGACTAGTGTTGGTCTGTGAGGGCAGTCTATGTCCTAGATAAGCGGCCGGATGTAAGCGGGCCTGGCCTTGAGGAGGCGGGACGTTACAAAGGGCAAGAAGAAGACTGTCACCCCCAATGCTTGCCGGAAGTGCGGCAAGGTGAGGCACTGGGCATGCGAGTGCCCAGAGAGGAAGGAGAAGAAGGAGGAGGAGCACCTGGCTCAGGACGACAGTGATGACAAGCAGGCGCTCTTGATGGGTGAGTACTACACTTTGCAGGAAGGGAAAGCAGGGGCGGCGGAGGCGGAGCAGAAGACTGCCCCGCAGGCCATCAAACTTGATGAGCCGCAGGTGCAGGCACATCTGGACGCAGTCGGCAATGAGAAGGAGCAGCAGTGGTACCTCGACTCCAGCGCGAGCAACCATATGACTAGGTGCCGCGCCGCCTTCACCGACCTCGACACGAACAAGACCGGCACGGTCAAGTTCGGGGATGGCTCATGGGTGGATATCCGCGGGCAAGGCACGGTCATCTTTTGGTGTCAGAACAGGGAGCAGTGCACGTTGATGGATGTGTACTTCATCCCCCAGCTCTGCTTGAGCATCATCAGTCTAGGCCAGCTTGACGAGCGCGGGGCGAAGGTGCTGATCTGCGACGGTGTTCTATGAATCGGGACAAGGAGCGGCATCTTCTTGCCAAGGTAACGCGCTCCAAAAATCATCTCTATCTTCTTGATTTGAAGGTGGAGCATCTTGTGTGCTTGGCGGCGGCGTGCACGCAGGAGCCATGGCTGTGGCATGGCCGGTTCAGCCATCTGAGCTTCGATGCATTAGGCCGGCTCGGGAAGATGGTGATCGGGTTGCCACGAATCAAGCATGCCAGGTAGCTGTACGATAGCTGCCTAGCGGGGAAGCAGAGGCGGCTGCCGTTCCCGAAGATCGTGAGGTACCGTGTGGCGGAACCCCTCGAGTTGGTCCATGGGGACCTCTGCTGGCCAATCACGCCAGCGACTCATAGCGGACAGAGGTATTTCCTCCTACTCGTGGATGACTGCAGGCGCTACATATGGCTGCAGCTCCTAATGAGCAAGAGTGACGCAGCGGACGCCATCAAGCATGTCAAGGTGCGGGCGGAGGCGGAGTGCGGCAAGCAGCTGTGGGTGCTCCAAACCGATCGCGGCGGCGAGTTCATGGCACTCGAGTTCACCAAGTACTGCGTCAAGGAGGGGGTGGGTCAACATCTCACCGCACCCTACTCGCCGCAGCAGAACGGTGCCGTGGAGCTCCAAAATCAAAACATCATCGGCATGGCGCGCTCAATGATGAAGGCCAAGGGGATGCCAGCGGCGTTCTGGGGAGAGGCGGTCACCATCGCCATGCACATCCTCAACCGGTCTTCGACCAAAGCCATCAAGGGGAAGACGCCATACGAGGCATGGCATGGGCGCAAGCCTAATGTCTCGTACCTGCGTACCTTCGGCTGCATCGGCCATGTGAAGGCCACCAAGCCGGGCCTCGGCAAGCTGGAGGACAGGAGCATGCGCATGGTGCTCCTCGGCTATGAGGAGGTCGAGGGCCTATCGACTGTATGACCTAGTCGGCGGGAAGGTGGTGGTGTCCCAGGATGTGGTCTTTGACGAGGCAGCGTTGTGGACCTGGGACAGGCCAGAAGCGGGAGGCCTCGATCAAGTCGCCGGCGGGCTCAGCGACTCTGGTGTAATCAGCGGGAGGCCTCGATCAAGTCGTGGAATGCATGGTGACCATGGACACGGCGAGGCTGTGGAGGCGTCGGGGACCGGGGAAGCCGGAGCGGTGGAGTCGGCGGTGGGAGAGGCTAAAGAACCGGCGGCAGCCGGGGCTGCAGAGCTTCCTAGTCTGCCCGGAGCAGGGTCTCCAGCTCATGACTTCACTTCGAGCCACGGGGCCTCGACCCTGACCATAGGACGGGAGGCCTCGAGTGGAGCTCGAGGGGCCTCAATTCTGACCACGGAATAGGAGGCCTCGAGCGGAGCTCGGGGGGCCTTGATCCGGACCATGGGACGGGAGGCGTCGAGCGCGGCACCAGGGGCCTCGACCCCGACCATGGGTCTCGACCCCAGTTCGAGCGGCCTTGACCGTGGAGGGGGCCTCGATCGACGGAAGTTCTCCGCTGCAAATGACCCAGGCTCAAGAGCCCGTGACTCCTAGAGGGCCTCGATCGCGGATCGGGAGGCCTCGCCTGATGGAGATTTTCTGCTATGGACGACCCTGCCTCGAGCAACGTCGGTGGTGGCAACCATCGAGTATGCGACTCCTCCATCCAACATCTCGGATTTCATGGATGCCTACCATGAAGGAAAAGAGGTGCGGTTCCGCCGACTGGACAACATCGTCGGCGGCACAAATGCGCCTGGTCTGGCGGTACGAAACCTCGATGAGGGCCATACTCTACTTCTGATGAGTGCAGATGAGTCGACCACGTTTGCCATTGCGGAGCGCGATACGGCGTGGTAGAAGGCAATGCTGGAGGAGATGAAGGCCATCGAGGAGAACAAGACCTGGGAGCTGGTCTATCCACCGGTGGGTTGCCGGCCGATTGAACTAAAGTGGGTCTTCAAGGTGAAACGGGACGAGCGTGGGGCAGTGGTGAAGCACAAGGCATGCCTCATCGCTCGAGGGTTCGTGCAGCGTGAAGGGGTCGACTTCGAGGAGGTCTTTGCCCCTGTCACGCGCATGGAGTCGGTGCGACTCCTGCTCGCCCTCGTCGCTGCCAAGGAGTGGCAGGTTCACCACCTCGACGTCAAGTCAGCGTTCCTCAATGGGGACCTGGCCAAGATGGTCTACGTCAAGCAGGCACCAGGGTTCGTCGTCAAGGGTGCCGAGAAGAAGATGTTGCGGCTGCACAAGGCCCTATACGGCCTGCGCCAGGCCCCGCAGGCATGGAACGCCAAGCTCGATGCCACCATGGCTGAGCTCGGGTTCGGGAGGTGCGCCACGGAGCACGCACTATACACCCACCGACGGGGGGAGGAGCATCTCATCATCGGGGTGTACGTGGACGACCTCATCGTCACCGGCGCGTGGGCTCAGGACATTGCCAATTTCAAGGAGGAGATGGCCGCGCGGTCCCAGATGAGCGATCTGGGTGTCCTGTCTTACTACCTCGGTAGCGGGAGGATGCCATCAGGCTGGGGCAGCGTGCCTACGCGCAGAAGCTGCTCGAGCGGGCGGGCATGGCGGGCTACAAGGCTGTGGCCACGCTGATCGAGGAGCGCATCAAGCTCTCGAGGCATAGCACCACGGCGAAGGTGGATGCTACACTCTACTAGTGCATCGTCAGGGGGGCTACGCTGGCTGACTCACACACGGCCGAACATCGCGTTCGCGGTGGGCTATGTGAGCAGGTTCATGGAGGATCTGCGTGAAGACCACTGGACGGTGGTCAAGCGCTTGTTGCGCTACGTCCAAGGCACGTGTCTTCCCCAAGCGCGGCGGGCTTCAGCTGTCTGTTTTCAGCGAAGCACCACCGAGACCAAGGAGGATGCGCCGGGCCTCATGGCGTTCAGTGACGTGGACATGGCAGACGATGTGGATGGACGGCGGGGCACCTCGGGCGTGCTCTTCTTCCTCGACAGAGCGCCAATCGCCTAGCAGTCACTGAAGCAGAAGATGGTGGCCTTGTCTACATGTGTGGTGGAGTACGTGGCGGCGGCCACGGCGGCGTGCCAGGTGGTCTGGCTGCGACGGTTGCTGAGCGAGCTCACTGGTGTCGAGGCTCGGCCGCCAACGCTCAAGGTAGACAACCAGCCAGCGATTGCGATGGCAATGGATCCCATCCTCCACGATAGGAGCAAGCACATCGATGTGAAGTTTCACTTTCTTTGTGATTGCGTCGGTGGAGAGGAGCTAGTCATCAAGTTCATCGACATTGGTCGGCAGCTCGCTGATATCCTCACCAAGTCACTCGGGCGTCTTCGGTTTCAGGAGCTCAGAAAGATGATTGGCATGGTGGAGGTCAAGGGCTAGCAGCAGGATTAGGGGAAGATTGTTAGATTTAATCTGCTGCAATCCCATCACTTTTCGCCTGGTCAAGGACTGGGGGTCAGGTCGAGGCCCGGCCATACCGGTCAGGTCGAGGCCGGCCATACCTTGCCCCTGTAACAGTATGGTGTTAGGCCATTATGGGCACTGTAACAGCATGTAGGAGTAGGTGAGGGTTGTAGCAGTCATACCTCTTGTACCCGATAGTGGGTGAGGTTTGTATATAAATATGTATGAAGTGCAATGGAAAAGTAGTTCTTTGCCACCAGATTCAGTCCGCCGAGTGTGTGTTGTGTGTGTGCGGAAGAGAGCTCGGCTCGTCTTCTTCCTTGGTTTAGGGAGGAACTCGAGGGGGGGTTCGATCGGTTCCTGCTAAGCCTCGAGGTGCTTGGTCGAGAGGTCGGCAGGAGCTGTTAGGCCTCGGGGGTGCTAGGTCCTGGCGCCAACACCCTAGGGCTTGCAGTACCTCAAGCAAAAATTGTTAGCTTACCGAATCAAAAGCTTTGGAAATGTCCAACTTAATGAATAGCGACGGCTGTTTTTTGTGAAGCAATTGTATCACTCTTTGGACGTAAAGAAAATTGTCGTGGATACATGGACGCTTGATAAATGCATCCTGAGCATGGGACACCAGCTCATTCATATGTGGCGCCAACCGGTTAGCCAAAATTTTTGTTATAATTTTTACTAGGCTGTTAATCAAACTAATTGGCCTGTAATCTGCCATTGTTCTACGCTCTGATTTTTTTGGGAGTAACACTATATTTGATTCATTGAACAGATGCATTTTTGAGGTCTTGTGGTTATAGAACCCCATGATGGCCTCGAGAAGGTCCCCTTTAACTTTTTCCCAACACTTCTTATAGAATAATCCAATGTAGCCATCCGGTCCAGGAGCCTTTTCGGCCGGCAACTCCTTGATAGTTCTGCTGAGCTCATCTTCTGTGAAAGGCGTGTCCAAGTCTTCCAAATTATGCGGGATATACCCCAGCGCCTCCCAATTTAGTCTCCTGGTTCTCGTTGTGCTTGTTCCGACCGCCTTACTGAAGAATGTTGCTGCCACATTCATTTTGTCTATTTGAGCCACCGCAATCCTTCCATCAACATCGAGTGAGGAGACATATGTCTTTTTCCGCCTTGCGCTAGCATATATGTGGAACAAGCGTGTATTTGAGTCGCCCTTGCGAATCCAGGTTAGTCTTGAGTATTGCAGCTAAGCCCAGAGATTTTGCTTTGAGAAATTTCTTAAATTGCAGTTCTTCATCTGATAGAGTGCGTCTTTCCTGGGCCTTTTCCAGTTCCAGTAGAATGATCTCCACCATTGCAGACTTCAGTTTCCACTCACTGAACTGTTCCCTTCTCCATATCTTGAGTGCCCTTTTTTTTTTTTGACAACAATCTTGAGTGCCCTTGCCACCCGTAGCAACTTGACATGCATTCGCAGCATGGCATTTTGAGTATTGACCGGTTGATCCCAGGCTTCTTTAACCATATCAGTGAATCCAGGCATGCCAGCCCAGAACGCCTCAAAACGAAACCCACTGTAGAAACGTAGGCTGTATCGCCCTGCAGAAACATGACAATATTGAAATAATGCCATAAAACCCTCCAGTGATATTGTCCTTAGTAAATTGTGTGGAGGTGGAGACTAACCTTCTTTCACACTTGCTTACCGAAGGCAGATATTCTTCAAATCTTGGCTTAGAGAGATACCCAAGAGGTGCCCAAGATAGGGCAAAGGCAGAGATCCTTTAGCACAACCAAAGGTGCTAACAAGGTGATTGGAGGATTTGTTGTAGTTGACCGAAGAGTGGGATTTGTTATAGTTGACCGAAGAGTGAACTACAAATTTAAGGAAGAAAAGCTGCTTGGCATCTCCTTCCAAGATAATAAGGGTATTATCAACACATTGGATAATAGGAAAATCAAAAGAACATCTCAAGAGGAATGGAAAGTTTTAAGAAACATGTCTTTTTGCTTTGTAAAAGAGGAAATCATCAGCCAAGACAAAAATTAAAGAAGGGAGGATAGGGGATCTCCTTGCCTAACACCACTTCTACAATAAATAGTTTTCTAGGCACAAGAAGAAAATCTTAGAGGTATGTGCCAGAGGAAAGAATGATCTGCATCCAAGAAAGGCAAGTATCACCAAACCCCTTTGCTTCTAAAAGATGGACTCTCATGTAAAGGACAATTTATTTGTCGGTTCTTGGTAACTTACATGGTGTTCATGGCCATTATCAACCACTTCGCTTGTCTCATTCGTGTTCCTGGAAGGCTACATAAGGCGGCGCTCTCCTCTTGTCCGAAGAGCGCATGACACACAACCATTGTTCACCACTGTTGAGTTTCTCTCTGTCGTCCCCATCTAGGTTCCTGCACGCATGGAATATGAAGATCTGGCCTCCGAAACCGACGCCGTTTCTGAGTTCATCTGCTTGGGTGAGGACCTGCAATCAAGTTTTTGGGAGCGTCTTCCACACGAGTGCTCGGTCGATCCGCAACTTCCTTTACTTCCCAGTGATGACAGCTTGCGTGGTGATCAATCGGCACTATAACTCATCTGCACGACATCGTGCGGGACAACTACATCAACAACTGCTATGTCGACTAGTGTCGGCTCTAGGACCGCTGGGTACGCTGCTGCAACCTAACCTATGATTTTCTGTGATTAAATCATGACTATATGACTATTTGTATCATCTATATGTTCACGTTACTTAGATCACAAGTGCACATATATGTGGCCACAAACTTGTTTTTAATTTTTTGGATGAAATTAATACTAAATTGCCTAAATTTGTAATAATAATATGAGACCACAGGCATGTTTCTAATTTTTTTTCTAGATTAAATTAATACTGAGATTACCTAAGTTTCTAATGTTCACGCATAATTTTCTACCGACTTTTGTCCGCTTCAGCCTCTTCCTCCCGCTCTAGCGACGGATCCGAAGGCCGGCCGAGGGAGCGGCTGCTGACCCCATCAAGTCTGTATGGGCGGCTTCTTTCGCCACCGTACCACCACCATAGATGTCATCCGGTCTTCGAGGTTGTCTTTTTTGCTTTTCTTTTCTTTGCTTGGCTTATTTAAAGATGCTGTTGACTCACACCATTTTTGTTTAGTTAGACTTATACGTAAAGATTGTAGAATCAAATCAACTCCTTTGTCTTTTGTGTATAGTCACATCAATGAGTTTTTACTTGCCCTTCAATTTATGAATATCGATCTCCCTGTATGCAACTTTTATCAATTGCAGGAGCGAGGGCAGGCCTCTCTCAAGCACTTCACGGACCCATATGTCGCCGGCGGTGAAGTGGCCGTAGAGAGCGGGGTAAGCCTCGGCCATGGAGCGTTCCTTGGAGGATCCACCTGTCATGCCAGAAGGATGTTGATTCTCCGTCTCCCAGGAGAGGATATAGTTCAGCGGCTCGGTAGGCGGGAGCAGCTCACGAAAGGACTGCTAGCTAGTGATCGCCTTCCAGGACTCAACCGCGGGCGACGGAGGAGCTTGATGAAGTCCACGAAATCGTGATGGCAATGGGCCTTGTCCAACACCCAGGATATGAGAGAGTCTCAGTTTTTGAGAACAAGAACTAAGGGGCTGGTCGCATCAAAAATCTACAAAATGTCTACCCGACGTGAAATCAGAACGCCCCTCCTCTTTTGTCTGGAAGAACTTCACTCCCCCAAGAGTTCGTTTCTTTGCTTGGCTAGGCAAACGTCAAAAAAAAAGGTGCTTGACAATGCAACCTGTGACATCTGCCATACATCCGCTACCGGACTCGCCTTCTTTGCCGACGGCCTCAAGCCGTCGGCAAAGACGACTTTACCATCGGCGAAGGCTTTGCCGACGGCCTGACACGTCGGCCGTCGGCAAAGGACCGTCGGCAAAGACTTCTTCGCCGACGGCCACCTCCCGTCGGCGAAGGAGCCACGTCAGCGGCTGCGCCGTCCCACTAACGGCGGTCTTTGCCGATGGCTGACGCGGCCGGCCGTCGGCAAAGTGCATTTTTTTGTTTTTTTAAAAAAATTAATGACTTTCTTTGCCGACGGCCGGCCGTCGGCAAACACTTGGTAAATTTGCCGACGGCCGGGCCTAGCCGTCGGCAAAGCTGGGCCGTGCTGGTGAAATGAACCAGCTTTGCCGACGGCTAGCCGTCGGCAAAGCTGGGAAAATTTTTTTTTCACTTTTTTTTGCTGTTTTCTTTCGTTCATTCGTCATTTTAGCACATATATATCACATAATAAATATTTTATCACATATAAACCATAATTCAGCATGAAATTCAGTTTCAACATTAATCGACACATGATCGTGCTCAAATCCATCGATACAAGTCCACAATACACATACCATGGCCATAAGAGTCCATACATGGCCAATGTGCAACAATCCCATAGATAAAGGTCCAAATACGAGAAGTAAGGCTATCTAGCTAGCAGCGTCGTCATCAGGTGTCCTAGATCCCCCACCTTGCTCCCACGGAGCCCAACCCGACTGCGCAGACGTACCGTAGTTCCACCTGTACTGTGGCGCTGGGACGCTTGCCGGCCCGGAGTGCCCCTGCTCCGTCGGCCCCTGTGGCCACGAGGAGTACCCGTGCTGCGACGCTGGAGGAGGCCACAGGTACTGCTGCGTGGGGTAGGTGGCGGGGTAGGTCGGGTAAATCGGACTGCCCTGCGGTGGAGAAGGACCCAGTGGAGGGCTGGCACCTGGAGTTGGGTTCGAACCCGCCGACTGTGCCTGCACAAAGGCCAAGTGATGTAATTAGTACCTGCAGGATGGCCGCACAAGCTAAAGCAACATGCAATATACTCACCGATGAAATGTGTACAGGAATAGGCACTGGAAGTGGAACTGGAACTGGTGGTGGAGCGAAGATCGAGGCAGGAGGTTCTTCCGTTCCTGGGATCTGGGAACGGATGTAGCCGGTCAGCTGCGCTATCGAACGCTGGTAGTGCTGCGACATTGCCGCCATCTGCTGCTGATAGGCCGCCTCCTGCTGCTGACGCAGCGCCTCCTGCTGCCTTATCGTCTCCTCATGCCTCGCTGACTGGGCCACCTGGCTGGCCTGCAGCTGTTCGACCGTGGCCTGCAATATTACACCCGCAAGGTTGATTGTATGTGAAGGCAAGGTACATCATGTGTGAAACGAGTGAACGACGAATGAAACTGCACTTACCTGGAGTGACATCATCATCTGCGCGCTGCTCGGCCTCCGAGGCGCTATGGGGATTTCCGACCCGCCACTTTCCGCGTCTTCTTTTCGGATCTGGCTCAGTGTCGGAACAGAGGACGAGTCGATGGCGGCATTGGCAATAGCGTACCGGCCGTGCTGCTTCCCTCCTCCTGTCTTCATCACGAGCCGCGTGTCCAGGGGTGCCGTGGTGGGGTCAAACGTCAGCCCATGCAGCGTGACACCCGCCTCGACGTACGTGGCGAGGTTGTTGTAGACGTTGATGCTGCCATAGACGTCGGGCCCATCCTCCGGGTTGTAGACGGTGGACGGCTCTGACGCTTTTCCCTTGCGAGAAAGGGCAAACCCCGTGAACTCGTTGATTTGCTGCCCCTGATGGTACTCCTTCTGCAAGGATAACATAAGCATGGTTAGAACTTACAAATAGTGACAATTGAGAGTTATAATAAATGGATCAACAGAAGCATACCCAGTCCTTCATGAACTCAGGGAGCGTCTTGTTCCCTTGGTGGTGTGTTGCCCGAGGATGCTCCAGGCGTTTTCTCCGATCTTCTTTGTGGTCCGCGTACGCCTTGTCCGGTTGCCACGCACGCACAATTTGAAGCCAGCAGTCGGGGAACTTATCACACCAGGTTGGACACACCTACATGGCATTCAAGTATTTGATATTCCAGGCGATGAATTGAATGTACTGCTCCTCGAAGAGGAATCATAACGTTCGTACTTAATTAATTACCTGCATGTACTGCTCCTCGGTGAGGTCGGTCTCCCTCTCCAGTAGCAACTCCCTGACGTCCTCCTTCCTCACCACCTCGCGTTTCACATCGGCGTAGTAGGTAATGACGGCCTGGAGATGCGCCACGTGGTACATGTCCTTGAGACGGCTGCGGCAGACCGGCGCGGGCGGGGCAAGCGGGCGAGTGGGGCCGGCAGCTCGGGCGTGCGGGGCAG
>CM041644.1:1828942-1968436 GCA_023333625.1 Bothriochloa decipiens
GGCAGGCGGCGCGGGCAGGCGGCGTGCGGGGCAGGGGGGCCGGCGGCGGCGCGGGCAGGCGGCGTGGCGGCGGTGTCGAGCGCGGGCAGGGGGAAGGCGCGGGGATGGGATAAGGTAGGGTGGGGAATTTTCGGCCACAATTTGACTTAACTGGCCTTCTTTGCCGACGGCCGGCCCGTGTGGCCGTCGGCAAAGTTTTCTTTTTTTTTAATTAAATTTCTTCGCCGACGGCCACGGGAGACACGGCCGTCGGCAAAGAAGGACACGTGGCCGCGGCCTGGCGACCCTCTTTGCCGAGGCCACGTGGGCCGGCCCTCGGCAAAGGCTCTTTGCCGATGGCTAACCCTAGGCCGTTGGCAAAGAATTTTTTTTTTGCTTTTTTCTTCCCAATTTTTTTCTGGTGCCTTCCTACAGTAAATACATCTTAAGTTCAAAAGTTGGGACAACTTTGAGTTTTTTTTCTATATTTCGTTAGTTTTTTTTGTTTCTTTAAATTTTTCCAACACCTCCAAATCTGAACTGCAGGTACATGGAATAATGGAACTTGGTGGTTCGAAAAATGGTATTCATGATGTTTGGAGTATGTTGAGGCCGTATCCAGCGCCTCACATGAAATTACGACCGTGTTGGTGTCGTAACATGACGAGTTACGTGTGCGGAAAGTGTTTTTTAATTATATAAAATCCAAACTAAGTCCGAAATTCATGAAACTTGACGAGCTGTCATGTTATCGCATGTGGAGGCTATGATAAAAAGTTGAAAATATTTGGAGCAAGTTACGACGTCGGATGTCAAAAACTCAGACATCTCGTTGCCGACGTGGGCTAACCCTGGGCCACCGGCACAAACGTCGCGCCGCCCGCAGCAGCTGGGGCTCTCGGGGGCGGCCATGGCGGCCGTGGGTGCCCCACGTACGCGCCTGGAGGGTCCGGGGTGGCTGGGGCATGTTCGCCGGTGGCCTCCGTGCCCGTGATGCCACCCCCTCCGCCATCCCCACCTCCAATCGCGCTGCCGGCGTTCCCCTGGACATGGGCACTGCCATGGCAGTGCTCCCTAGCCTGCTGTCCCCGGGTCCCCAGGCCACGGCTGCTTCGAGCTCGCGCGCCACCATCGCTGCAGTCCAGGATGGTGCTGTCGCATGCGCGCCGGCACCGACCAAGGTTGCCACTTCCCCGTGCCTAGAGGTGGGGACACCTCGGCTCGGGTGAAGGTTGCAGTCCTAGGCTCCAATGCATCATCGCTTGCGCCGAGCTCGCTTTCTTCGGCCTCCTCTTTGGACGAGGGCCTCATGGCTCTGGCGCCCTGTTTGTCACACCCGTCGGGGCCTGAGGTCGTCCTCGTGCACCCATCCGCCCCGAGCTCGTCCTCTTTCCTCCTCCCTGGCCTCGCCTTCCCCTAGAGACATCGGCAGGTCTCCACTGAGGGCTGCCACTGCTAGCCAGTCAATGGTAGATGTCATCACCGTCGAGGATGCATCTGATAACGACGATGAAGACCCTATCTTGGCCTTCTTCCCCTCCACGGCAGGCCTAAGCACCTGCGCTGGCGTGAGATCTCCCCAGAATTCCATGCCTCGTGCCGTGTCGCCTCGCCGGCTGCCTGCGTCGCAAACCCCGGTGGCACGGCCGCCCCGTCCATGCAGGATTCCGATGGAGGGCGGGCGCCCAGCCACAGTCGTCAGCACCGGCGGCGCATGAAGAGGACCGCGACAGCCGCTGCGGAGGCATCGCTCGCGGCCGCAACAGGAGCCCACGTCGCGCCCGTGCCTGCGTAGCGCCGTCTTGGTCCGTTGTCTGAGGCGAGAGTACCGGCACGACATCGTCTTCATTGGCCACTAACGACGGCGGCTTCACTATTGTCGTAGGTCATCATCGTGGCTGCCATCGAGCCACGTGTCGCCCTCACCCCCGGCGGCCCGTTCCGTCCTCGCTCGTCAAGCTATGCTTTAACTGCCTAGCGAGGGGTCACATCACCGCCCAGTGCACCTCCCTGTCCCGCTGTCTCTTTTGCCTCATCACGAGACATCGAGCGGCAAACCGTGTGCATCGCCTAGCCGTCCACCTCGGTGCCTTTCTGTGGGCCGCGTGCAGGAGCCCGTTCTTCAGCGATCTGCTGAGGATCTTGGATGTACTGGCTCGCGCACGTGCCGACCCCATGCCGGCAGCCATGTCGGCATCGATGGGAGGAGCCGCGAGGCTTCTCGCACTATGGAGGAGCTCTCATCCCAATCATCATCGGACAGATCCTCTGCCCAGCTCCTTCGGCTCGTTTGGTTGGCTCCCAGCGGCCCCCTTGCACGTGCCACTTGTTGGCTCGTGCAAGACGGACAGGGCCACAGCGGGCGCTCGCCGTCGGCGTCGGCATCGGCAGAGCAAGGGGCCAAGGAGGGCCCTTGTCGTCGTCACCCCTGCCGACAACGTCGCTGCTCCCGACCTGCTGCCATCCCTGCTGGGCAAGAGTGAGGGACCTCCCATCCGGGTCGACCCAATGCTAGATGAGCTGGCAGCCTCCCTCGTCGCACGCCTGTCTTCTCTGACTGTTTCTCGGCAGGCCCAGCCGCCGCTGTCGGAGCCTCTGTCCCCACTTCGTGTGGCCCGGCTCCACTTCACGGAGGGCGAGGTGCCTGGAGGGCGAGCTGCCCATCATCGGCCTTCCCCGCCGCTGTGGTCTTGGAGGCGGATGGAGAGGACGCGACGACAGACGTCGGGACACTTTTCCACCGCACGCGACATCTGAGTTGCTTCCCCGCCGCCCCCGCCGCTGCGGGAGGACTGTTGCCTACGGAAGCGTCTGTCGCAGTGTTCATCGACAGCCTGACGCTGCCCATCAAGACCCCCCTCATTGCGGAGCCGCTGTGGCTGTGGACCTCCCGTGTGGACGGGGACAACTGCGTGTGAAGCGGCGACCGCCTGGCAGCCAAGTCCACCTGACGTGACCTACAGCCGGAGAGGCAGACCCGCCAGGTTATGCTCAACAAGTGGGGCGAACTGCCGCCGGACGAGGTCAACAACTGCCCGGACCCTGAGATTGCCGTGAGATTTCGCGAGACGTTCTTTGGCGACAACGTACCGTCTTCTCGCATGGAGTCTACGAGGGAGCTGTTTCCGCAGCTTCGAGGCCGGGCGGCGCATTCCGCGTTGCAGCAGACTTAGGCGCTACAATTGGACCTTTTTGTCGCACAATAGTTTACTTAGTCAGTACAATCCGCTCGCTCCACCGTTTCAGCCGATGATTTATGTAGTGTGCTTTCTTGCCGTGTTCTAAGGCGCCTGCGAACACGACAAGACGTGTAATCAACATTCTAATTTTTCTTAAAGCAATACGGGCTAATTGTCTGTTTTTGAAAAAAAAAAATATATAACTTATTTTTGCAGAATATTCTTTGTCACCAACCAATTCGACAAAAGCTTTTGTAGATTTACCCATTTTTGAGCTATGAATGCACGTGACAGGTAAATAAAATTTAAATAATGGTATTTCTATTTTTGTATTTACAGCTTACACTCTAACATGGTAACACTAGAACAGGAAACTTTATTAGCGGCGGCTAAATGGTCTTTTCAGGGGCGGTTGGCACATCCGTTGCATTGCCATCGACTGTGAAGATGTGGCATCTCTAGCGATAGGCTTCTAACCGCTTCTATTAGGAGAACCATCTTTAATAACGATATTTTTAATGGCAGTTCCGTTATAAAGATTTTACGGGAGTGGTAAAAATACAATGACCGCGCCTCTGAAATGGCATTATCAGGGGTGATTTAGTCATTACCTCTGGAAATTAGTTTCAATTTTTTGAATTTGAAAATCATCACCATATTTGATATCGCAATTTCCCACCACCCAATTGCAAATGATTAAAGTTAACCTTTTTTTACAAATACACACCAATGGCCTTGTTAACTATATTAATACACACATGATCAACAAAATATTTGTACCACAATTTCAACACTACAAAATACTAAGTATTTGTGCTTCTACCTAAAAATGAAAGGGAAAGATCCACACGTGCAGTGTGAAGAAACTCAAACTTTGGATGTGTGGCAGATGCACTCCACCTTCTCTAACATAGTACCTATAGGCATTGTTCAAAGGAAAAAATAAGCAGTTTCCAATATTGTGCTACAACGAAATTTCTACTCAATAAAAAAAACACACGCTCACGTGTACGTAAACTAGTGCTACTACTTATTTGCAAGTATAGTACATTCATGAAGCAAGAGTATATGTCGAGAACAGATCAATCATATACATGTCTAGCATAAATTAGAGCTAGCATGCATTACCCAAACAGTATCACAGCATGGGGACAATCACCTTCAATATTTCTAAAAACATGTTTAATATTATTATAAACATAAAAATGGCGAACAAATTATGTTTGCAAAAGCTATTGATATAATAATGATATAATATCTCTCTTTGCATGAGGCATGTTTAATTTTGTTAGGACAAGATTTTCCACCGACAATTGATATATTAATATGTTATTTATGTAATAAAGAATAATAATCATAAGATAGTATTTTTTATAAAAATATAGTGATATCAATTTTATATTACAAAAATCATATAAAAATAAAGAAAATTGGTCAAATGGTTTGTCTTCACAAATGAACTATGACTAGTAATTAATTTGAAGTGAAGGGGTAGTACCTCTTTGAATGCGGACAAATGGCAGTGTGGGTCGACGTAGCCGGGGGAGCGTCCACAGCATGGTCGTAGGTTAAGACAGCGGACCAGACGTGGATGAATAGTTCTTTCTAAAACTAATCGCTCCGACAAACCGATATAGGTGCAGGATTAAATTTATTGGCCATGCCAAGACTTCACCCTTCTATCTATAACTCTACAAGCACCTTATAAAAACAATATTAAACAAAAATTAAGATGTTAGGCTAGCTAATGCACTCCTAAATAATTCTAGCTTGCAGAGTCAAACAAACTTAAACAACTAGTACTATTTGGCAAGCAGGTGTGCACCTAAACAATTCTAATGAGCGAAAAGCACAAAGCTAATCTAAACTCACTAGATATGCTCAAGGACAGTGGCTACACAAGACAAACCCAAGAGCTTAATTTACTTAACTAGACAAGCTAAGCAATACAAGAGATTTACTTCTAGCTACACAAGCAACAAGACAATTAGAGAGCAACACAAGCTAAATAATTAATAGAGCAACTACACAAGCTATATAGGTCTGGATGAACTAGGAATACTGATTCTCAAGGACTAGTAATTACCTGACTAGTAGTTAGCTTGACCAGTGATTAGTTCAGTCTGTTTGGATCCCAGGGCTAATAAGTAATACTATCTCAATACAAAGTCCTTTATAGCCCTAGTTTATTTTCCTATCTCAACATCGATGGCATGGGAGACCCAACGGAGACAGGCTATGCCACAACATAGTGCTTGACCACACCGGAGTGAGGGGCCATGCCAGCGTACCGAGGGGCTATGAGAAATCTAGAACTAGAGCACTGGGCCACGACTGGAGTGGAACTACACTGGAGCGGTAGCGAGGGCGTGCGCTAGAGAGCGAAGGGTCGTGTTGGAGTGCTGGGGCTGCGGGAAATCTAAAACTAGAGTGCCAAGCCACAATCGGAAAGGGGACCACTATAGAGCGGGAGTGGGGGCACGCTAGAGAATGAAGGGCCGCACTAAAGCACCAGGGCCTGTGGGGAATAAAACTAGAGCATCGGCCATGAATGGAGCGGGAATCATGCCGGAGTAGGAGCAAGGGCTGTTGCCGTAGAGCAAATGGCCGCACCGTAGCACTGGGGGCCTGCGGGAAATCCAAAACTAGTGCGATGGGCCACGACTAGAGTGGGGAACCACAGCGGAGTGGGCGCGGGGGCCATAATGCTAGTTTGTGTCAGTGGCTATGGGAAATCCAGAACTAGAGCATCAGGCCACGATTGGAGTGGGGGACCGTGCTAGAGCGGGAGCGGGCAAGGGGTCCTAGAGAGCGAGGGTTTGTGCCAGTGCGCCGGGGGTCTTGAAATCCATACTGGGTGTCCATACTAGGAGCTCCGGCGAGACCCTATTGTGCCGATGGTGGCCTCCTTCCCCTCCCCCCTCTCGCCGTCACCAAAGCCACGCACGCCCTCGCCCTGACCTAGTGCAGACGCCTCTTTTGCCGCTGAAGTCCTCCCACCGTCACCTGGCCCCTCCTTCCCCCTTCTGGCGGCTTGCCGCCCGCCAGAGTTGCACAAGAAGAGGCTAGAGATGGAAGATTGAGAGGGAGAGGAACAATTGTTGAGAGAGACATATCTTACTTATTACTAATTAGAGGCTCCAACAGAACCTCCACGTTAATTGTCACCAAATGTGCTAAAAAAGGTAAATACTAGAAAATCTTACGTTAATAAAAAACATCTAGCCATCCATTCAAAAGACTTAGCCATCCATAACCATTTGATCTAGATTATTTTGTACACCCACCTTTGTCATTATAGTAAATAAAATATATTTTCTAAAGAAAAGAAACAATTTGGCTATGCATCAAAAATCATGAGCCGCATTCCATTCCACACGTTCATTTCATAACAGATTAATATGAAATATTAGATTAGATTGGCCAATCTACTATCGTGTTGACTTGGTTAATTATATTAATATTAATATATTAGGACACATTATGGATCTATATTAATAAACTTAGCCATTGGATCTATTGTATTTTGTATAAAATTACCCACCTCTGCAATTTGGATGAACTAGGACTACTGATTCTCAAGGACTAGTAGTAGTTAGCTTGATTAGTGATAAGTTCAGTCATGTTTGGATCCAAGAGGGCTAATAAATACTACTATCTCAATACAACGTCCTTTATATCCCTAGTTCGTTTTCTCAGCTCAAAGTCGATGGCGTGTGGAGCCTCGACGTAGACAGGCTAGGTCGGTCACGACGTCACGCCTGACCACGCCGGAGCGCCGAGGGGAAACCACGCCGGACCTGGAGCCGGGGGCCGTGCTGGAGATCGAGCGAAGGACTGCGATGGAGTGTTCGGTGCTATGGTAAATCCAGAACTAGAGCGTCAAACGTACCGCGATGATTGGAGTCGGGACCGCACCAGAGCGGGAGCACGGGCACGCTGGACAACCAAGATACGTAAATTGAACTGCAGTTTTGTTGGCCGGCCTGCCGCAAAATGGAAATAGGATGACCATGGTAAATGCAAAGTAGTACTGTCCAACTTTTCATTCACATCAGCCCACCAGATGCTTTCCAACATCATTCACATCAGCCCACCAGAAGCTTTTCAGGCACACACACACACACACAAGTGTGGAGAGTCTTCGGTCTTCTCCTGACGTACAAGCTCCACTAGTCAATCGTTCATCAGATGTTTAAGGTTTAGTTTATTTGCGTTCAACACGTCGATCTCTACCTTCTTATCTATCACATGCATCTAGTTTTTCTAAAAGTATTTTTATTTTCCTATTTATATTATATTCCTTGGCCAACCCCGTCCCTAGTGTGCTTATTGATATGTTCACCTTTTTTTAGGGAAAAGATGTTCAATTTTTGCCTGCCACATTTGTAAAGCCTCATGCACATTTTGCAGTATGCCCAGTAGTTCGGTTTTCTGAGTTTTTACTACATCATGAACGCACGCGCGAGTACTATGATAAATTGAAAGCCAGCAGCATCTCTGTCATGTCGATCATATACTCACTCCATCCAAAAAAAAAAAGTATCGTTTTAGGTTTTTTATCCATCATATTTGATTATTCATCTTATTCAAAAAAGTTTTACAAATATTATTTATTTTGTTATAACTTATTTATTATTAAAGATATTATTTATTTTATAATACACTTAAAATTTAAATAAGACGAAACGATCAAACACGATATCTAGATGTTAAAAACGACGCTCTTTTGCGGACGGAGTACCGTCCAACGAACTGGAGCAAGTGTCGGACAGGTGCGCAGACTCTCGTTGAGTATCGACGTACACCTGCTAAGAGTGTCGTGTTGTCGTCGTCGCGTTGACTATCGACGTACACCGGGCCAACTACTGTCTAGATCGAGCAAGTTAGCTGAAGCTCTTAAATACTATATTGATTGCTACAGATTTTTCTAGCCCTTAATTTATGTTGAAACTCTCATGCTTTTTATATTGTTTATTGGCATATATATTGGCACTTCTTTTGCACGTTTAAAGATAAAGACTTACAGCGCACTCTTAAATACTATATGATGTCATGAACAGTCATTTTAAACCTATGTACTACATTGCTTAAAATCAGTTTAGAGCTTGACATGAGATACAGGGGAGAGGTAGAAATAATAACCACAAGGTATATATATATTATTAATATTTAAGCCTTATAATTAATGACTATTTGCACCAAACCAGTCTCAAATGACATGAAGATACAGCCACTTGTAGCGTGCACAACACTGTCCTCCACACTTCCAAAGATGTTCTACAAAGAATTATTTATATAGTGTTGGCTATAGTGTCAATAAACTATGCCAAATGTTATCAATAATTTAATTAAATGTTTAATACCATTAACGTAGGAAATATTTTTAGGATTTTTGAAACATAACATATATATTTATCTCTCATATGCATGCATGTGTATTTGATATGCATGATGGCACAATACTTATGTTTACTTTAATCAAATTTGACATATTGACATTAATATATAGAAGAAGTGAATAATATATATGTATAGAAACATACTTATGATTTATGCTCGCTGAGGTGACGGTGGCTGCCAAGCTGAGGTTGACTCTAGTCGCAAAAAGAGAACTGAGGTTGATTCGGCCTGAAGAAATGACATATGGGCCCAGTTGTGCTCTGTGTGTGTGTGTGTGTTCACCTTCACCTTCCAGCCTGGGGCTGGAGGTACTATCAACGACAGAATACAATAATGCATCCATCTCGAGTTGTTGACAACCAGCAAATATTAATACTGTAAACTCCACATAGCTCTACAATCCGCGCCAGGAGAATGCAAATTTGACTACGGTTTCGTTATTGTTCACCAATCTGATCCTGCTGCCTCATGGAGTCCACGTGAGTGCACATGTAAGCATCATGAGTCATGACCAATCTGTAACTGTAAGTCCTGAACATCTCATGCATTTTCCTTTGTTATTAGGCTGTATATCTATACGTTTTATCAAACAGCCAACATTGTTGATTCTATTCTTTTCTTATGTTTCTTTTCTTATGTTTGGTGTGTTCTATTTTTATCAAACAGCCAGCATGGAGTGTTTTATTCTCTGACCTCCGCTTCTAATCGCATGTATCAACACCAATGAGAACTCACTGGTCTTGCCTAATTACGGAAGTAAGTAAACATATCACCCATTTTGGTGCAGTCTGGATTCTAATATGGGGCTTTACAATACTGATGAAGATGGTTCTTACAGAATGGTTCGTTTACATTACTATAAGGCTAGCTCCAAATGACAAGTAGTATATATTCTAGTGTCTGTTTATGTTCGGTGGGTCCAGCCCCTATATATCAGCCACGTGGTTCTTTCTGGGGCTGACGGCGGGGCGTGGCTCACGCCATAGGCCTTAGTTTAGAGTAAGTTTTTGCAATCCGCGTCACTTTAGCACTTTTGTTTGTTTGTGATAATTATTGTTCAATCAGAAGCTAACTAGGCTTAACAGATTCATCTCGTGATTTATAACTAAATTGTATAATTAGTTATTTTTTACCTATATTTAATACTACATACAAACGGCTAAAGATTAATATGACAGAGAAAATAAAAAACTTAAAACTTTGAATACACTAGTTTTTATGCTCGACAACTACAGCTTGTCAGACCCTCTGTTTCTGCACGTCCCATCTCAAGGAAAATGCGTCGATCGTGCTCACAGCCTTCACCCAATAGTGTTTAGTTCTTCAGGTTCTTTGGTATAGAAATGCTTTCTAATAGAGTAAATATTGACAAGTATCTCACAAGTAAATTGTTAATAACATTATAGTTCTAGAATTATTCCTCTAATTTGATCACTATCGGATAAGAAATCATTTAAATTTAATTGATATCATGAAGTTGTAGCACACATTGGACCAATAGAACAAACTTCAAAGTGACAAAAATCCGTGACATTGTGCGCAGATACGTAGTAAATGCAACTGGCCGGGCCTAATCAGATGTTGGCATCCGGCCTGGGGCAAAATGGAAAGAGATGAGGACCGTCGTCCACGAAGTACCACTTGGGTAAATGCAACTAAAGCGTAACTTTTCGTTCACATCAGCGATCACACGAGACAAAAAAACAGTATATTTTGCTACAGTTGAAACGTACGACTGCTGTCCCTATATATCATCGCGCCACGCACATGAAAAACTGAAAAGGCCAGCCTAAGATAAGATTAACGTAGTAGAGTGGAAAATGAAACATTTCCTATTTAATAAACTTTTAAATTTTGCTCTTCAATACCATTTCAGTTCCTCCTCCATACAAGCTCTCCACTAGTCAATCATTCGTGTGTGTTTTTACTACATGAAAAGTAATACTTCATCCGTTCTTTTTTAATTGTCGCTTGCGTTTTTAAAAATAATTATCGGTAATTATATATAAAAAAATATTAATATTTATATTATATAATTAGTGTCATTAGAAAGATCTTTAAATCTAGTATTTTAATAAATTTATTTAGAGATATAAATATTATACATATTTTCTATAAATTAAATTAAATTTATGATACGTATACGATAATTAAATAAGGACGGAGGGACTATGCATACATGAGTAGTATGCATCTCATCAACTGATGGCTGGCGTGGCTCACGCACCAGTTTTTATGTTCGACAACTACAGCTTGTCAGTCTGTTTCCTGCACGTCCATCTCATCGAAGATGCATGTACTGACAGCCATGACCCATTAGCCTTGACCCAGTACCACTTGTCAGTTAGCGCATACTCGCTCCGTTTCCAAAAGAGCGTCCTTTTGATCGCTTCGTCTTATTTAAGTTTTTTTTAATATATTATAAAATAAATAAATTAGTATTAAAGTATCTCTAATAATAAATAAGTTATAATAAAATAAATAATATTTATAATATATTTTTTAAATAAGACGGATGATCAAATATGATGGATAAAAAATCTAAAATGACACTATTTTTAGACGTTGTGAGTACTTGCTTTGAACGAATGGTCTCTGGTCACAATAGGTGTGTCCTTAGTCGTTGTAATTGTAGGGCCCCGGATGTATATTTTCCCACATATTTGATTCCTTTTATATGAATTGCAGTAGGGTCATATATTACTTCATTATTGTGTACATTTGTCGATTTTCTTTGTTTATTTTCTTTTTTGGCTATTTCCTCATTACCGCGTCTGGTACGTCTTTCATTTTCAGGCTAGCTAGCAGCTTAATATGGGACCTACTGCTGCTGCTAATCTATTCTATCTCCACGGAATGGATCCACCAAAAGGCTGCGGAGGTGCGGTCTGCGGCGTTCAGTTTTAGTGTATATATTGGACCTAACACAAGAAGAGGGTTAGGATCAAAAGCAACCATCTTATTATTACTAATAATTATAGGCTTCAATGGAGCCCCACATTAATTCTTGATGAGATGCTCTAAAAAATTAGATAAATCCTATAAATTCACACAACTATTACTAATTAGAGGCTTCAATGAAGAGCCTCCACGTTAATTCTTGGTGAGATGCTCTAAAAATTTAGATAAATCCTACAAATTATCATAAAAATTAGAAACATTAGGCCATCAATTCGGTAGCATCTGGCGATAACAACCATTCGATATATTCTATTTTTAAAAAAATTACCCACATTTGTCATTATAAAGACACCATAAAATAACCTCCTAAGTGTAAATATAATATACCCACCAATGCCATTATGAAAATTTATTATTATAAAAAATCAGATTACGTTGAAAATATCCTACGGAGGAATGATATTGCCTGCCCTCTTAGCCCTATCACTCCCACGCGTCGAAACCTGCTTGCCGCCGCCTCATCTTGGAGTCTTATGGAGTTTCTCAATCCACGGAAAAGAAAGTCACAACTTCCTTCCAATCGACGGCATTAAGCATAGGCTTCCATGGAGTAGTTGCAACCTGATTATTGTTACTTGATCTTCCATTGCTTTTTTTTTTTGGAACTTTGATTTTCCAATTGCTGATCTCAAAAAGGGATATGGCGCATATATGTAGAACTACCACGACATCATCGACAAGCTGATGGAGCAACGCAACTAAAGTAGAAGCTGGTTCGCCCGTCCTTCCTCAGCATGCATCCATGCAGATGCAACAACTGAAGTGTGAAAAGCTCATCTGTCTGTCAACAAGAACCATGCATGTCAACGAGGACCATGAATGAGAGCGTACAGTCTCACTCTTGCCCTGTCGTGTCCTGTATGCACGCGGCACACCACCTGCTAGATGGCAATCATTCAGCCTTTGGGGTATTGCAACTAGCCTTTGGTGTATTGAAGCCTGATGAAGGTGTAGCTGGGTGATGCCATGTCGTGACTGATGACTCCATAAAGGTAATAACAGCTTAATTCTAAATGCAAAAGTCCTTTCTAGCATCATTTAATCGCTCTATATATAGCTACGTACGGAGTAGTTTCTATGCCTAAAATATACAATTCACCCATCACAAGTATACAATTCACCCATCATTTAATCCCTGATGATCATTGTGAAAGAGTTTCCAGAAATACTTTTATAATTGTCTAAATTAATCATTCATGTTACTGTTAGCATATGAAAAATAACTCAGATCAGAGTGTGTATTTATACATATACATGTGTACATGTAGCGAGCATATGATTTTTAAGGTTTTGCGGAAATATATGGTTAGCACATGTGAAGGTAATATGCAAAGGTGAAAATTATGAATGGGGATGAAAAAGTATAAAAGTGGTTGGTAATTCAACTTATAACATGAAAATAGTGATAAGAAAAAAATTAATACAAGTATTTTGCAAAAATATTAATACATGAGAGATAACTAATAAAATATCCACCACCTCTTATCTCTTTTATGAAGTATCCTTATCTACCATTATCAAAGATGATGTATAGTAGCCCCTGTGCATATAGAATGCCCATATGTACCATTATAAAAATAATATAAAGTAACACCCTTGAATCAAAGTTATCAATCTTCGTCGTTATACAAAAACAAAAAATCTCAAATATGCGTGCAAATACTAATAAAACATATCATGAAAAACAATCCGGTGTTTCTAAGGAATGCTATATATGTTTCTAAGTATTCTTTTTTCTGAAATGCGGACTTCTGAAATATTAATTAATAAAAACAATCAAGCATGTTCCATTGTGCACATGAAGTAACCACGCATGCATGTGAATAAATATTTATTTTAATATCTTATCAAACATGAAAAATGGTTCCTCCACAAAACCACATAGCGACAACACAGACAGCTCACTTAAGTCATATTAATGCTAAATAAATTTAAACATTTTGACTTAAAAAATGTATCACACATCAATATTCATAATTTATCTTTGATGAGCAATGTAGATTTATAAAACAATATTGTAAACACAAGCCTTCAATGTAACTAATTCAACATTTTAAGTGATGTAGGTAGCCTAGGACCTAAAGACTTCTTTAAAATAAATTTAAATGTGAAAATATTGAACCCAAGATATAATAAGCACTATAGGTTTAACTTTATGTGTGTATTAAAAATAGCAAGAACTAGATTAAAACTTGAAGGCTAAAATATTGTTTCATGATGCTATAGTAAGGGGGTGCAACAAGAATTTATATAACTTATGATTAGGTTTCAATTAAATATATGTGGTGCTAAACAAGGTCAATCCTAAAAATTCTCCCCCAAACAAAAAAAATGTATGGCCATCAATTCAATAGACCATTATACCACTGATAATAAGAGTTATTGGATTTATTATTTTTTTGAATAAAACTGTCATTAAAACATGATCTAAAATGAACCTAAATTTACATCTAATTGCCTACTGACTATTATCTATCAAATTTAATTAAATTTGCATCTAAATTAGCACTTTTGTCATTACTTTAAAAATTAAGTTATTATAATTATCAACATCTTCGATTACAAAAAACTATTTTAGTAACCGCAGAACACATATATGTTAGTACATGACACAATTGTATTAGTGTTAATATTCAGATTTGATTAAAAACATATATATTGTGTCACCATACAGATTATGTGCACATGCATGCTTGAGCAATAAATATATATGTTGTGTTTCAACATTCTTGAAAAAATGTATTTCAGCAATAGTTAAAAATATTTTCTTAGCACTCAGATAGTAATCATACTAACAAATTTTTTATAACTGTATTAATAACAATGACATAATTTATACAAGTTTTAACTTTATATATTTATACATTTTAACTAAAATATTTAAACAATAACTAATACTTATGCCTTCTAAGATTCAGATTCTACCCCGTGCGAAATATTTAAACAAGCACGGGTTGATGAACTGGTCATATATAATAGTAGATAAGACATCACCGAGGCAAAATAAGTAGTACTCCGTACTCGATGATGCAGGAAGAAGCCAACCTCGATTGTGTTGAATTTCTCTAGTGCAGCTGGCACCATGCTTAAATGCTGACTCCAGAATCTTTGCGCTTGTCCAGACAACCGGAAGAATTCCCTCACAACCGGAAGAACTAGGTGAATATCCTGCGCGTTGCTGCGGGTATTAGGATACAAATTCAAGTAAACATAGGTTGAATGGAGAAATTTGTACACATAGATTCTATTGTGGTGCATATAGTACTCTTATAAGCATTTGTAGGAAAGATTTGAAAGAGTAGTACTATGAAAGACACAGGCACTTATGGTCAAAAGCATGTGCCCATACTCCAAATTAGTAGCACACAACAATAATATATGAATGGTATATATGTTTTCAAGAGAAACCTTTGATTTAATTTGAAGATCCAACAGCTCAATAATGCATGGACTCTAAAGAGATATGACACCAATGCACCAATAGTGGATGTATTACGTAACCTGGACAAACTTCAGAGGATAATAGCTGACGAACGTAGATCTTGATCATTTGGGAGTCGGAAATATGGACACAACAGAACACGAAGTACACCTGGAATTGCGGTTGGGATGATAATCTGAGAGGTGCACGTAATCTTTAATCTACATAGAGGCTAGAGGATCTCAGCATGTATAAGTGAGCAATGAGAAGAACATATAAGTACACCATCCAAATGCCATCATGGATACTCTTGACGTGTAGCATTGATGATGAGGGAAAGTGGAGCAATAGCATTTAGCTGAAACTGCTGTTGATTTTTATCTATGTAGCAATTACCTACTGTCTAAAGGAATGGGAACGTCTAGGGGCCAGGAGAGAGAGGAAGGGGTGGGCGGTGGCCATCAATTCACATTTCAGACGTTTCATCATGGTCTTTGACTACGTGCATGCATATGTTAAACACATTTGGGATTACTAAATGATTTCCACAAAAGATAAATGATGATGACATGTCACTCAATGGAATAAAGGAGAAGTAGATGATGACTTGGCACAAGGATATGCTAGAGAAATAGGCTAGTGTGTATTAGTTTTATAGGAATTTAAGATTCCCTCACAACCGGAAGATTTCCCTCCTGCCTAATTCCTCAGCTCCTCTGGCTCTGGCTCTGGCTCTCGTTGCCGGTGCGACATGCCATGCGAGGAGGACACCTGGACACTGTCATGACCTTGGCCATGGCCCGGTACAGAGTAGTTGAAGGATGAGCGTTTGAGCCTGTGAGCCCATAAATGAACATATATGTGTACCTCTCTGTTGGCTCATGCAGGTATCGAATATGAACAAATCAATTACCCTCTATCCGTATTGTCTTCCTCCTCACTTCCCTGCTTGAGACGGCACCGCCGTGCTCTACCACCGAGCGCGTTCACCAGTCAAATTCTTCGTTGTCCTCGCCGCTGCGCTTGTTCGCCGGCCTTATCCTTCTTCACCTTACCAGTATCGTGACAGACACTCACGTAGAGCGAATCGAACTGCTCCTTCGAGGCTTTGAGATTGGGCGACGCAGTGCCACCGTGGCTGCCCTGAGATTTTCGCCTTTTCCACGAGTCCGGAGATCCAAGGAGCACCGTGTGCATGGTGAGCAGATCAGACTGCTCCTTCGAGAACAGGTGACCATAATCCTCTAAACAGAACCAGGCTAAACTACGTATAAGCTCTATCACCGACCATATCCTCAACTCAACAACACACTTTGCTGTATATTGGGCTCAATTGAAAGAAATGTTTCATGCACATTTTTGTAATGAAAAGAAAGATGGAGTTATCTATTTCAATCTTGCTTGAGCAAGGGTGTGCCCAAATTGTCCTTTGATTATATTAAACTAGAGAGTAGTATTGATTTGCTCACTCACTTGTACCAGCAACACCGCTCACGATAGGCAAGGGGACGCGCTCCATTATAAAAACGTGATTTCTGATAATGACGTACTAATAATTTGCTCCCTCCGTGGACAAAGAAGCATCTTGGACAGCGGTCGGTGGGCCGGGCGGCGCTGTGGCTGTGGGCTAGCCGGTGGGAGTTGTCGGGCTGTAAAGTTGTGGTGTCAACTGGAGTGGGTCTCAAGAAGGCCAAGCCCATAAAGCAGAAGGTGAGCTCTTGTTGGTCCTAATAGGCCCATTAATTTCTCTCCATAGATTTGGGCTCGGTTTGAGCTGCTCTGCCACGATAGCCAGCCAGTTAGCCGATGTAATTTGTTTTCTAAGAGTGTCTAAGTTTTGGGACGTAAACTGCCTGTTTCTAAAAAAAAAAAGACCAAACAAAAAGTGTGTTCCTAAAAAAACGAAACAAAAGTTCAATCGCAAAAAAAATATATTCCTACGTACTACTGTGTCTATTTTCCTTGGCAGGCTAACATGAGAACTCGCACACAGGCACTTGGACGACGTACTCAGTGCTGTTCACCATGCCTTGATTTACCAACCAGTCAACCACCGCTTGGCCTCATCCGATAATGGATCAGTCAAGTAATAGTAGCTCTGCAACAATGCACGCTACTCAGATCACCGAACGTCTACGTCCGGCTGGCTACAAAGCCTGCAGCCGCATCCGCAGCATGGCCCATCCATCCGATCCGCGGCCGGAAAGGGACGGGACCGGGACGACCGATCTCGTCGTCGACTCGTCGTGACTGCCTGAGCCCCCGACATGCCACGCGCCGCGCGACGTGCGCCCAACCCGCGGGCCAGACCACCCAGGGCCGGCGTCGTTTTTTTTTTTTTTTTGAGGGAACGGGCTGGCTCGTTCGATCGCTTCAACAGCCGAATTTGATGACAGACACTTGCCGTCTTTCTATACCTGTATACTCCTGCAATCTCAACTGAAATCTATAAGGCCTATGGACATACGACTCCCTTTTGTTCATACATTTTCCATTCCATACACACGGGCACACTGCATGCGAGTAATGCGGCAGGGGCACCACACCAGGGCTTTTGAGGTGTTGGCCATCGAGGCCATGGACCCGATGGAGCATGGGGTCTTGTTTAATTTTCTAAATTAGGGTCAGAATTTCTGTAGTATTTTGTTTGTATTTGGTAAAAATTATCTAAACTTTGACTAATTAGGCTTAAAATGTTCGTCTCGCAAAGTATAACCAATCTATGCAATTAGATTTTGATTTCATATATATTTCGTACTCCATGCATGTGTCGATATTTTGATGTGACTGAAGAATCTTCTTTTTGTATAGTGCCAAATATTGAAATTAGAAGCCCAATTTAGACATCTAAACGAGGGCTGGATCTCGATCTGACCCGCCAAAGAGCTATCATGAGATCTGCGGACTAGAGATGGTTATGAGGTTCTCAGAGAGTCTGATTAGTTATGAGGCACTCTCTACAGGTTGAATATCATATCAGCAGATGCAAGCAGGCAGGGAATCTGGTAATGTCATGCTCATGCTGGCTGTATCCCTTTCCTGTCCCATTATCTGCACATAGGCCCACAGGATCGTCCCTGCTCTTCTATGCAACAGCCAGAGCCAACAGCTTCATGTGCCGAAGGCCATGCACCTGGCGGCACTGGTACTGGTAGTTGTATCTTCATTGGCGAGTTCGACATGACCACATCCGTCTCTCCAGTTTGCAATGCCGAGGAAGCAACGGTCGGTAAAAGACTCAAAGGAGACATTTTTATGCCGTGCACCCGTGCTAGCTGTTACCTTACCGCTGCCCATCCGATCCGCTCTTCATGTGATCAGCTCGAGTACTCGCACATGCGCAATTCTGGGTTCATGCATGGCGTGTTCATCCTTCTTCCTCTTTTACCTTTTCATGGCTACAGGTAGAGGTCGTCGAGCGCCTTTTCCAGATCCGACCGTGCACGTGTGCACGCACGGTGGAGGAGTGTGCTCTCTGTATCTGCGCCGCCTCGCTGCATGATCATTGTTCTTGGATTCCAGGAAATCTCGCCGTGCTTCATGAATCATGACCGATTATGTACATCGATCAGGAAGGCACATGCTGCACCACATCTGCCATCTTTGTCTTAGTGTTCACAATTGCGTAACGCCAGTCGGCTTCTCCACGACCATAATCTGTCCAAGCCAAGACGGTCTCAGCTAGCAATCCGCCAATCCGGGTGCTGCCAATTTTCAGCGGAGGCACGATGGATCCAGGGCAGCTTCTGGTTTTGGCCTCAATCTTGCTCTGCCGGTCCTCTGCCCTGTGAACGGCCAACTGCGTCACTGCGTGCTTGCTACCTGCGAGCATCGAGCAATGAGCCTGGAAGAATCCAAGGAGAGGGCAACAATCTGCACCGCATGTAGAGACACAGCCTAGCAGGTGCTGGCAGCGCTAGATGCGGATTCTCCGGCCTTTACGTCCGAGAAGGCGAGCAAATAAAAGTAGGCGATCATTCTTCTATCTCAAGTTCATCCGACACTAAGCATTGCTTCAATCCTGATGAATTGAGCCATGATTCTTCACAAAAAGGGAACCGGTTTTGTTTTTACCTTCAAGATAGGTTAACTTGAACCTAATAGTAGACGTATAAAAGTACAGGGGAATCAGGCCATTAGGGACTAGTCCTAGGTTTTATGCTTTAATCAATCAGTAGGTATTTAGAGAAAGACACGTGGCCCTGACATGAGCATGAAAAAAATGATCTTGCACGGTAAGCATAATCGTTACAGGGACCGACGAACTCAAAAGGTGAAAACGATATCCTGTTGCGTTCACCGTTCAACCTCTGAAACTCCTGTTGTTGTGCTACCAACTGAACACCTGTTGTGTGACAAATAGTACGGATGACAGGTGCCTCTCTCAGGCTCCCAGCTGAATGTGCTTACTACGTACGCGTAGTACATTGCAAGCCAAGAAAGGGCGGATCCAGGCTCAAGCTCGGGCTGTCTACCTGCCCTACCTCTGCCTCCAAATTCCTCTGT
This sequence comes from Bothriochloa decipiens, assembly GCA_023333625.1. Classification (NCBI taxonomy): domain Eukaryota; kingdom Viridiplantae; phylum Streptophyta; class Magnoliopsida; order Poales; family Poaceae; genus Bothriochloa; species Bothriochloa decipiens. Next base: position 1,848,392 of record CM041644.1, read on the forward strand.
GGTTTTGACAACACACACAGAGTAGGATCAAATTCAGGGTTTGTTCTGACGAAGTGAACCTCAAAAAGGAAAGGAGAATGGCCTATTGCTTGTGGAACTCTCCCAAGAAACCGGTTGATCGATTGAAACATGGCACCAACTGGACTGAACTTGAGCAACACACGCTTTGACCGTACCATCGACAATGACGCGATCGCTGTTTCTTTTCCACACAAACAATAGAAATGATCAGAGTGGATGATGATATTGATAGGGCCGGAAAGGGGGGAAATAAAGGTAGCTGAGAGTTGCAAATCTCATGCTTAATTTGCTCTTTTATTAGCCCAACAAAACGCATGCTACTCCGACAGGTGACATTCCATAAATCACTGATTGACAACTTATACTGTATTCATTTATCAACCACACAACACCTTGGAAAACTTATTCATCAATCAAATCCTGATAGCGAAGAAAGATTCTGTGGTTACAACGTGTGTTTTATTTTTCGTCTTTTTTTTCCTACGACACAAGCAAAAGGGAATCTCAAAGAAAGTTGCTCCAATTTTTGAACCATTCGCCCTCCATCGAAACCCCTCCAAGGCTGGATTAAACTGATCAAATCCCAGGACGAAAAGGGCCCAAGCACGTAAAGAAAGCAACAGTCGTCACAGCTTTCCTCGACCTCTCTTTCCCCACTCCCACAGTCCCACCACCCCTGTTTGCCAGCCAAATTCAAATGCAGCCCGCTTACCGGGCCCCACTTCCCGGGCCCACCTGCATACACACCCGCCTACATGCCTCGGCCGCACGGAACAGAGCCTCGGCACGTCTGGTGGGACCCAGAATCCATGACCCACTTAGCAGTGACGGTGGGCTGAGACGACACGACACACAGCTCAAGGCCGCGCTTCCGCTCCCCAGCTCCTCCGCCTTGGTCCTCCCCGTCCGTCCTAGGCTCTTCGGCTTTTCCCAACACCAGCTCGCTCGCCGGCCAAGCGACTCCTCGCGTCCCCTCGCTCGCTGTCGGTGGTCCCCGCGGCGCCCGCCTCCCCTCCCACCGCATTTAATCCTCGGCGTCCGTGCTCCCTCTCCCCACGCGCTCACGCCTCGCCCGTGAATCGTGATCTCGCCGTCTCCCTCCCTCTGTCGCACCGCACGAGCGCCGTGTGGTGGTGGTGGCGGGGTGCTAAATGGCGAGCAGCGGGGCGAGGAACGGGGCGGGGGGCCCCAGGATGAGCGCGAAGCCGGACCGGGGGCAGGGCTTCAGCAGCGCCACGCCCAAGGCGGCCGCCGCGGGGAAGCACCGCATCTCCTCTGCGCCCGCGGCGGCGGGTGGCGCCGGCGGCGCGTACCGGCGCACCAGCTCGGGCCCGCTCCCCAGCCGCGCGTCGTCGGATGGAGGTGGGTTGGTTCCGTGTGCCTCGCTCGCTCTTGCTCTGCCTCCGCCGCCGCCGCTAGTCCGGGCGTGCGGAGTGGGATCCGGATTTGGATTCTGGCTCTCCGGGGTTTGGGTGGGTTTGTGGATTCGGAGCTGCTCTGATCTGCATTTCAGCATTTGGATAACTTGGCCTGCTTTGCTGTTTCCGAGTCGATGCTGTGCTCCATCTGCTGCTTGAGCTCACCCGATTTTGTGGGGGATTTTTACACTTCTCATTCACCTAGATTTATCTGCGTATCGTTAGTACCAGTTTGATTGCTAATGCTGTGCCGTAGCGCGATCGGCCTGACGAATTCGTCCAGATTCCGGGCTTGCTAGTTGAGCGATTTGCTTGTGTTAGTGCAAGTGTGTAACGCATCTGCAGAGCAATCGCACCCATTTCGGAACTGACGTTGTGCGTTTCACTAGGTAAATGTCGTTTTTCAGCTGCCGCTTGATTTTTCTTTTTCCAGAATGGAATGGCGGTTTGGTTGACACAGGGAGGGATGTTGATCGTGTGTTTCGTATCTTTGTTGTTGCATTGCATACATGTCGTGATGACCACGAGCTCCCTGCACCCCACCACAACCAACCATCTCACTTTTAGCTGCAAAACTGATACAGCTGTTGAGAATAATGAAGAGCAATAGTTGGTAAATGTGTCCTCTTGCTGGCTCACTATGCATCTCGTGGTTAGTTTACCTTGGAGAGGATGGCACCCAAGTAAATGTTACAATGTGTAGAATTAGTGAGCATAGCTACAATTTATATTAAGACAGCTCAGTCCTCTTCCATGTAAGAGAAGAGTGTCCTAAAATCATATGAGACCAGTAGCAGTAACACACTCTTAATTATACCTGATGTGAATTTCTTATCAGCTAAGGTCAAGTGCATGTGGAACATGACTCGCTTTTTTGGATACCATTTAAAATTTCTCCTGAGTTTGCTTTGGATACTTCTATGCCGCGTTTTGAAGTTCCTGTTCTACTATGTTTGGTCGATCCCTTTTGTTCTGTCAGTTTGTCATGCCTGTGAGATTGTGCATGGCTGTAGTAGTTTACACTCTTCGGTTTTGTGCCTACTTTGCTTTACTATATGCTGTGACATGATCATTACTATCTGAGTCTTCTTTAATCTACCCAATTGATGAATTATTACGAAAAAGATCGAATTCCTAGTAATTCTTCTATTGGGTTGATTAACTTGTCTCATTTCTTAGATTGTTTTTTGACTGTGTGCCAAGTGTACAAATTGTCTCTCATTGTTGGTCTGTGGCAATTCTGCTAGTGCGTAAGCTATTGCATATTTAAATGGCATCTTGCAATGTTGATGACTACTCTGCTAGCGTACAGATGGTTAAATTTCGTATTACAATATTTTTAACTCCATGCTGTGTGCAACTACTTCCTAATATGATGGTTCCAAATATTTGAGGTTTCAATTGTTGGTTGACATTATGTGTAATGTTGAAATAAAGAGCTCTCTGTTCTTGTTTTGCTTTCTGGCAATTTTGATTTGATCGAGTATCTATATTTTTGGTCAACTGAAGAATCTATTCCTCCCTGGTCCTTGCAGTTTCTAGTCGAGTAAGGGTTGCTGTAAGGCTTAGGCCTAGGAATGCAGAAGAGTTGGCTGCAGATGCAGATTTTGGTGATTGTGTTGAACTTCAGCCAGAGGTGTAGTTTGGTTTCTCTTTAGCATGTCATGACAATTTTTTTTGTTGTCTAACCTGATGGAATTTTGTTATGAAGCTCAAAAGGTTAAAACTTCGTAAAAATAATTGGGATTCAGAAACATACGAATTCGATGAAGTGCTCACAGAGTTTTCTTCACAAAAGCGAGTGTATGAAGTTGTTGCGAAACCAGTTGTCGAGGTATATGAATCTCAAGCTTTTATCACAACTTTTGGAGTTAATTATTTTGATCTCTCTTTTTTCCCCCTCATTCCAAGGTAGTCATAATAGCTTATATGATTTATTTACTGAATATTACATATGATGTAGCAACACGACTTTGCGTATTGAAAGCTGCTGATTTTTTGGTGCCCCTTTTTCTTTTTTGTGAGCGTGCATGGTATTGCAAATTGCTTCATGATAAGGTTAATTGCCTAGATTTTGTGTTGAAAGTACAGCATCTTTTATAGCTTACACTCGATAAGTTCATTTTTAGTCGGCGTATTAGGATTTTAAAGTCTTTAGAGGTAAACTTTGAGCATCAGTTTCTCGTACAATATATCATCTGTTGCTACAAAATCAATGCCATATTAAAAGAGCTTTGGAATACAAATCTATTCATATAACTTTTATACACTAAGCATGCATATAATTTCGCTGGCTGTTAGTCAACATTTTATAAAGTTTGACCTTTTAAAATCCACATGGATGGAGTAGTTGACAAGAAAGGACAAAGCAACTGTTCAGCCCCTTTAATATTTTCTTCTGGCCATTACTGATAGTTGATTACTTTTATGTGTTACTGCCTTTGCAATGTGTATACCAATGTAGAATTCTGTGTGTTTTGCAGAGTGTTATGGAGGGTTATAATGGTACAGTTATGGCATATGGCCAGACTGGTACGGGGAAAACTTTTACACTGGGAAGACTTGGTGAAGAAGACACTGCTGCTAGGGGAATAATGGTTCGTGCAATGGAGGATATTCTAGCAGACATAACACCTGGGACTGACTCTGTCTCGGTATCATATCTTCAGGTTTGTTATGGCGGGCCTTTTGTGGTTGTGGTTGTATCTATTAATCTAGTGCCTTCGGGATGTTGTAACAATGTATACTGGATGGTTGTTACAGTTGTACATGGAGATGATACAAGATCTCCTTGATCCTGTAAATGATAATATAGCCATTGTAGAAGACCCAAAGACTGGGGATGTTTCATTGCCAGCAGCCACAGTAGTTGAAGTTAGAGATCAAAAAAGCTTTGTGGACCTTCTAAGGGTGGGTGAGGCTCATCGTGTTGCTGCAAATACAAAGTTAAACACAGAATCATCACGAAGTCATGCGATCCTCATGGTATGCTTATGTTTCCTGAGCTTGTTTACCTACCTGTACGTCTTTACAACTATAATATTTCTGGTAAATAATATTGTGAAATGAAATCCTTTGTGAAGGTGAACGTCAGGAGGTCTGTAAAAGGTAGAACTGAAATGGATTCCAGCATTTCTGGTGGAAATGGGCATTCATCGTCCATGATGGGGTCTTTGAGACCGCCGATTGTTAGGAAAAGTAAGCTTGTAGTTGTCGACTTGGCTGGATCAGAGCGCATAGACAAGTCAGGTGGGTCTTCTTTTCTCAATGTTATACACTTGTTCTGACCTTTCAGGTGTATGTCCATGTAATGGTCTCTTGTAATTTGCATCTGTATAATATCGTGACTTAATATTTGCAGGAAGTGAGGGTCATACGTTAGAAGAGGCAAAGTCTATCAACTTGTCCTTAACTTCTCTGGGAAAATGCATCAATGCACTTGCTGAAAGCAGTCCTCATGTACCTGTTCGTGATTCTAAGCTTACAAGATTGCTTAAAGATTCATTTGGAGGTAACATGTGTTATGCTCTGTATACTTCTTTCACAATAATAATAAGATGATTATTGCACGTGTGGCTCCAGAAAGAATCAATGTGCTATACTTATGATCAATTCTAAAGGTCACTGTTCCATTTTTCTTCATGTTTATTCTAGAAGAGCAATTAAACCTGCAAAGTTAAAAATAGAAAATCTGTGCACCCTTAATTTAGCTTCAATGTGTTTCATGCTATCTCCCAGTTGAAGGGTGATGCCACCTGTTTACCTCATTGGAACAAGTTTCATTGTTGCATATGAATAACTTCACAATAATGCAGGTTCACCTAGTGTCAGCATACTGAAATGTAGGCATGAGTTCTTGTCACAGTACCCCAAAAATTAATTTCCAGTTTTCCCCGAAAGAAAAAGGGTAGAAACTAGAAAGGAGGTATATGTTAATGATTTGACCTTCTCACATTTATTAATGCAGTACATCATAGTTTGTAGATTATCATACATTAGTAAGCAGTGAATGGATGCGATCCAGAAAAGGACTACTGTGAAACAGTGAAAATTAATTCTTTCTTTTCAGAAAAGTACGCATCCTACTATTCTGTACTAAAAGAATCTTGTAATAACATTTGGAAAGAACATGTACAAAACTTTTGATTGGTATTCTCCTGAATTTTTGAAAATGGCATGGGGTGTTGTGGAATCATTTTCGTGTACAATAAGAATGACATCATGGCATCGACATTTCCATAAAATGTTGCCCCTCACTTTTATTTGCACTAATCAAGGTCAGACTGGTGTTAAATCTCATAGGTACTGCTCGAACATCATTGGTTGTGACAATTGGTCCATCTCCAAGACATCGGGGGGAAACTACCAGCACAATAATGTTTGGCCAAAGGGTACATCCTCTGCCTACATTTTGATGGTTTTATAGTCTTCCATCTTCAAGTTATGAACTAGTGACAACTGACAATTTCTACTTTTGTAGAATAAGTGTTGCAAGTTTTTTCATTAATTAGGTGATTAACATTTTATTTGTGTCGTGTATAGGCAATGAAAGTTGAGAACATGGTGAAATTGAAGGAAGAGTACGATTACAAGAGCTTATGTAGGAAACAAGATATTGAGATTGATAAATTGGTTGCAGACAATGAAAGGCAAAAGAAAAAATTTGATGATGAAGTTGAGAGAATAAGAGCTGAAGCTCAATGCCGCATTGCTGAGGCCGAAAGGGAATACAAAATCACATTAGAGGTTTGTTTACCATCGTCATATTCTACTATACCTTGATATTTTGTGTAGACTAATTATCCCTCTCACTTTTTCCTTGGATGTTGATGCTACTTTTCTTTATTATTTGCTGTTCACAAGCTAATATAATTTATGATCCAAACTGAATTTTATTTAGATGGGCAAATCTGTATGTTTATGATCAATAATATGGGTCTGTGTGTCTATGGGAAACCTACTGTTTCCTCCAAAAAAACAAATCAAAAGAAAAAGAATAGGATATGAAGTGTATCTCTTCAGTTTAGAGCTTCCTAAATTAATAACTATCTCTCGAGCGTGCTTGATTTATACTGTATTTATCAGTTATCAATTTTCCTTTTCATGCAGAATGAGAAAATGAAGTATCATCAAGAATACTTAGACTCAATAAGAATAATGGAGGAGAAGTGGAAAGTACATCAACAATCACCTAAGAAACAAGTACACACCTAATTGAGCTTGACAAATTAGTGAATCTCATGTTATTTGGGAAATTCTAAATGTGATTTGTTTCTCCTTCCACGTTTAGAATAAAGAGTCTACATCTAATGATACCGGAGAAGTGCATAACTTACTGCAGAATGAGAAAATGCTACGTCAATCGGCTGAAGATGAGGCCAGTGACCTCAGGAATCAAGTATCACACTGGAAAAAGCTGGAGGTTTTATTAGCTTTAAAACCTTTTCTTTTTGCTGTCAAATTATTGCCTCAATGTCCTGATAGCAAAGTGGCTTCCCTCGCTCATCTTGTAGGCTACAGCTACAGCTGAGGTAGTAAAACTCCGGAAAATGCTAGATGCTGAAGCTAGCCAGAAAGAGAAACTTGAAGAAGAAATAGATGTTTTGAGAAGTCAGTTATTGCAGATGAGTATGGAAGCCGATGAGGTAGTTGTTACTATCATTGTCAATGATTTTTGTTTCCTGGGGGGGAGCTGCTACCCTAACATAATCGGTCTGTTTTCTCTTCATTCTGATTTGGTCACATCAGACAAGGAGTCTTGATAAAGGAGATGGGCCAGGAAAAATATTTCCTGGTTTAGATTCATTGGTGTCTCAGACTCGAGGTTCGCAGCCCAGAGAGCAGAGCAATGGGCCGAAGCAACCAATTGCCAAACTCTTTGAACAAGGTATTTATTCCTTATGTATTCTTCCACAGTTTCTACTTGATCTGCCTATTTCCTGTCTGTAAGCAATCTCCAAAAGTAAAACTAAATTAATTGTTAGGCTTAAGAGTTAATTTTAGTGATTGTCGAACTCCTTAGATACAATAAATGGTGTGCAAAAGGATTAATTGTGCTGCAATTTCATTTTTCTCACAAACTAAAATACTACCTAGCCATCTGTGCTACTTCTTGTAGCGTATTTGAATTAGATACTTGTGCAGATGCACTGTTTATAACAATATGAAATATGATAAATCGTTTTCTCACAAGTGAAAATACTACCTGTCCCACCATGGTACCTTTTTTCTTGTAATGTATTTGGTTGCAAATATTTTTGTGTAGACATGCTATTGATAAAAAAATATAAAATACGAGGAGTGGTAAGATCACTGGGTTTAAGATGACTTCATGAAAATGTCAGAGGATAGATTTGAGTTAGAATTTTGTGAAGCACCCTGTCCCTGTTGCAGTCTTACCATCCCAACTATTGATATCAAAACATATGGTGCTTAAAATTTACTCACTCTATTTCAGTCGGGTTACAAAAGATATTGTCATTGCTTGAATCTGAAGAACCTGATGTCCGTGTTCACGCAGTGAAAGTTGTCGCAAATCTGGCAGCTGAAGGTGAGTGCTACTTGTTCATAATTCTTTTTTCTGTCCATGGAGTTGCTATCTGAGCATGTTTTCTGGCCACAGGCATAACTTTTAAGCAGCACCCAGCTGCTTCATTCTATGTGTAAAGTCTGTGTTTTATATCCGATGATATAAGTTTATAACTATTTTGGATTGGACGCATACCAATGGAGCATTATTATTCCTGACATATTTGTAGTAAACAGCATTTCTCTATATGCATGCAATGGACTCCTCACTCCTGACTTTTTTAAAGTTTTACGTTGAAGCATACTTCTGTAATAGTTATGCACAAATGCCCATAAATGTTCTTAGCGATATCCGGGGTAGTTGATTTTTACTTGACGGGCTGACAGCAATGTGTCTTTAAAGATATTTCTATCATCAATTAACTACCCTCAACCTTATGTACTTCAGAGGCAAATCAGGAAAAGATTGTAGAAGCAGGTGGCCTCACTTCCCTCCTTACGCTACTTAGGAGCTCTGAGGATGAGACAATTCGTAGGGTAGCAGCAGGAGCAATTGCTAATCTTGCAATGAATGGTCAGTGGGCCAGTACTGTTTTGTAATTCATGACAGAGATCCTTTGATAGTGAGCTTCTCTCATTGGTAGAAATTGGCCTCATTATCTTTTTATAATAATTTATACGTGCAGAAACAAATCAAGATCTTATCATGGATCAAGGAGGTGTAACCTTGTTGTCTATGACAGCATCTGATGCAGAGGATCCACAAACTCTTAGAATGGTGGCTGGAGCAATAGCTAACCTTTGTGGAAATGGTAACTCTGAATTTTTGCTTTTTGTCCAAGAGTTTGGTCTAAGCAAGATTGTAATGCACTGAATGGTACACACTAGAAATCTAATACTTTGGATGAGCCAATTATAGGTTGTGGCTGCTGCCTATGTACATTTAGATTCCTTCTTTTCAAGTTAAACAAAGAATATATATACAAGTCTTGATTCTTAAAGTTCAGGTAGATAGAACTTGTTGATATTGCAGGTCATTGGCCAAAATGTAGGTCCCAACATTATTTTAGCCAACCCTAGAGAATATATGAACATAACTCCATAAGATGAATTAGATGATCATCTTCTATCCACGAGCTTATATCCAAAAACTAAGCTTGGGACTAGGCTTTGTTTTTGTTGTTGTTATTGTTGTTGTTGCTGCTGTTATATAAAAAAACTAAGCTTTTGTTTATAAGCAGACAAACTGCAAACACGGTTGCGGGGAGAAGGTGGAATTAAAGCATTGCTTGGGATGGTTAGGTGTGGGCACCCTGATGTCCTTGCTCAAGTTGCACGTGGCATTGCAAATTTTGCAAAATGTGAATCTAGAGCAGCTACTCAAGGTAATGTATTTATGTTTGTGTGGTTGTTTTCCTTATTAGGGTGATCGCATGCAGTTTGGTTTGAACAGGGAGCATACCACAGAATCCAAATCTTAGCATTTGTGACAGATTTTCCAGTATTAATAACTCATGAAAAGTGTTTTATAAGATTAAGTTATCAATGCACAACTAAACTGGCTTGAAAAAAAAGCACAAGTAAAATGAAATTTGAAAACTCAATGCTTTGAGGCGATACTCTGAATTTAATGTGTGTGCCTAATGTCAGTAATAGAATGCTTGATGATGTGAAATTTTAAGCATTAAGTGGCCTTTTGCTCCTTTTTTCAGAAAATAAGGTGGGAAAATCACTATTAATCGATGACGGATCGCTTCCTTGGATTGTAAAAAATGCTAATAACGAAGCTGCCCCAATTAGACGGCACATTGAGCTTGCACTGTGTCATTTGGCACAACATGGTATCCTTCCCATCATCCCTCCTTTTATTGCACGTGCACACACACAGTACTATATGCCTAAGTAAAAATTTGTTCTTTTCGCAGAAGTAAATTCAAAAGACATTATCAATGAAGGTGCCCTATGGGAACTTGTTCGGATTTCAAGGGATTGTTCTCGAGAAGATATAAGGAAATTGGCATATCGGACAGTGACATCCAGCCCCACTCTTCAAGCAGAAATAAGGAGATTGGGAATAAAAATGTGATAACAGAACTGCAGCTGGGGGCTCATAGAAGTTTCATTTCTCGTGCATATATAGAGGTGCCCATTGCTCTGGGTGCTGGTAATCAAGCACATCTTCCCTTGATTTACCTGATTTTGGAAGGCATACACGGGCGGGCACCGCACTGACTAATCAGAAGAGGCAATGGCCTTTGCACCAACTTTCTCCTCGAGAATTCATTTTTTTTTCTTTGTTTTGAGGGGGCAGTTGAAAATCTGGACAGCACTAGAAATTCATTTATTTGTAATAATCCTAGCATAGCAGATGTTACCTACCCAATGCAGCGTTTGTAAAGTTTTTGCTGTAAAAATATCGAGGTCAAAAGGAGTGCTTTCGCAGTTTGAAGTATACCTGTATTCCCTGATCACTACAATGTTTAACTTTATTATTTATATACTCCAGATGAGTAATATTTTCTAACTGTGATTTTGTATCTTAAGCGTTGACACTGCCGATTATTTTACCATAATAATCGCTGATGGAGGTAAATTGGACGGTTAAAAATCCGGTTTTTCCGTTGAGAAAGATAAATTGGAATTGTGTGTTCTCCAAAAAAAGATAAATTAGAAATGTGCAGGAGTTGAGGCTTTGAGGGGGGTTTTTTTTTTGAAGAAATTTTGATAAATAATTTTTTAGACCAAAAAAGAATATTTTTTTGAGCAGAACAATAGTTTTTTTTGAAATAAAACAATAATCCCTACACCTCAGGCCCGTTACCTGCCTTCCGGCCCATGACACACGACACAGCCCATAATCCTCTCTTCCTAATTCTTAAAAAAAAAAAATGACCCTCTCTTCTTTCGGAAAAACCACCTCTATTCTCCGGCGGCCGCGTGGGGAGGGGTCGCACGAGCCAGGATCCTCCTTCTCCGGCGGCGGCGCGGGAAGAGATTGCGCGAGTGCCTGAAGCGGGAGTTTGAGTTTGCGTTTCGCGAGCCCGATCTCTCGCCAAAACCGAGCCTCCCATCCGGCGTCGTCCTCCGCTAATCACCGGCGATGTCTGGCCCCCACCGTCACGTCACCGGCACTCATCCATATTCTGAGCGGATTAGGCTTCCCTTGGGCGGCAATGGCGATGAAGGTCTTTCGCGACGAGGAAGCCCGATACTACACGGACCATCCTCTCCTGAGCGGGCAGTTTGCCAGCCACAAGTATCTGTACATGGTCTGCAAGATCCATATTTTGCATCCTCGAAGAACTTGCTTGACTCTGCACCATTGGAAGAGTCGATCACTGCTGACACCATTGACGGCTTACCTAGCACTTTCCCGTCCTGTGATGAGAAGTTTGTGACGGGTACTGCACAATCCCTACCTGCAGTGCAAGACCGAGATGTTTCATCCTTGGACAAGTTTATTGATGAATTTACCACCAGCAATTGCTTTCAGCAGAAATCAGCTTCATCTATTGGGTCATCTGAAGAGTTCTCCATCTGTAGCTGCCAGAAGTTTCTGGCAGGTGCTGCTGAGTTTGCATCTGGGAAGGCATTGCAAGATCCACATTGTGCATCATCAAAGGAGTTGCCCGACACTACATCATTGGAAGAATCGGTTACTGCCGTTCCACATATAGTGCCACATAAAACCATTGACGGCTCACCTGGTACTCTCCAATCCAGTTGTGAGAAATATGTGTCCGGTGCTGCAGAGATCATACCTAGACGGCAAGACCGAGATGTTTCATATTTGGATAAGATTCTTGATGATATTTTCTACAGTTTATCAGAAGAAACGATCACTGCGGTTCCAAAGACAGTGTCACATAACACTATTGACGGCTCACCTAGCACTCTCCAATCCAGTTGTGGGAAGCTTGTGTCCGGTTCTGCAGAGGTCATACCTGCAGTGCAAGACGACGTTCCATCCTTGGACAAATTTATTGACGAGTTTACCACCAGCAATGGCTTTCAGCAATCAGCTTCATCGATTGGGTCATCTGAAGAGTTTTCCATCTGTAGCTGTGAGAAGTTTGTGACAGGTGCTGCTGAGTTTGCATCTGGAAAGGCATTGCAAGATCCACATTTTGCAGCATCAAATGAGTTGCCCGACACTTCATTGCAAGAATCGATCACTGCCGTTCCACAAAATACTATTGATGGCACACCTAGTACTCTCCAAGCCAGTTGTGAGAAGTCTGTGTCTGATGCTGCAGAGACCGTACCTGCACTGCAAGACCGAGATGTTTCATATTTTGATAAGTTTCTCGATGAGATTTTATACCGTTCATTGGAGACGGCCACTGCAGAGAAAGCACCTGCACAGCAAGACCGATATGTTTCATTTTTGAATAGGGCTATCGATGAGCTTGTCTGTGAGTTTCTTGACAGTTCATCGGAAGAGTCGACCACTGCTAGTCCACGGACAGTGCCCCATAATGCCACTAATGGCTATCAGAAACCTGCTTCATCTATTGGCTCTAAAATTTTGATCCGACGTCCTAGGAATTGCTATCAGGCATGGACATTGCCCCATAATGCCACTAATGGCTGTCAGCAACCTGCTTCATGTATTGGCTCTAAAATTTTGATCCGACGTCCTAGCAATTGCTATCAGGCATTTTACATTAGGATGGACCGAATGGGATCTTTCTGGACTTACCCTGATGTAGGTGGACCATTTCCCAGCATACACGAAGCTGATGTTGCTATTACCTACTTTGTTGGTGAACTGCGGCATGGAGCAAGGTAAAGTTTTTTCTTTTGACTTTGTTCTTGCTCGTTCCTTTCTAAACTGCAAGGGACCATTATTAGCTATAATGCACCCAAAGGACTAGATAGGCACAGGCTTTCTTGTATGTCATGCCTTGTTACTATTCATGGTTTCATGTGATGGATATATATTACCCTTCATGTACTAATTATGTGCAGTTCTCTGATCTGAATTAGGTGCAAGGAGCAATATGAATTTTCTCGTGGGGATAGTGATTACTCTTACTTTCTTAAGGGCCCACCAAAGAGAGACCCTGATTCGCAAAGTAGTAAGACTACCTATGATGAAAAACAATATTTGGTTCAAGCAATATCTGGTGCAAGCGGTAGAGCTTTACCACCTGTGACCAAGAGGTCCAGGGTTCAAGCCCCAGCCTCTGCACATTTATGCAGGGATGGCTGCTGGCTATTTTTCCTTCTCCAGACCCCGCAGTGCGGGAGCCTACGGCACTGGGTACGTCCTTATAATGGTGACAACGATCTTTTTGGGGTCTGATCCCTCCTTCCCTTCCTCCCTCTACACGCCCATGGCACACACACACTAATGCAATGGTTTACTGATCTTCTTGTTTCAGGATCTTGCACATGAACTTAAAGATCTTGTGAAGATGCACCGGATTATTGAGAGTCCTTGGTGGTTTTATCATTTCAATTTCACAACGAAGCAACATGCTGAAGATAGCACTGGCAACAAACTATTCTTTGCTGAATTGTCACATCTTCTAGGAGAAAAGACCTTTGAGATCAACTGTTGCTGCATTATTGAAACTGAAGATGATGGTATTCGACTATTCGTACCTCTGTTTATACATTATGTTCTGCATGCTTAACATAGTGTTTAATGGTGCAATTACAGCTTTACATCAAATATGGAGGAATATTGATTTATCTATATCCTATATGGAAGTCATATGTTAAGCATGGCCGTTGGTGTTGTGTTTATTGTGCTCATATAATATTACATGCTCACACACTTTTGCATCTCAAGTCATTACCCCATGGAATGTATGTTGCAACAGCAGTTGTAGTTTTCTTTGTTAATTGTAGGATATGATGTCTAGTTATTAACCAAAATGAGATCATTTTATATTATGTTCAACAGTTGAGGTACTTTGTTCATACAATTTTCCTCTGTTTGTGCATGGTTGTTGATTTGGTGCTAACTCTTCTGTTAGATGTTAAAAGAATATCTGCTAAATGTAGAAATTATCCAGAATTTCAAAACATCGAGTTATTTTTCCCATTGTTACATTTTAGTGTTCATGTTGTACACTATTATCATAATAAGCTACTATATCATGCACAGGCCTATGTATTGATTGCATGTACATTTTTCTTTACCTCCATCTACTTGATAGTTATGAAGATCCTGTGCTTGGTTGATGACTTAGCAGTTATTTGACAAATGCATTTTTTTTTCTTATGAAGGTGATCACTGCTATGGTTGTAGAAACAACAGGGATCCTATGCAACACCCCAAGAATACTAATGCATATACTGGAAGTCACTTTGTTGACTGTCCTGGGGTTATTTTGTCTGATTACGTAAGCACGCTTCACTTTGCAATTTTGTCTTTTCCAGGAGCTCCACACTTGATGTCTTATTTCTAACTACGTGTCTTCCCCAATTCTATAGGATGACGATGACGATTATGATAACTATGACGACGACTATGACTCTGACTTTGGCTTCATCGTCGACGATGTCGTCGACGACGATGACAGGATGGGGATGATGAAGTGGAAGGATTGTGTTAGACCTATGTGTATAGGCATATCTTGGAGTGGGTTGGAGTCTGGGAGACGGGGTTTCTCTGATCTGGTTCCGTTGTATTTCTGGGAACTACTGTTACAGCCATACAAGTAATATTTGTTGCTTTGTTTTTTGAGAGGGAGTAATATTTGTTGCTGAGCAGTGAGACACCAAATTGAAAACGAAATCGATATAGGCATGTGGTGACCTTTTAAAAAATGAAAGACATGTGGTTAAGTCATTTATTTAATAAGATCTAGGCGGGTTGAGGATGGCTGCACGTGGCAGGGTCATGGCTGTGTCAGGCTATTGTGTTTCGATTGTGAAGAGTGAACTGGTTTTGTGTTGTCTGATGGTGATTAGCAGTCAAAAACAAAAAGGAGATCTGCATTTTTTTAGGGAACTGGAGGGGCCGAAGCCCCTACAGGAAATTTATTCAAATAAAGGGCAAAAGTTTAGGGATAAAAGCAAATACAAAATAAGACAAAATAGAAGAGGAACACAGAGAAAGAGATAAAAAAAAAATCAGAGCTACTCTCTGAGTTAGAGTGACAAGATATTCTGCATCCATAGTTCAATTCTTGTGAGTGCTTGACCCTGAGCAGAACCAATTTCAGCTCTTTGAAGTTTATCTTGCAATTGTGCATATTTGGCTAAAGTCCTTCGAAAATAAGGTCGTTCCTTGCTGTCCAAATCGACCAGCAGAGGAGTATTATTGCAACCTTGAAAATTCCGACTATACCCTGACCTTGAATATTGATACAAGTCTAGGAAGGTATTATCTTGATGAGTCTCGATTCTGAGCAGGTTCCAGCATTCCTTGGCGAAGCTACAGTGGAGAAAGAGATGGTCCAGGGTTTCCTCTACTAAGGAATTGCATAGCACACAGTTGTAGTTCTCAATGAGCATTCTTCTTCATTTCAGTATATTTCTAGTGCTGAGTCGATCCTTGAGGAGTAACCAGAAAAAAAAAAAACTTATGCTTCGGCTGACAAGGACATTTCCAAATCCACTTGAAAGCTGGGTTGATTGTTGGATGATCCATAAATGCCTTGTATATTCTTGAAGATGAGAATGAGGATGAGCACCAAGTATAATTCCATTTATCTTTTCCTTCTGACAAGTTGATGTTGTCCAGACTAGCCATCAAATTCTGCATCTGTGCCAATGCCTCATTGAAACTGGCAAGTGAAAGAGATCAGAGAAGTTGTCACTGCTTACTGCATATTGTGACTAATTTGTTTTTAGCATACGAGTATAAATTCTAATGCTATCATAGCTTGGGTCTGAGGCATCCAATTATCAGTCCAAAAGTAGCAGCGCTGTCCATCTTCATCAATGTGAAGTCTTTGAACTTGCTCAATAAGTTCAGGTTGTCCCTCCACCAAAAGACCCTTTCCTTATGTGGCTTGGAAATTTACCATTTTTGTAATGCTTCTCCCATACTAGATTGTCCCATGGTATGTCTAATCTGCTAAAAAAATTTATGTAGGTTTTTGAGCAGTAGGGCTTCATTTTGTTTTATAATATCAAGTATCCCCAACCCTCCATCTTCTTTTGCAGCATAGACCATTTTCATGTTGTTTTTGGAGGCTTTCTAGCATTGTTTTCTCCACCACAATTCTTTCTGAATTTGTCTGTCTGCTCGAAAACAGCTCTGGGTAATTCCAGAGAGCACAAATAAAAGGTAGGTAAAGAGGTGAAGACAACATTTGTGAGCTTCAACCTCTCAGCCTGGGTTAGGAAGGCTGAAATCCCAAATAGTCCGTTTTCACATTTGCTTATGAGGGGCATGAAATCCAGAATTTTGGGTTGGTGAGACTTAAAGGCAAACCCAACTAAGGGAATGGAGAGAAGACATTTTTGGGAACATCATAATTTTGTAGTTAACTTTGAGCCCAATACAAAGGGATAAGGTATTTAGAAGTGACATGAGGAAAAAAAGGTTGCCTTGTGCCCCTTTAATAATAATTAGAGTGTCATCAGCATATTGTATCACTAGGAAGTCTTAGATTGTGCTCCATTGGTATTGGTAGGTTAAGAAGCCCCATGTCCTTGGCCTTGTTTATCATGGATTGCAGGGAACAACGGTTAGGACAAAAAGCAATGGTGAAAAGAGGGTCACCCTATGTGACCCCTCTATTGCAGTTGAAAGTTTTCCCTGGTACTCCATTTAGCAGGATAGTAGAGGTGGCTGAGGAAAAGATTGCCTCCATCCATGAGAGCCATCTTTGTCCATACCCCTTGGCCTTGAGAATAGTTAGGATGGCTTGATGCTCAATCTTCTCAAAGGCCTTCTCGAAGTCAATTTTTATGATTACTATTCATTTTATGGAATGATGACAAATGTGCATGTACTTAAATGCCCATACTAAGCAATACTGAATTATTGTTCTTGATCGGATGAAGCCTATTAGCAATAATTCAGTAGAGAAATGGGTTTATAATCATTTATGGCCATGGGTCTCTCAACTTTTGGAACTAGGGTAAATGTGAGAAGAATTGATGCTCCTTAGACAGATATTATTTTCATAGAAAGGCTCTACACAGATTATAGAAATCCATTCTGATCAATGATGGTAGTCTAAGCAAACCCAGATACTGTTATGCAATTTCTTATTTTAACCCAAAGTTAAATTTTCTATTGGTAGTGTGGTTGTTTTCAATGTTCCTAATAGTACATTCTCAGCCATGGCTTCTATAACACAAAATCTAGAGTTGTGTTATCAATCTATGCCAAGGGCATTTCTTTTAGAAGTGTGATTGTTGAATTTACTGAAGAAATGGTGTGTTTTTAGCCTTAATATTTTGTTTACTCTTGTCATTTCACAATATTTATTAATTTATTTGCCCTTACAAAGAACATTAAAGAAAGGACTCGTTTCCTAATTAATTACAAACCTTTATGAGTTGTTTTTCAATTGGTTAATTGGGTGTTGTGTCTACATTGATGAAGGGTAGGGAGATAACGGTGTTTTAGAATGTGAGAATGAAAAAGTAATTTGAGAAAAGAACAAATCCTAGAATGATATGTATTGTGAGACAATCAGAGGAATCCTCCATACCTCCTATATTTATGTTATATAATAATAAAACCTCCCTATTCTCTCATTTCAGTTAAATATGTCTATTATGGCAACGGATGAAGAACCATACATTTTTAGTGTGTTCTGTTTAATAAGGTATCTTCAAAACTACTTGCATGTTGTTTTCACATGTATTACATGTTAGAATAATCGGTTGCTCTCCTTTGTTATAGCAATAGTGACAATATTAGGTAGTAGCAAGCAACCCTTCTCCTTGTCACTAGTACAAAAAGTGATATTAGTAACACCCCCATTTCTAACAGAGACGGCTGACATAGTAAGCCGCTTCTAACCAGGAGGAGGCGAACTGTAGCTATATAACCGTCTCTAAAGATTTGTTTTCAGAGACGATCACATTAAGAAAACAGCCTCTAAAAATACATCTATTTTTAGAAACGGATCTTTTAAGAACACCGGCTCTAAAAATAGCTACGCGCGCATGTAATTCAAAATTTTCGCTTTGGATTCCGTGGTTGCCCACAGTATTCTCAGTATCCATGTGCATGGGACCCATACTCATCTTTTAAAGAGCACCGGCTCTAAAAATAGCTACGTGCGCATGCAATTCGAAATTTTCGCTTTGGATTCTCTGGCTGCCCACAGTATTCTTAATACCTATGTGCATGGGACCCACGCTCCTCGGTCTCTTCCCAGCTGCACCCTTATCTTCTCATCAGTCTTTCCGCAACAACAGCAGCAATCTTATCTCCTTAGTTCTAACTCTCGAACTTTTTCCGTGTTCCTCTCTTCTCTCCCTTTCTTGTGATGGTGTGGTGTGGCACAACGCCTCAACTTAGCAACGTTTTTGGCTAGCTGAGCAGCTGTCCAGGCACGGTGGTGCGGCGACGGCAAGCTAGCCGGGCGTAGTTCTGCCGCGACAGCGAGCTGGCTGGGGGCGCGACCGTGCGATGACGGCAAGCCGGCCGGGCACGGTGGTGCGGTGTCGGCAAGCTGTCTAGGAGCGGTGGTCCGGTGATGGTGAGCTGGCTGAGCATGGCCGTGCAGCGACGGCAAGGTGGTCGAGCACGGTCGTGCGGCGACGGCGAGCTGGCCGGGGGTGCGGCCATGCAGCGATGACAAGTGGGCTAGGGGTCACGGCTGGTGCGGCGGTCGCAGCGGTGTGGCAGCGACGAGCTGGCCTGGTACGGCGGTGCGGTGACGGCGAGCTGGCCGCGCACGACAGTGCAGCGACGACGAGTTGGACGGGCGTGAAGCTCACCATCAGCGAGCTGGATTGGCGTGGCAATGCAGTGACGGCGAGCTGGTCGAGCACAGTAGTGTGGCTACGGCGAGCTCGCCGTAGCCACAGTGTGGTGGCTCGGCATCGATGAGCTGGCCGAGCACGGCAGTGCAGCATCGGCGCTAGCCGGCGCCGGTGAGCTTTTTTTATTCCTAAAAATCATATTCAGAGGCGGTTGTCTTAATTTAACCGCCTTTGAAGATAGATCTTCTGAGGCGGTTGTCTTAATTTAACCGCCTCTGAAGATAGATTTTCAGAGATGGTTGTCTTAATTTAATGGCCTCTGAAGACCTATCTTTAGGGGCGGTCAAAAACCCGTCACTAGAGCTGCTCTATTTTTACAGGAAAAGCGGATTTAACCGCCTCATATGTTGTTTTCTGTACTAGTGTGTGCTTGTGTGTGCACACATGCTTTGTGATCCTCTTTTGCTACCTTGAGCATGTGTGAGCCAGCCAAGGCTAACATTACAATAGTATCTTTTTTTTTTTTGTAACTAACTAGAAGTATCTTACCAGGATATGGGGTGGCTGAACAATACTAACTATGGAACTTGCTTTTTTCCTATGTGTTGCTACTGATTAGGCCGTGGATTTTGAGGTGGTTGAAGTCCTCCCTTCGGTAGTTCTAGTCATGATTTCCCTATAGTTCAGATGGTGAGGTGTGGGTTGTAAGTTTGTTTGTGTGTTAGTGTGTGTTTAGTTTGGGGATATTTCTTCACTTGTACTCTATGCACCCTTTTCTTCCTTAATGATATGATGCCTGCGTATTTGAAAAACAAGAACTTACTTTTTCCTAAAGTCAGATGTACTTCCTGTTGTTTATCATTTGGGGGTTTGTGGAAGATTGTTTTTGTTTAACATGGAAACTTTTTGAACATCGTGCGCCTTTGTATTGCTAATTATATTTTATTGTTAAAAACTAGATTATTCCCAAGGAGTGCAAATATACAGTCTTACCGAAAGAAATAGAGACAACTATTGCAGAAAATGAAGTTCTAACTTGGCCTCTCCTCTCCAAAAGTAGGTATTTCTTTTTATCTATGAAATTACTATGCTATTCACCTTTCAGATATGTTTGATTTTCTATTCTTAGAGTCATCATTACTCATGTATCCACTATTTGTTGGTTTTATGTTTTACTCACTAGCATTACACTTAAGTATTCTTTGTTTTCTTTTCAGTACTATAATTCTAGGTGACTATGGGCTTCCTTAGACTAAAAGAAGACTTAACCACAAGAAAAATGTGCCTAGGGTTCACGACCATGACAATAAAGGAACTTGTGTGTTTCAGTCCATAACATCAACCGCTAGAATGAAAAAGAATAGGTTGGCTGCACTTCAGGATCCACCAGAGTCCTCTCAAATCAAATCCTCAACAAATGAGTTTGTTAGTGATTTCGAAAAGACAGGAGGTATGTATAGAGTTTGATAGTTTATTTACTTGTGGATTAAGTTCAATCGATGTTCTGATCTAATTCTGATTTATTACTTTTATACAAAATGTATATAATATAGCTATCACTTTGTTTATTTATTGAGTTGTTTTGAAAACTAAATGGAATCTAATAATTCTTGTGTTACTGTCTGTATGGACAGAAACAATTCCCTACCTTAAAAATACACTTAAAGTTGTTAAGGAGAGGGGTGTGCTAACCCATGGTGAGGGAGTGTACCATATTAAAGGATATAAGAAGATTGGCTTTTGTTTCGCAGAAATACAAAGACTTCTAAAGCTCAGATGACCAATTGCTAGTGGCTTCTATGTGGATCAACGTTGCAAAACCTTGGACCCAATGATATTTATGACTATGATCCTTCTAAGGACTTAGAAAATAAGGATAAACCAGTAAACAAAGGGCACAGTATATGTGCTAGTCTTCGTAGGGTTTGGCTGGCGAGATGCAAGAGCATACCTTGTATTTCTTAACAGCTATGGAGTTGATTTTGGTGATGAAGGTTTTGCAGAGTATAGATTCGTGAGATTTTGAATCTTGGGAAATCTTAGATTGTGTTGATCAGACTCATGTTTTCTTCGTGAGTGTGTTAGAAGAACAATTCTGATAATAAAATGAAATAACAATTATAACAGTTTTGGCTAGTTTGCCAATGATTATTATTAATTTAATTTTTTTGCTACCATGCAGATGCTATAGAAGAGTTGAACACAACCTTGATGAAAGGATTTGTAAAAAGTATATCTTTATTTGTTTAAAAAATATCACATTAATAGTAAATTCATATTATTTTCTTTCCATTTCATAACATTGTGTTGATAAAGATGGAGGACTACTATGTTTATCTATGATCGGACATAGAGGAGGAGGTGATAGTAGAGAGCAAGTGAGAGAGTAGAAAAGGGCACAACTCCCCCTCCACCTTCAAAATCTCCTACGTTTATATAGGGGAAGCTGAAAGGGGAGATTTTTCATATTTCATCTGATGGGCTTGTATCTACAAAAGAATCTCTAGGGGCTATCATTGGCACAACTCCCCCTAAACATTGTCTCACAAGCCCCGAGGCTAAAAACTTGGGGCGCCTCCTTGTTGTAGGTCTTTTTTTAATTGGTTGCATTGAATTATTGTTAGATAGCTGATAGTCTCACTCATCGAAGCCTTGATCATCTTGAGCATCGACCATTATGTGATGAGGAGCTGAACATGTACGTTTGCCCACATCATGTGTTTTAGCAAGACAAGTCTAGTGTTTGGTTTAGTCCTTGGTTCGAGTGCAACAACAGACACTAGGCCCGGATGCTCTAAGTTTCATTGTGTGGTGGCTCCATGCAATGTAGTAAATTAAAAAGAAACATCGCAAGGGATTTAATTCCTTAGTGGTGTTGGCAGCATGGTGGAATCCTAAACATAGGAGTGGTTGTCTTTGAAGGAATCTCATAGAATGTTAACGCTCTCATGCAAGAAATTAGGGATGAGGGAAATTTGTAGTGTATGGCTAGGGCTAAAGATCTTAGGCCTTATATTTGGCCGTATGTGGTGTGAATTTTAGGTCGCTAGTCGAAGTTTCTTGATTTTTTTGGATAATCACTTATGTGAACTCATGATGTAATGGGCCCGTTTTAAATCTTTTTAGACTCTTTTTCTTCTATAATGAGATGTAACTCTCCAACGTGTTCTAGGAAAAAATAGGAACATAAATTCATTAATACTTCATAAACATAGGTGCATAAATTCAGTTGAGATGCCACTCATAGGAACATCTGGGATGTACATATTTTGGAAACATAATGTGCAACTTGTTTAAGCCATGTGTTGAATGGCTTGAATTATGTATTGTCGTTGGATGCTGCTCTGGATTTTTTTTTTATGAGAAATGCAAATTGTTGCATGGTTGTACATCGATTCGTACATCATTTTGTGAGGATTTTGCTCAAATAGTTGAGAGCGTGCACGTTTTAGAGTGAATTTGAAAGCATTGTGCCTAGTGTGTCCGGTGCCCAGCAGACGAGCGTATTCCAGAAAACGTGCTTGTTGTGGTATTATATGGGCTGCAGCTTGAGCCCACAATAAGGTATCGCCTGAGACGTGGGCTGCCGACGCGCGCCGCTGCCCCATTTGCATGCCTACATATAATTTTTTTATTTGCATAGTGTATATAATTTCAGAGTGGTTTTTTTGTGCAAGGCAAAAGCTAGCATTGGTCGTCAGAAATAAAATTCCAGTAAATTCGCATCAACTGCTTGAGCATCGGACTCGTCCGGGTTTGCAAAGAATGTATATATAATTTCAAATTGTTCATTGTTTCGGCTGCATATGCATATGCATAGTGTGTGCTAGCTGCTGACCCAAGGATTGTGATCGTCAACTCGGTCGTCTTGGATAGTTGGCTGATGGTTGTCGATCATGCCAAATACGTATGAGTGGATAATAGACGACGGCTTGTGTGGAGGAATGCAAGAGATCCACCAATACTGAGATCCACCGAGCAGCAGGAAGGTGTTGAAGGACTTATCAAGTATGTCTGCTGCCCTGTTGTTTGTTCAAGGCATCCATTTTCTTTGTCTTTCTCCAGTTGGCGCTAGTGTTTGGAGCTAGCTCTCTGTCTGTCGTGGTCGACCTCCTCGATCGGGTTTTGGGAAGTAGGTATACTAGGTACTAGGTACTAGGCCTCTCTGTTTATTTTAGGGAGTCTCTGATCAACAAACTCTGTTAGCTGGCAATAATCCCAAGGCGTGTGTCTGTGATCAACAAACTCTTATTTGCATCACTGCCTATATGATTTCCTCTGTCAATCATGGTACCATAAAAAAAAAAGACCATCTCACCAAACCACCTGTAGCTAGCGAAGAGCAGCAAGCAGCACACGGATGCATTTAGCGCAGAGGATCGGAGTGGTCTCGCACTCCCGGCGCCGGCGGGCGGCGCGTCCGGCAACACCTGGCCTGATCGCGTCAAAGATTCGGTCGCGAACCGCAACCGCCGCCCCCATCCCCGTTGGGCGCACGCGGATCGGCTCCAGCGCCCACGCACCCAAGACCAGGAGACACCACCACGATCCTGCGGCTGAGCTGGCTCACGCGCACCACCCCGCGGGCGTTGTCGGCACGTCCGGGGGCACGGCACGCCAGGCCCCAGACCCCACGCGCCCCGGATGATTGCCAGGCGCCCGCCCGGTGTTCCCGGACACCGCACGCTCTCGTAGGCGTGGGCCGTGGCGGCGTCCGCGTTTACATTCGTGGTGGTCTGGTGGGTGCGCGCGCCGCGTCAACCATTAACCTGGCGAGGGCCCGGGCGGGCGGTGGAGACGTCGTCGCGCCGGCGGCAGGGGCAGGCTCATCAGGTGGATCGATATGATCACCTGCCCATGTCCCCATGCATATATGACGGCCCACACCCCGTAATCCTCGCTCGCACGCGGCTTCGATCGGCTGCCATCAGCAGCCCGCGCGCGCGAATCCGCGATCGTCGTCACCCAGTTGCAGGCCCGCCCCGGCCTCCTTAAACTAATCCAAGCGCGTTGCGCCCGACGACCTGCCCGTACGTGGAGCCGAGATCCACCGTGATCGATCACCCACGCGCGCTGCTAGCTGGGTCGTCGTCCATCGATCGATCGGACGTTCAGAAGCTGCATGATGGCCGGCGGCAACCGCGTGCATGCTTGACCGACGCGTCTTTGTATCGGATCCGATCCGGCCGGCGGCCACCTGTATCACTGTCACGATACACAATATATGGCGTGGCGTGCGTGGCCACCACTGTTTCAACGCTCGTGCCTAGAGAGAGCAGGTAGCGACAAACAACCCAGCAGCGAGCGGCGCGGCGCGGCGGTGCTCTTGGATCCTTAATTGGTCGCAGATCGAAAGCGACGTGAAACGCTGGAGGATCGCACAGCCGGCGCGCGCCGAGATTTAGTAAGTAGTAGTGTAATGGTTAGTCAACGACGCTGTGCACCAATGGGATGATCTGCTTGGTCCACTCTATCTACCTGCACGCAACAGTAGAAGAGCCGCCTGCCTACGACCCGTAGAGGGGTATAGGATCGAGGCTATCTAGGATCCTATAAGCTCTATTATTGCTAGCTAGACTAGACTAGACCGGCCGGCCGTCGTACGTGGGTGCGTGCGTGCAGACAAATATGCAGCTTCTGAACTGAAGTTACATATCATGCACGATCGGATGGTCAGAGCTGCAGAGTTCAGGCGCCGGCCACAAGGTACAGTACAAGCTAGCATGCTTTCTGGTCTCTAGTGTATCGTCCGGCCCGATCCCAAAGTGCTCGATCATCAGCTCCGTGGCTCGATCCGTGCGATGGCGGTCACTCGGACAAGACGCGACGTCGACGAGGACGTCTGCTGTCTGCATGCGACTGTGTCACAGTACAAGCACGGACGACGGAAGGATATAATCCCTACGGCCGGCCGGCCGGCCTATATGCTGCTACCGTTCATGCACCACGCACGCACGCATGCCGCCGCATATAAGGCCCGGGGTTTAGAGTCTAGGGGTCCAACGTAGCCTTAGAATAATAGCTTTTTCCAGCTCCTCCAGCACCACTGCCCTCCTAGATAAAAAAAAAAAAAAAAAAACCTAGTCTGGCCCTGTAGCATGAGCATGTGTGCTATCTTTGGTGGTCTGTAGCAGCTAGCTGCTGGTCTGGCTTGTAGCGTGAGAACGTGAGTGTCAACGAGTTAGTGTTCCGATCGTGGTTGTTTCAAGGCAGGGGTATACCCGACTATTATCTTCTCTCAACCATTCATTAGTTTTTGGTAAAACTATTTGTCCAGACAACGTTTCCCAAATAGTAAATTTCACCGGCGGTCCTCGAGTTCTCATCTAGATCCTAGTACTTTTAAATTTCATATTTAGTCCCCTAAACTTGTTCTGAGTTCTCATCCGGGTCCCGATGCTTTTAAATTGCTTGTTTAGCTCACTAAACTTGTCTTAAGTTCTCAACTAAGTACCGAATTATGCATTTAGCTCTCTAAATATAGTGTTTTATTTGTTTGTTGTATATTTAGAATAATATTAAATAAATAAATAAATTGAAAAGCCAGCGGCGAGCCTATGATTTAGTGTCTTGAAGCATATTATGAAAAATTTCACTGCAGCCTATGATGATTGCCTTTCATTTCCGGGATCCGAGCTCCCAAATTAGTGTAAGATTTTTTATGCATTGTTTGCATACATACACGATATGGAGGTAGTAATCAGTAATCACCATGTGCGGTCTCTGCAAACAAATTAAAGGTAGTTTTTTTTAAGAAAGGGACCGGCATTCATTAAATTAAAACTCCTTTTATAACTGAGACCTCAATATAAAATAAAATTACATTGAAGCACACCACTAGGTCTTGAATCTTTATCTTCCTCGCGTCCGACTATGTACTCTTCAGGAAACTCCATCGCGACCATGGGAGTACACCAGATCTGGACCCAAGAACCACAGTCCCTACTAACAGAAGACTCCACGAGCATGGAGACCGCATAAGTGGCGCAATATGCTCGACCATTGAAGGGAGTAAAGGGCGTCGAGAGCATATCGGTTATATCTTCTGAAAGTTGAACCGAACATAGGATCCGACGTTGCTAGCATCACCACCAGCAACCGGAAGAGCAGATCCGTTGCCGCCGGTAGCACCAGCGGCAGGAAAAATAATCTCGCAGAAGAGGAAAAATAGGTCCAATCCCTTCTCGAGAAGAATTATTCCAATATACCTCGATCTCAGGAGCATACCATCACTACAGATGATGGCGCAACCACCGATGATCTTGTATGAAGCAGGAAACCAGATCGAAGACATCGAAGTGGCCAACCAAAATCTAATCTTAATTATTATGGTGAAAAGGGAAATAAATAGAGAAAAAACATAATAAAAACAGTAGATCGACTAAAACGATGGACCCCGTTCCTCCTCTCCACCGGCAGGAGGCCGAAGGCGAGAGGAACGGGGGTCAGGCGGCGGCGGCGGAGGTGAGGTCGCCCTAGGGAAGGGCGGCTACGGGAGGGCTTTAGATTCTACTTTGGCATAGGTGTGGTGCTTGAAAATAGTAGCAGTCTCCTGCCAATCTCGCTAAGGGCCTGTTTGGGAGGGCTTTTAATAGCTTCATGAAGTCATTGGGAGCTGTTTTTTTTCCAAACAACTACTTCTAAAATAGCTTCACGTGTGAAGCTGTTTTTCTTTTTCTTCACAAAAATATGAAAGATTAGTCTCCTGCCAATCTCGCTAAGGGCCTGTTTGGGAGGGCTTTTAATAGCTTCATGAAGTCATTGGGAGCTGTTTTTTTGCCAAACAACTACTTCTAAAATAGCTTCACGTGTGAAGCTGTTTTTCTTTTTCTTCACAAAAATATGAAAGATGAGGGAGCTGAAAATAATAGCTTTCTCCGGCTTCTCTCGTGACAAAGTGGGTCCCACTGGACCCAAAAGACTGCAGGTGCCCTCTCTCTCCTCTGGAAACAGCGCGTGGGGTACATGGCCGGGATACATCTCGTCGGGGCCATGGCCGCCGGGGGTGCAGCACGGCCGCTGGGGGACGCCTGCCGGGATGTCGCTGCCGGGGCCACTGCCGTCGGTATGCGGACTGTTGGGGCTCACGGCCGGTGGGGCGCCGCCGCTGGGGAGGGGCGCCGCCGTCGGAGCAAGGCCCGCAGAGCGTCCGGCCACGGTAAAGGGCTCCGCGTGGAGCATAGCCCGCAGAGCGCGCAGCACGCGGCCGCGGTGAAGGCCGCCACCAGAGAAGCACGCGAGCAGTCATGGCAAGGGGCAGAGCGCGACGGGGGACCGGGGGCATGGGCATAGCTCCGCTCGGCTCTGGGCGGAGCGAAGGCAAGGGCGGGGCGGCCCACCGGCGAGGCCGCCGGAAGGCGCGGGCGGGCATCTCCGTCGTCTCCGGGTCACCCGAACTCGCGCTCGTCTGGCAAGCTCGCGGCCATCGAGGCTCGCTGTGAAGGCTCGTCGACGGGATCTTGAAGGGGCCATCGGAGCGAACGCCTCCACGGCCATCGGGACGCTGATCTTGCCAGGGGCGCGACGGCCGGTAGCAATGCTCGCCGGGACGCCGCCCGCCAGGCCCGCGGCCGCCGGTGGCGCGGCTCGCTGTAGGGGGTACGAACGCCGGAGAGGCCACCGCGGGGGAGCACGAGCAGCTGAAGGTGTGCCGCCGTGGGATCGCCGGGAGAGTAACCGCCGCTGCGGCAAAGGCGCCGTGGCATCTCTCGCGTCCGCATTCCGCAGTTGCCTACCCAGGAGAAGGCAAGGGAAATAAAATAAATAAAGAGCTAAGGGTATTCTAGTAATTGTGTTCTAGTGAAGCTGTTTTGCCAAACACTTTTTTCCAAACAATTTAGCTCCCCCTAGAGAGCTGGTCATAAAGCTATTTTACAAAAAAAAAAAAAAACAGCTTCCCTTGTGAAGCTAAGCCGTATCAAATAGGCCCTAAGTCTGTCCGGAGACACAACCACACGCTTCTTCCCCGGTTCCATCTCCAGGAACGACGTGCACAAAAGCGCTTTTGCACACATGAATAAACGACACATTTGTTTGTTCTTTTTTCTGTTTATTTGGAAAAATCACATTTGGTTTGATCTTTGTTTTAGAAACACGATGCTCAGCATGCTCGACAAGTTTAGGGAATGTATATTGTTCGTGTCAATTTATTTATTTGATATTGTTCTAGATATATAACAAACAAATAAAACTCTGTTTTAGGGAGCTACTAAATGCATAACTCAGGATCTAGATGAGAACTTGAGACAAGTTTAGAGAGCTAAATGAGCAATTTAAAAGTATCGGGACCTGGATGAGAACTCGGAACAAGTTTATAGAGTTAAATGTGCGATTTAAAAGTATCGGGACTTAGAGGAGGACTCGGAACAAGTTCGAGTACCGCCAATAAAATTTACTCTTTCTAAAACAACTTCATAAAGCTATTATAATATACTGAAAAGCTGTTTTACAAAAACCAGCTTCACCTGTGAAACCGAACCCTCGCAAACATGGCCATACGGTGCAGGCACACCAACTTGTACTGCAGTACATTACACGCATAGGCGCATATATAGCGAGCCATCGACGGCCGACCGATCTGTGCCTTTGCGCAACAGTGCAAGACATGACGCACCTAGCTTAGTATATGCATCGCATGCATGCGTTTCACACGTACACACGCTGGCGCCGGCAGACTGCGCGCGTGCGTGTGTGCGTTTGCAGTCGCAGTGATGGACGGATGGATCGATGGAGCCTGTAGTCGTCACTTGCCATGCATGGACGAAGGCAGACGAGACGACGCGCGCAGTGGCCTGGCCGGCGGTAGGGGTCCGGCCCGAGCGAGGCCGCTGTTCGACTCACTGTTCTCTCTCGGCGCCCGCGGTCTGCTGCCAGCCCCTGCGCACGCACGTCCCCGCCGGTCCCCGCGCGCGCGCGGGGCCGGCCCCTGGCCTGCCGATACGGCACCGGCCGGGAGAGGCTGGCCATGCGGGAGATACGGCACCATGCTGGACGACGCCACGCCAAAACGGCAGTGCAGTAGGACACTGCTCCCTGCGTTGCATGCCTTGCTTTGTGATGCGCGGCCAGGGCGCTGGCTCGCCCATTTTTGGGACGGGCGGACGGAGCCGCGCGTGCGCCGTCGTCCTTGCGTTATAAGCTGGTCGTAGTAGGCCGGGCAGATGAGATTAGTGGGGCTCTGTGTTGGACGGAGCTACTTGGCCGCATCAAGCAACATACTGTATAGCATGACACATGAGAGAGCTATATATATATATATCGATCTCCGCCACCAGTTCCATTGGAGAAAGAGCCTGCCGTGGGATAAATAAGCAAACCCATGCATGTACTACATGCTCATGATAGAGCCTCAATCTATGTTTGTCAGATTACTGTGAGATGTTTTGGTCTGGCCTCTGGCGTCACATCAAGTGGTCCATTGATAGATTTCTCGGTCCCCTGATGCGTATGTGTATATATAGTTGGTCTGTGCATATATATCAAGGTCTGCAGATTGCTATGACTTGGATCATGAGCTTATTTGCTGTTAGAATTGAACGACGGGCTTCCATCGGTGATCCTGATGAATTCCTGATCAAATCCGCCGCCGTTGGTCGTACACTCGTGCTAATCTGACCTACTTCTTACGTCGTGCATCACGCCATCACTTTGCTCTACGGGTTTCAGACTTAATAATAATTAATTACATAAAATTCAGAAGATGTACTCGAAAATATATAATAAAATTCAGAAGACGAGAACGAATTGCCACTGTCTCCAGGTTAGTTTCTTACCACTGGAATGCCAAATTGACTAATTGAGCAGTCGTGCAACTCCAACGCTCCACACGTACATTAGGTACGGTAGCCATCCCTCTTTGCTAGCTAAGGCAGAGAGCATCACAGTTCACCGTCTGATTTGGACATCCATCTTATTCAATGATCACGGTTCCTGCGATGAGATGGTCCTTTTCTAGGTAAACGACATCACAAATAAATTATATGTGTTGTGCTTACCGATCAGATAACACTACTTGATTGTAAGGCCTGCAGTAGAGACCCTGATCTGCCACCATGCACCAAAAGGCCAAAGCCCTGGAGGATTTGTTCCCTAATCCCTATACAAAGCTATAGACAAATGCCCTAAAAAGACTCTCATGCTATATATGTGTTTGTTAGTGTGGTCAATGTGCGTGGTGACTTTTGTCAGAAATGAATGGTTTCGTATGCTGAACCTCCATTTTATATATATGCATGTATAATTTACAAATGCTCATATATATGCTTCTTATAAAGACACAAAAAGACAAAACGAGCAGAAGTATATAACAGTATGCAAAAGTGATGCACCATGATCTGCGTGGAAAGGGTGATAGCTACAATCTTCAGTCTTTAGCAAATATAATTGCTGGTCCGAACTTCGGTGGCCACAGATTCAAAAAACGTATTGTCAACTTCAAGATATTGTTACATCAACACACATGCATGAAAACAAACATTTGTGCGGTTGCAAGAGGGCCAACAAATAATTTTTAATTGCTGATGATCAACTGAATGAGACTAGCAGAGTCACGTGCTCTAGATATTCTTCATCAACTGAATGACAGAAGACCACGGTTGGAAGGAAAATATATAGGAAATGACATTGTCCAGATCAAGTGATTTCCTAATAAGTAGTAAAACTGTAACATCAATAGATGCCTAACTGGGATTCAATGGTCAACTTTAGAAGTTTAATTTTCTCCCATGAGTGTAATGTTTCCCTGACCGCGCGGCGTTTGTGCCTTTATTTTATCCATGGGATAAAGACTTTTTTGTAGCATACATAAACCCATGTTTCGTTCCATGCATTCGGCGTGGACCCTTGATTCATTTTCAACGGTTTCCTTGATCTCTGCAAATTAAAGAAACAAACAACTGCAATAGCATGCACTATATAATATATATATTAGCTATATGTATCCCATCATCTGCATCAAAATAAAACTCAATCGGAGTCTGGATCTCTAAACGAACTGAACATTTGAGAATCCTGACTGACCTCCATCTGAGAGACGGAGGTAGAAGAAAGAGAAAAAAAAACCTGTTTTATGGGTCCAACTCTTCATACAATCTAAAAGTTGAGTACCAAAAATGACTCTACTAAAACAAATAAATTAAAAAGAATCATGTTATGATGCATCGATATAATCATGTAATGTGCTTAGGGACACACATGACAATCAAGCCTATCCCTGCAATCCAAACAACTCAGTATTTTTTTTTCCTTTGTGTTTTGGAATCATGTAGTTTTTCACTTTTCACTCTAACAGGTCCTCAGTAGTTTTGGGCTTTTAGAGGCAGTTTGAAAAGTCTTGCCACATCATGTGGCCTCCTCGCTGGGCTAGCGTTGTGGCTGCCACTAAGAGCGTCCCCAAGGGACACCATAAGGTGAGGAAAAACCTAAAAGGCGTAGATAACGAGAAGACCTTGCTTGTGAACCAAACAACCACGTGTCTAATTTCTAACTAAGCGAGGCAAGCTCAACGCTTTTCTAAATGCCAAATATGTCCTTAGTTGTTTATGATTTTCATGTGTCTTGTGTCTTTCTTGTTGTCATTGTATTATCTAGTACTAGTATGGGCATATCCACTTCTTACTATTATATGATTTCCTCTATTTTTGAATACTTGATGCCAAAAGCCGCTTTTCTGTTCGGTAGAACTTGTTGTCAAACTTTTTTTTTCAATTTATCCCTTTATGTACATCACAAAAAGATAAAGCTTCTCTTTGGCAATTACAAGATTCTAGAGCTCACACCTTTACTATACATACTATGGGTCTAGATGTTCTAATGACTACTAATAATTATACAAGTCTCTCAAAAAAAATAGTAATAATTATAAAGGGGCGCTATGGTAACAACAAGATCTTTCTTCTCAACTAAACAACAACCATGTGTCTAATTACTAGCTGAGCGAGACAAGCCCAAAGCTCGCTTAACTACCAAACATGCCCTTAGTTGTTGATATTCTTTAGGGCATCTTTTTGTCTCTTGCGTTATTCTTGTCCTTGTCATCATTGTATTATCTAGTCTGGGCTTATCCACTTCTTTAAAAATATATACTTCTCCTCTACTTTTGAATACTGGATGATAAAAGTCATCTTTTTGTTTGATAAACTTGTCACTGACCTTTTCTTTTTTCTTCTTTTTTTCTTTTTTTGCGATTCCGTGCTTTGTGGACCCCAAAAAAGATAGCTTCTCTCTAGTGATTAGAATATTCTGGAGCTTAAGCCTTTACTATACATATGGATCTAGAATGTTCTACTAGCTACTAATAATCATCAGACAAGGGGGCATCATAGTAATTTGAATAAGAATAATGTATGCACTGACATTTTTTGTGTTTTTGGTCATGAGTATTTGCAAACACATGAAGTAATGTGCACCTATCTTCCTCTAAAAGCACTATTCTTACATGTTCGTTACATAACTCCTCCCTCCTATATACGGTAGGAATGTTGGATATACCCTCTTTTCCTAAATACAAGGAATCTAAGTTTTCCCTGAGTCAACCTATTTAAAGTTTGACCAAATTTATAGATAAGACTATTAACATCTAGTACAACAATGAGACAAATTATCAATCTATATTTAACAACAACCTAGCTTACAGTACACTAGAGAGGGTCGTCTGAGCTTCCATATAAATCTTTGCTGACCCCCCTAGGGCATTTGAAGGCGTGTTGTATCAAACTTTTTTCTATCTTAATACTAAGATGCAAAAACCTTTTGTGTGATCGAGAAAAAACTTTTTTGCATCGAGGCCTCTAATTCGGTTTTGGTAATTAATGTCGACACAATAATTGTTATGACTAATGGTTGTTTGTTAGAAGCATTATAAGTTACATCACAATGGTGATTGATTAATGAGCAATAATCAATGGTTTTCATACATATTTATTGATTTTGTTTCAGTTTTCAAAGGATGATTGACAATGTTAAGGATGAACTTGTTCTAATGAAGTATCATTTGGTGCTGAGAGACACTTATAGTAGTTTTGTATATTTTTTCCTTTGGCCTACTATAAATGAGGTATAAACTTGTAGCTTGATCTAGATGAGTCTATAATGAGTAGGTGTGGTTGAAAGGTCCTAATGGCTAGAGGGGGATGAATAGCCTAGTAAAACTTCTTGCAAAGACTATTAAGCAACTTGTTAGACTAAGAGATGGCATAAATGCAAAGCTAAAGCTTCAATTACTCTATGCAAGCCTTTCTAACAAGTCTAGTATATAGGCTATACTACTAGCACCCAATCAACAACAAGCCTAGCAATTCTAAACAAGATTACTCTAGGCACTTCACTCAACTAGCAAGAACAACAAGATAAGAACACAAAGGAGCTACACAAGCTAGCAATTCTACTCACTATCTAGCAAGACAAGCAAACAATAAAAGAACGAATAACAAGCTAGATACAAGAGAGGGGGATTGGATTGTTATACCAATGCAAAGTGTAGATGGACAATCACCCAATCGAGATAACCGCACAATAGAATCCTGGACAATCACAATATGAACACAATGAATTTTTACCGAGGTTCACTTGCTTCCCGGCAAGCTACTCCTCATTGTGGCAATACTCCCGCTTGGAGATGTGCATGCTAAATTGGCACTCAACGCCAAACCCGCTGTCGGGCGCCGCACTATCAACACAAGACGGGGATCCTCCAAGCCACACACAATCCACTAGAGTATCCATTTGCGAACTCCCGCGGGGAAGGATCAAGAACCCCTCACAAGAACACCGGGTGTGGTCTCGAACAATCTTCACCTCGAGCTCAACACCCCGTTGCCTCCAAACAGTCTAGGGTGACAGGAATCACCCAAGAGTAATAAGAACTCCACAGCGAACTCGAGGATCTAGTGCCTCTAGATGCAACTCTCAATGCTTAGCACTAGATTCTCACTCAATCTCACTCTAGATGAACAAGCAAGTCAAGAGATGAGTGGGGAGGAGTTTTTCTCGCTCAAAGAATGCTCAAGAATGAAAGAATGGGCAAGAATGCCTCCCAACAGCCGACCAAAACCCATATATAGTCACCTCGGGTTGGCCTACCGAAACTTCTAGTTAGTCCAGATCTAGCCGTTGTACGCGAGTCAGTCTGCGAAGTCACCCGAAACTTCTGGTCATCTGACCAGAACTTCCGGTGGAGCCCCACCAGAACTTCTGGTTAGTCCAGATCTAGCTGTTGTACGCGAGTCAGTCTGCGAAGTCAACCGAAACTTCTGGTCATCTGACCGGAACTTTCAGTCATCCATCGAAACTTCCACCGGAACTTCCGGTCATGAATCGGAAGTGATTCAGGGTGCGCGGTTGCTCGGGTTGGGCTGACCGGAACTTCTAGTCCAGGCCCATCAAAACTTCCGCTGGTCCAGCACCACCCCGCACTAAAACGGGCGTATCTCTTAGCTCCGAACTCTGTTTTTGATGATCTTGGACTCTATGAAAAGTTTATTCAGAGGGCTACGCAACCAACATATCCTCAAGATCCCAAAAATTATGGATTAAAGCTGTTTTCTAATCCAAGAGTCATCACTTCTCTTTTCTAACACAAGTGTTCTTCATCGTCGCGCCTTCGGCAATCCAAGTCACACCACTTGCCAAGGACACTAACCTCAACATGTAAACCTTTGTGATCACAAGAGTCAGCATATCTCCAAGAAAAATAGGGGCAAGGGTTAGCTCTCTAGTTAGTCTCTCATATGCATCATGCCAAGTCAAACCTAGAGGCACTTGAACCGCGAATTCAACCGTGAATTCTCCTCTTGATAGTCGGTTATCAATCCTAAATGTGATCACACCCTCTATAGTGTCTTGATCACTGAAAGAAAATCACCTATCTCTTATACCTTTGCCTTGAGCCCTTGATTCTTGATCAAGACAATGTCCAAGTCCACCATCAAGTCCCTAGGCATCACCTCCATGTTGCTTATGTGTCTAGCCACACTTAGATGAATCATTAGCAACATTGAGTGTCATCAATTATCAAAACCAAACAAGAGCTTTCAATCTCTTCCTTTTTGGTAATTGATGACAACCCTTCACAAAGATATGGAAATTGAATTCAATATGAAATGGAATTGCTTGTCCAAGATAAATTGATCATGAATCTTGGTTGGACAAGCATTTCAACTTCGGTTTTGGTAGTGGTAGCTTCCCCTACATATGTGTATCCATTGTTTGGTCGAATTTCAAGCACATATGCATAGATAAGAATTGTGGGAGAGATATCACTACCAAAATTGATGCTAAGGTTTATAGAGTGGACCTTTGAAGCGTGATACCAATCGGAGTGCGATAATAAACCATCCTTATCATCATGGTAACTAGACATACATCAAAACTCAAAATACCTCATGAGATCAACATTATAAGAGGAATATCTTGAATTGCAAGAAAAACACTATGTCTAGATACCATAAGAAAGCATGCTAGTACTTCATATCACAATTCAGGTTCTAGAACTAGCATACACCATTCAAGCATGAATATTGAATTTAAACTTGCAATGCTCCATATCATCTTGCTATGCATATACAAATGCAAAAAATAGCTTATGAGCTTGCTCCCCCTATTTGTTTGCTCAAATTTTAAGTTTTAATTGATCCCCCTCCATTGATCTTTGTGACTTTTTGTGACTTATTTCTCCCCCTTTGTCAACAATCACCAATAAGGATGCATAAGATGAGAGAAACAAGTCAATCAAATTATGGTCAAATCTAGATCACTTGTCTGGAGTATGTATTTCGACTTGAACCAAGAACAAGCTTCTTCACACCTCAATAATAAGGGTTATTTTGACCATGTTGAAATACACATCATGAGCTCATGCTATAGAGTCAACACTAGGTTTATAAGTTCACAAATATGTCATATGCCACCACTAGATCCAATCAACCAAAGAAGCAATAGTGGTGCCATACATACATCAAATCCCTTTGATTTTCATGAATGATCCTAATAGAGCAAAGGATGCATGATATGCCATAAATAACTTTACCTTGCTATGTTTGAGGAGAGACATGTCATATATAAGGGGGTGCATCAACTCATGTTGGAGAAGCTAAGTATGTTCAATTCATTCCTCAACTTGCAATATCTTCTTTCATCAAGTGGCTTGGTGAAAATGTTGGCTAGTTGATCTTTGGTGCCAATGCTTTCAATGCTAATATCACCTTTTTATTGATGATCCCTTATGAAGTGGTGCCTCACATCAATGTGCTTTGTTCTTGAGTGTTAAACCAGATTGTTGGTTATCTTGATAGCACTCTCATTGTCACAAGACAAAGGCACATGCTTGAACTTGATTCCATAGTCCTTCAAGGTGGCTTTCATCCATAGCAATTGTGCACAGCAATTCCCCGCACTAATATATTCGGCTTCGACGGTGGAAAGTGCAACACTATTTTATTTCTTTGAGGACCAAGAAACTAGAGATCTTCCAAGCACTTGGAATGTTCCACTTGTACTCTTTCTATCAATCTTGCAACCGACATAGTCGGAGTCCGAATATCCAACCAACTCAAGCTTGACCCCTTTGGATACCATAAGCCAACATCTTGTGTGCCCTTTAAGTACCTCAATATTCTTTTAGCTGCCATCAAGTGATTCTCTCTTGGTGAGGCTTGATATCTAGCACACATGCACACACTAAACATGACATCCATCCTAGAAGTGGTCACATACAGCAAACTTCCAATCATAGACCGATATAGCTTTTGCTCCACCATATTGCCACTATCATCAAGGTCCAAGCCTCCATTTGTACCCATTGGTGTACTAATAGCTTTAGCATCTTGCAAATCAAACTTATTGATCATGTCCTTGATGTACTTGCCTTGACTCACAAAGGTGCCATTCTTCATTTGCTTGATTTGAAGTCCAAGGAAGTAACTTAGCTCTCCAAGCATAGACATTTTAAACTCACTAGCCATCATCTTAGCAAACTCTTCACAAAAGTATTGATTAGTTGAACCAAATATAATGTCATCCACATAGATTTGCAACACAAACAAGTCATCTCTAATTTTTTTAGTGAAGAGAGTGGTGTCCACTTTTCCCATCTTGAACCCTTTAGAGAGGAGATAATCTCTCAACCTCTCATACCATGCTCTTGGTGCTTGCTTTAAACCATAAAGAGACTTATTGAGCTTGTAGACATGGTTGGGCTTCTTCTCATCCTCAAACCCAGGTGGTTGCTCAAAATAGACTTCTTCATTGATGAATCCATTTAAAAATACACTCTTCACATCCATTTGATATAGCTTGATGTTGTGAGCACAAGCATAGGCTAATAGGATTCTAATTGCCTCCAGTCTTGCTACCGGTGTATATGTTTCTCCAAAGTCAAGACCCTCTACTTGTGTATATCCTTGGACAACCAATCTTGCTTTGTTCCTCACAACCAACCCATCTTGATCTTGCTTGTTCTTGAACACCCACTTAGTTCCAATCACATTGTGCTTCTTTGGCCTCTCAACAAGCTCCCATTGTGAAGTTGTTCAATTTTTCATGCATGGCATTTATCCAATCGGGATCCTTTAATGCTTCATCAATCTTAATTGGCTCAATAAATGACACAAATGAATAATGCTCACATATGCTAGCCAATCTTGATCTTGTTTACACACCTCTTTTAATGTCTAATGATATGATCTATAGGGTGATCCCTTGCAACATTTGAAGGTTGAAGCACTTGTTGATTTGGATTGCTTGCTTGACCTTGATCTTGCTCTTGATCTTCATGTTGAGTGCCACTAGTTCTTGCTTGATTTGAATCTAAGTTCACCACTTGGATTGTCATTTGCACCTCAACATCAACTTGCCTTGGCCTAATATCACCAATGTCCATGTGTCTCATTGAATTGCTCAATTGTTCTCCACCCACATCATCTTGATTTTGATGGTCAATTTGAGAGCCTTGGGTTTCATCAAACTCAACATCATGAACTTCTTCCATAGTACCACTAGCCAAGTTCCATACTCTATATGCCTTGCTTGATGTAGAATAACCAAGCAAGAAACCTTCATCACATCTGTTATCAAACTTTCTAAGTCTTTGGCCTTTCTTAAGAATGTAGCATTTGCAACCAAACACTCTAAAGTATGCAATGTTGGGCTTCCTTCCATTCAATAGCTTATATGGTGTCTTCTCATGCTTTTTATGATAATAGAGGCAGTTGCTAGAGTAGCAAGCCGTGTTGATAGCATCACTCCAAAATTTTTGGCTAATATTGTATTCAAAAAGCATTGTTCTTGCCATTTCAATCAAGGTTCTATTCTTCCTTTCCACTACACTATTGGATTGAGGAGTGTATGTTGGAGAGAATTGATGTCCAATGTCAAGCTCATCACATAACTCTTCAATTTTTGTGTTCTTGAACTCACTACCATTGTCACTTCTTATCTTCTTGATGGTAGTCTCAAACTCATTTTGCACCCTCTTGACAAATGACTTGAATAGATCATACGCTTTACTTTTTTCATAGAGGAAGAACACCCATGTGTATCTAGTGTAGTCATCAACTATCACAAAGCCATACTTGTTACCACCGATAGATGTGTAGGTTGTTGGACCAAACAAGTCCATGTGCAATAACTCAAATGCCTTTGATGTGCTCATCTCATTCTTCTTGGGATGTGGCTTCCCATGCTGCTTGCTGGCTTGACAAGCACTACAAGGCCTATCCTTCTCAAATGTAACATCACTCAAGCCTCTAACCAAGTCATGTTTCACTAGTTCAATTGCTTCATGCCAACATGACCAAGTCTTCTATGCCATAGCCATCCCTTGCTAGACTTGCCAATCAAACATGATGAAAGTTGAGATTCACTAGCATTGAAATCAACCAAATACAAGCTTCCATGCCTAAACCCCTTGAATATGAGATTTGTTTGATCCATGCTCACCACTTCAACACTATCTTTGTCAAATATGCATTTGTAACCAAAGTCACACAATTGAGCCACAGACAATAGATTGAAGTTCAAAGTATCAGCTAGCAACACATTTGATAGACTCTTTTCATTGGATATAGCAATATTTCCAAGCCCCATGACCTTGCCTCTATTGTTGTCACCAAATGTGATGGAATCAAATCCACCATTGTCATTCTTATCAAGTGACTTGAACATACTAGTCTCCCCGGTCATATGATTTGAGCACCCACTATCAACACCTAATGCCCTCCTCTTGCTTTATAATTTACCTACAAGAAAATCAATAAAGCTTAGGTACCCATTTTTTCTTGGGTCCTTGGAAGTTAGTTATCAAGCTCTTTGGAACCCAAATAGCCTTCTTCTTTGGGCTCATCCTTGGGTTACCAACAAACTTGACTTTTACACCCTTCTCACCCTTGGTAAGCACATAACAAGAATCAAAGCATATAGAATAAGCATGAGATTTCTTCTTATTATGGTTCATTTTATTGCAATTATGCTCTAAATGCCCAACTTGCTTGCATTTGTTGCAATAACGACCATCGCTCCTCACAAAGCTAGGCTTTGGAGTCACAAAGGCCACCTTGCCTCTATTGGGGGTATAGCCTAATCCTTCGGTATCGAAGGGCAACTTTTAGCAACCCAAGAACTTAAGCAAGCGGGCCTTACCACCATAGGCTTTGCCTAAGGCATGAGTGAGCTCATCCACCTCTCTCTTAAGAGCATAATTCTCAACCTTTAGTGATGAATCACTAGAAGTAGAGATAGATTAGGTGGTGGTGGATGAAGAGCTACAAGAAGGGTTAGAATTTTACATAATGATAGCTCAAAGAAATATTCATCAAGTAAATCATATGTAAAGCCAACATTTTTTTTCTCAACAACCACAACTTGGGATTGCTCTTTATCATGTTGCTCAACTAGAGAGGAATGAGCTTTGTCAAGCTTGGAGTGAGCATGTTGAAGCTTCTTATGGTCTTCCTTTAGACTCTAATAAGATGCTCTTAGCTTCCTAAGTTCTTGTTCAAGGTTTTCTTTTTTCCTTGCGCAAGCCCCTATATTCGTTTCTAGATGACTTAAAGCCATCCTTGCAATCCTCAAGCATAGTGATGAGTTCATCTTTAGTGGGTTCATCATCAACATCATCACTATCGGGTTATACCTTAGTGGCCTTAGCCATGAAGCAAGTCGATGAAGCACCAAATAGAGAAATCTTCTCTTGAATGGCAATGCTTGCATGCCCCTTCTTCTTGCTCTTGGAATCATCCTCATCTTCATCACTTAAGGAGGAGGAGTCACTTTCCCACGTAGCCACATGAGATTCACCCTTCTTCTTCTTGTGGGAAGAGTCATTCTTCTCTTCCTTCTTCTATTTCTTCTTCTTCTCCTTCTTCACCGCATCCTCATCATCACTATCATATGGGCATTTGGCAATGAGATGCTCCTTGCAATGGCACCGGAAGCACTTCATTGAATGTTCACTTGTCTTGGAAGAGCTTCTCTTTCTTCTTGACCGGTACCCCTTCTTCTTCATGAGCTTGCCCATCTTTTTGACAAGAAGAGTCATCTTGTCATTCACCTCATCTTCTTCACTAGAGCTTGGGAATGATTCATCTTCACTTGATGACTCTTGCTTCTTCTTGCATTTGCCCTTGAATGATGTGGCCTTGAATGCCACACTATTCTTCTTGTCATCTTCATTCTTATCCTCATCCTTCTTCTTCTTCTTGTTCACCAACTCCTCCTTCTTATGATCTTCTCTAAACTCATCATCGGTGTAACAGAACCGACCAATTTATTAGAGCACAAGCACATAATTCACCATTAGATAGCAAACTTACATGATTGAGACCTAATAAACCCGGTAGTCATACCACAATCTCAAAGGATTTCAAACTTTCTGGCATAGCCAAGATCGTAATAAGTTTAGCTGTCACCATTCACAACATACATAGTTTGCACATAGTTTAAAACGTCAGAGTTTGAAATAAGTTATTACAACCCAAGTTCAAATTCGAAATAAAGTGGAAGCGATTTAGTTCAATCCACACACACACTTAGTTCAAATACAGTGCCAAGTCCTCAGTCAATATCCAGCAAAAGCATAAGGTAGAGTAGAGTGACCATGCCCAAGGTCTAGTCATCACCCAACACGGGGTACAAGCAGTGCTGACAATAGCCATAAAACATCTCACCATCTGCAACAACATGGGAAATAAAACCCTGAGTACGAGAATGTACTTAGCTAGACTTACCCATCATAAACTAAAAATAAATTGACTCCAAGGAGTATACAAGGCTATATAAGTAGGATAGCTGACTCATCAATTGCGGAAAAGCTTGCATTAAAGGAAGATTTGATCGTAACCTTCTAGCATTGTATTTTAATTTGATTAACCTTATCATGCTAAATTAGCACCTGTACTAAACAAGCATGGTAATAATTATTCAACAAGAATAGTAACCAATTTCGGTTGAGTGCCTTCCAACATTACGGCTCAACCATCTCATCTCTTTATTCAAGTTATTACTACGATGCCACTGCTCAAGTCAAGTGTTCACTGTCTAAGAACGATGGCGATTATAATCGATTACTAACCAGCTGGTGGGTATTCCTCACACAAACCACACTCACCCGCTAAGGTGAGCTACAGATCACCGAAGATTCAATTCGGATAAGTCGCGGGATCAACAGGTACCATCGTCTCCAGGAACCGCCCAGCTGCCTTATTCAGGGCGA
The DNA here is from genome assembly GCA_023333625.1 of Bothriochloa decipiens. NCBI lineage: Eukaryota > Viridiplantae > Streptophyta > Magnoliopsida > Poales > Poaceae > Bothriochloa > Bothriochloa decipiens. The sequence continues at coordinate 1,889,915 of CM041644.1, forward strand.
CCCTGACCTCAGACTTACTCTCCATGTAACCCGTGGTCTCCCATCTTCTCCAATACGATGCGTACAGCAGGTCGACTCTTGGTCCAAATCAAACTCAGGCTTTGCGGTCGGAACGACTTATCCTTCCAGCTAAATGTGAGGCATAAATTCAATATGACTTGAGGACGTACAACGGACGGGGTCCTAGTTCGACACAGACGGGATAACCTCACCGAACCTCCAGTTCAGTCCCAACACCAATCCCGCCCGGTCTTGATTTATTATATTCACATGGTTATCCAAGATAACAATGTATTCAACCATTCTGAGTCACCACCTATAACTCGCGGATGACAGGAAATCACCCGACTTCTACCGATCTAGTTTAAGCAAGGCTAAGCAGATAATCGCACCTGAACCTAACAGGGTTGAAGTATAACGGTGGCAAGGAATATAAGTAATGCAGCAACGGTATAAAACAACGCCTATAACTTAATGCATCAAACAAGTAAAGGACGCAAGTTAGATATTTTGTAAACCATAGGGAGAATGCTCCGGGGCTTGCCTTTTAGGAAAGAGCTTGGCTGATGGTCAGGACACTTGGAAAGATCAACTTCGGGATCCTCTTCTGCTGCTATCCCTTGTACCAAGGCTTCCTGCTGGCCTTCCTCTTCTGGTGCTCTGGGAACTACCGTTTCGAGTTCTGACGATCCTGTATGATGCATAGTGCATATGAATACCATGTATACATAGAATACAATACTCATGCTGATGGTGAATGAATGCTCAGTTAAAGATAAATGACATGATTTTGAAACATGTAAGATAAGCACATGTCATCTGCATTCTCTTCTATAAACACTTCTTTAAACCAGCCTCACATCACAATTCACTTGCACACTATAAGGAATTATAAACGACTATCGTTTCTCACACTACCCACTACTGAACCAAAACCAACAACAGATCACACACATCACAAATATCATAAAAAGTATTTTTACACCCATGAAATGATAGCTTTAAAGCATTATTACTTATTAAAAGAAATCAGGATAGAACTGCAATATGACTTTAGACTACTTAGAAAATTCTGTAAAAATTATAGGAGCTTAAACATATCTAATATGGACTACCATAAAAATTTTAGGTCAAAATAGTAAGTACTTTATCCTACACAAAAATGACAAGGCAGCACAATTCACTGGGCATAAAATACTTTGTATATAGAAAAATATCAAACAACAGATCTCAGAATATTCTTAGCTCTAGATTGACATAAAAACATCCTCCAAAAAGTTTCATGCACAAATCATATATATATTATTTATTATGAATTATTTACTATCTACTTGAAATAGGCACCATAAATAGACAGAACAATATTTATACATGACATAGCCTCACAACATTTCTTACAGATAGAGCATGATATAAGAAGACTAACAAACTTGGTTTCACATTTTTGTGAGCAACAGAGAATTACTTATGCATTTTCTGAGATAAAAACAATTAATAGGGATAAATAATCTATACAGAAAAGTATCACAAATTTGATATTTCATATTTTTCATACATAGATCTTCTCATAAAAAAAATACTACAAGTTGAACCAACTCATTTGGATGAAAAATGAGGAAGTTATGATTTTTCAAAGCTTTTATCAAATTCTAGAAAATCCATTTTCGAAAACTAACAGAACTAAAAATGCTACGCGTACCCGACATGTACCCAGCGACTTGACTCTGCTAAGTGCACACGACACTGTGCACCCAGACCGAACCTATGCTGACGTCAGTGCTGACGTCATGCTGACGTCACCACGGGACCCACACGTCAGCGGGACACAGCGGGGAACCGGTCGCCGGCCGACGGGATCTCGCCGGCGGCGAGGTCTCCGGTGACACTACGGTCATTACTCGACTCGTCTCAGCAGCGGGGGCTCATTGGTGTACAAGATGCAAGTTATTAGCGCGGTTTTGACCGTCGGCCACGCGCGACGGCGGATGTCGGCGAGGCTTGACGATGTGCTCGCCGGAATCGGTCACGACGGGACACAAGGGCTTACCTACCAGCTACAGCAGACCAAGGTGACTTGGATTAGCTAGTCAATAAGACGAAATACTAGCCAAAACGACGACGGCGAGGTACGCCGACGAGCGATGGCGTGATCCACGACGGCGGTCGGCCAAATCCGACGGACTCGAACCCTAATCGGTCCCATAAGCTACACCAACCTACACTACTCGAGCAGGTGAACATGATGCGCAAGCTAATGGAGGGAGAGAGGGGTTGCTGGCCACGGCAGACTGTGCAGCGGTCGAGGCAGCCATGACTGACGAAAGGGGAATCAGCCGATTTGACCTATACCTTATGGCTCGAGGGTAGGGAACGCGCGCAGGACGTGTCCCATGTCAAGGCGGAGTTGCTGGCGAGTTAAGGGAAAAATTTGTCAAGGCTGTGAGGTGCGGTGGCGGTGTGAGCTCATGGCGGCGAAAATGGCGGGCTCCGCGTCCGCTTGAGCTCGGGAAGAGGAAGCCGAGTTGAGGAGGGGCGTCTGGTGAAAGAGAAGAGAGCGGGGGGAGAGAATGACGCGGTCGTAAAGCCTTGAAGCGGACGCTCGGGCTTGGACAGGCGGAGCACGGCGTCGGGCTTCGACAAGCGCGTGGCGCGCATGCGAGCGGAGCGGGGCCGAGCGGAGGGCGAGTGGGTGAGCGGTGGGGCCAGGCCGAGTGCGGGCGTGCGACGCGTGCGAGCGGCGCTCGGATGGGGAGGCCACACAGCGGGCAGCGGCATCGCCCGGCATACGGACGCCACGCAGACGGCGTTAGCGCGGACAGCATCGCGAGGAAGAAGAAGAGAGGAGGAAGAAGAGACTGGCAGGTGGGTCCCACTGCGCCAAGATTCGTGTAGAACCTGATTTCCTCCATATTTTCCAAAATAATCCAAATTTTAAAAACTTTTAAAAGATGAAATGTTCCTTTTGATGAGCAGAACATTTCACTTTTAAACATCAAAGCCTAATTCTGCTAGAATTTGAATTTCAAAAATGGGGATTTAAAATCCATTTAAAATTAAAAGAAAATTATTTTTATAAACTATTTTTTACATTTTTGACCCACTTCCAAGCCTTTTCAAGAAATGACCCCAGAATAAGTTTTGCTCCAAATAATTTTCTCTACAAACTTCATTTAACACTCAACCCCAAACAAGCAACCTATCACATAGCTCTAGTTCAAATCAAGTAAGCACACATTTCAAATTTATCATTTCATGTAACAATGATGATGCAGTTGAGATGGTTATGCTCATGATATGCAAGATAATGCATGATTAACACCTTGGGTGTTACAATCGGCCATGATCTCTTGAAGAACTTGATTTGGAGTTGGGCTATCCTTCATTGTGGTTTTCACCATAACCGTGATCAAGGTGTCAAATCTCTTGGGCAAGCATCTCAAAAATTTTGTAGAGAATTGACTATCCTTGATTTCTTTTCCAAGTGCCTTGAGCTCATTCATAATCACTTGCAACCTATGAAATATCTCCGGCACACTCTCATCATCCTTCATCTTAAAGCTTGAGAACTTCTCCTACAAGACATATGCTCTTGCGGTCTTCACACTTGTGGTGCCCTCAAACGACTCCTTGAGCTTCTCCCATGCATCATGAGCCACTTCGAGATTTTAATGATCTCAAAGGTCTTGTCATAAAGAGCTTCATGGAGAGCACTTATAGCAATGTCATTGCATTGTAGCTTCCTCTCTTCTGCCGGTGTAGGGTTGTCGGCATTGGCAACCTCCACCTTCACTTCGGTGGCCTTCCACACCTCTCGATTGATTGACTTGAGGTGGCCAATCATATTGACCTTCCAATAGGCATAATTAGTGCCATCAAACGGTGGTGCCCTCTTGGTGTTGTTGATATGCAATTGTGCCATTTTTCACCGTAGGAGGTTTATCTAATTGCAAACAAATAGTACCTAGCTCTGATACCATGTGAAAGGTCCTAATGGCTCGAGGGGGGTGAATAGCCTAATAAAATTTCTTACAAAGACTCTTAAGCAACCTGTTAGACTAAAAGATGGCGTAAATGCAAAGCTAAAACTTTGATTACTCTATATAAACCTTTTTAACAAGTCTAGTATATAGGCTATACTACTAGCACCCAATCAACAACAAGCCTAGCAATTCTAAATAAGATTACTCTAGGCACTTCACACAACTAGCAAGAGCAACAAGATAAGAACACAAAGGAGCTACACAAGCTAGCAATTCTACTCACTATCTAGCAAGACAAGCAAACAATAAAAGAACAAATAACAAGCTAGATACAAGAGAGGGGGATTGGATTGCTATACCAACGCGAACTGTAGATGGACAATCACTCAATCGAGATAACAGCATAAGAGAATCCTCGACAATCACAATATGAGCACAATGATTTTTTACCGAGGTTCACTTACTTCCTGGCAAGCTACTCCTCGTTGTGGCGATACTCTCGCTTGGAGATGTGCATGCTAAATTGGCACTCAACGCCAAACCCGCTGCCGGGCGTCGCACTATCAACACTAAGAAAGGGATCCCCCAAGCCATGCGTAATCTACTAGAGTATCCTTTTGTGAACTCCCACGGGAAGGATCAAGACCCCCTCACAAGAACACAGGGTGTGGCCTCGAACAATCTTCACCTCGAGCTCAACACCCCGCTGCCTCCAAACTGTCTAGGGTGACGGGAATCACCCAAGAGTAACAAAAACTCCGCAGCGAACTTGAAGATCTAGTGCCTCTAGATGCAACTCTCAGTGCTTAGCACTAGATTCTCACTCAATCTCACTCTAGATGAACAAGAAAGTCAAGAGATGAGTGGGAAGGAGTTTTTCTCGCTCAAAGAATGCTCAAGAATGAAAGAATGGGCAAGAATGCCTCCCAACGGCCGGCCAAAACCCATATATAGTCACCTCGGGTTGGCCTACCGGAACTTTTGGTTAGTCCAGATCTAGCCATTGTACGTAAGTCAGTCCGTGAAGTCACCCGGAACTTCTGGTCATCCGACTAGAACTTCCGGTGGAGCCCCACCAGAACTTCTGGTTAGTCTAGATCTAGCCGTACACGAGTCAGTCCACGAAGTCAATCAGAACTTCTGGTCATCTGACCAGAACTTTCGGTCATCCACTGAAACTTCCACGGGAACTTCTGGTCGTGAATCAAAAGTGATTTGGGGTGCCCGATTGCTCGGGTTGGGCTGACCAGAACTTCCGGTCCAGGCCCACCGGAACTTCCCTGGTCCAGCAGCACCTCGCACTAAAATGGGCATATCTCTTAGCTTCGAACTCCGTTTTTGATAATCTTGGACTCTATGGAAAGCTTATTCAGAGGGATACGCAAGCAACATATCCTCAAGATCCCAACCATTATGTATTAAAGCTGTTTTCTAATCCAAGAGTCATCACTTCTCTTTTCCAACACAAGTGTTCTTCATCGTCGCGCCTTCTCCAATCCAAGTCACACCACTTGCCAAGGATGCTAACCTGAACATGTAAACCTTTGTGATCACAAGAGTTAGCATATCTCCAAGAAGAACAGGGGCAAGGGTTAGCTCTCTAGTTAGTCTCTCATATGCATCATGCCAAGTCAAACCTAGAGGCACTTGAACCGCGAATTCAACCGTGAATTCCCCTCTTGATAGTCGATTATCAATCCTAAATGTGATCACACCCTCTATAGTGTCTTGATCACTGAAAGGAAATCACCTATCTCTTATACCTTTGCCTTGAGCCCTTGATGCTTGATCAACACAATGTCCAAGTCCACCATCAAGTCCCTAGGCATCACCTCCATGTTGCTTATGTGTCTAATTACACTTAGATGAATCATTAGCAGCATTGAGTGTCATCAATTATCAAAACCAAATAAGAGCTTTCAGTGGTGCATATTTATCAAATTATTAGCAATGTCTCCCATCATCTGCCTCAATAGAGAAGTCAATTCCAAGGTGTGAGCTCTAGATGTCTAAAAGAACCAAAAAAATTAGAACTCCCTAACTCCAAGGATATGCAATATGCATGCGCTTCAAGAACTAGTTAGCATTGAAATTTTCTCAAAGACACCCAATGCATTTGACATTCACCCTAGGACCTTGTGACTGGGAAAGATTTCTTTGCCCTTGTTAGGACTATTTTCCTTGATGTTGTTTATGTCGCTTTGATTTAGTAGTTTTGGGCTTTTATGGGCAATTTTGGAAAGTCTTGTCGGGTCATGTGGTCTCCCCTTGCCTTGATGGGTAAGGATATCCTTGCATGCAAGGTGAACCAAATTGCCTTGCTAGTTAGTGCAAGGAAGTGCAAGTAACGACAAGGAGGCCAAATAACCACGTATCTAATTTCTAGCTGAGTATGCCAAACATGCCCTTAGCTGTTAGTGTTCTTTCGTGCACCTTTATGTCTCTCTTGTCATTTTTGTGTTGTCTATTTTGGGCCTAACCACTTCATTAATATTATATACTCATGTTCATTTTTAATACTTGGCAACAGTTCCCTTTCTGTTTGCAAAACTTGTCATTAGACTTTTTTCAATTTTGTGCTTTGTGGTCCCAAAAAAGATAGCTTCTCTTTGGTGATTAGAAAATTTCTTGAGCTTACACCCTTGCTATCTATCTCTTCGCTTTAGGGCTTGTTTGGATCTTCTTAGATTCCACAATCTGGCTTCTAGAAACTGTGATGGTAAAAATGTCCACCAATTTCATGAGCCAGGTTTCGTAATCTCAAAAACCAAATGAACCCATCATCTATCAACTTCTAAAAATTATTATAATGGATCTAAATGCAGCCTTATTAGTAATATTGGGTTTTTTTGGGGAAGTTTGAAAAGCCTTTCCGGGTCATCTAGCCTCATCGCACCTAACTGGGTAAGGTAGCCTTGCAAGCAGAGGTGTAAGCTGAATTGGCTGGATCTTTCTTGTGAACCAAACAACAACATATCTAATTTCTAGGAGTGAGCATCTAATTAGCTGAATGAGCGAGCCCAACACCTGCCTAGCTACCAAATGTGCCCTAAGATGCCAGTATTCTTTCGAGTATCTTTATGTATCTCTTGTTGTTATTCGTATCGTCGTTATATTGTCTAGGGCTAACCACTTCATTACTATTATATGCTTCCCTCCATTTTTAGATACTCCATTTTTAAATACCTAACGCCAAAAGTCACTTTTTTGTTTGGTAAAACTTGTCCCTGAACTTTTTTCTCTAATTTTGTACTTTGTGGACTCGGCAAAATGATAGCTTATCTTTGGTGATTAGAAGATTCTAGAGCTTAAACCCTTGCTATGCATATGTATTTACAATGTTCTAACTATCCACTAGTAATAATTAGACAAAGGAGAATTATGGTAATTTTGAATAAGAAAATATATGCATTGGTTTGCATGTTTTGGTCGTGGTATCAAGTACTTGAAAATGAAGTAATAGTAGGCACCTCTCTTCCTCTCTTACAAAAAGAGCACCTAATTGCTCGATTGATGTCTTAAACAGTTGTCAAACATAAACTAATTGCTTGATTTTTTTTGATAATGGAAGCAACTAATTACTTGATTGAGAGGCATCACGATCATTTTCCTGCTATATTAATCTGTTGTAAAATTCATCTAAATACTAACATTGGGGATGGGGGTGTATTTTTGTTATTAAATGCAATTATTCCGATTCATTTAATTCTAGTAAGGGGAGAAAACAAGTAAACATCTTTTGTAGGTAGCAGCCAAAACATTTTTGACACCAAAAAACGATATATGACGATTGACAAAATGATGCAGATCATGCATCCTCTGCAGTCCCTAGTCTACCGAGTGGCAGACTCTACGTGTTGCAACTTTTGGACGTATAGTGGAGCGACATTCACGTGAGTAGTCAAAATAGCAAATGTCACCCTATGCTGGTCCATGTGTTGGTTGTAGACTATCTTCAAGATTTGGTTCCTCAGCGAGGTGCACATTCCATTCATGGATATCTTTTCCGGATGGAAGCATCAAACATTTATGACAAGTATGATGTATCACATATGGCCACCCTCTCTCCATTGTCCACTGTGATTCACCTTACACACATACTATGCTTCTTCTATCATCAAGGTCAACATCAACGCATCCTGCTTCATGTCTTTAATTAAATAGAATATATAGCAAAGCATTCCCCCAAAAAAATACCAATGATTTTTGTATTAAATGTTACCTACCTCTAGATTCTTTTTGGTGTTATATGGTGGCGTCAATGTCGTCTCACATGTAAAAAACCATCCAATTTTACTTAGCTAGTAGGGCAATGATTTACCATGGGGGCAGTAACAATCTGCTGATGGGCAATCGTCTAAACAATCTGACTGTACTCAATTTTACAATCAAATTAAATATTTATAATGGGATTTATATCCGAGGATCTCAAATGATTTGGCCTGGATACATCAAAGTAATTTTCTGACGTAATTCACATATTTATATAGAGAACTAACTATGCTTTTATTCCAAAATATCTACTACATATCGATCTCTTACTTTAGCTCTGTTTGACTGTTAATTAAAGAGTGGTTAACATTGGTCAACTTTCAACACAAGATTCCGCCCTGATTTCACCATTATACGATGTTTTTCGGATGATATTTCCTTCAAATTTAAAATTTAGTGAACATTTCACAAATTTAGTTTCAAGAAAAATTGTCTGAACTTTTTTTAGAATTTTGTTACCAATATTCTATGGTGTGTACTTGTGTCACAACCGAGAGACCAAACCGTATCCTACAAAATAATTCCATGAACATGTGAAAATCGAGGTGTTTGCGGTTAATAATCAACACTGAGTGAATTGTCATGCTATCTGTGTAGATCCTCGATCCACCGTATATGCTTTCTATCTCTAAGCTCAATCTCTAGCATATCTCTCTAAAAAAATAGCTAACAAAGGATATAAAACTCCCATATCTGCACATGATACGCTTCGGTACGAATATATCTCTAAGGCCAGCCTCTGGTTGTGGACATGTATGCAATAGCACCACACATATTACACCTCTCTTGAAATGAAATGAAATGAAATGAAATGACTGCACTCACACATCTAAACACGTATTCATTAATAAAGAAATCTGGTGGCATTTAATGACCATATAGCAAACACGTTACATGATGGTTCAGGGTTGGCTGCATCCCCCCCCCACCGCATCTATAGGCACGGTTTGATCGCCTTGTCTAGTTAGACAAAAAACATAACCATTTGCCAACAAAAACGAGCTGAATATTCTCTCCGACACAGGCAAGCCTAGCCTTGACGAGCGAGGCGAGGTTACCTGGCTAGGCAAAACAACCAAACACGCCCATAGCTTCCCTAAAACAAAACGGCCGGTTAGACGGCATTGTGTCACCGTATCTCCACCAGGGTCTGCAGACCGCAGGCCTCGCGTGGAGTGGAGGGTCAAACCCGGCCGCAGGAGAGGAGAGGGCCGCAATCAGACAGGTCAGCAAGAGACGTGGGCAGCACCAGCGCAGGCCGCGACCGCGATCAGGGATCGGACAGACAGGAACGACTCCCCGGAACCCCCTTCGCGGGCCCCACTCCTGCGCGGGCCCCACCTCCTGCCCCCAATCTACGCGCTTGTCTTAACCCCCACCCCACCCTCCTCTCTTCATTCACGCTCGCTCACCGTCGTCGGCCGCTGGAGGAGAGCAGCAGCACCACCACACCGCCCAGCCCACGCGCTCGCTTCCCTTTGACCGGCCGGCACCGTCGTCGTCGATCGGGGAGTTCAAGACGCGTAGCACCGCCGGCCGAGCGCTCGCTCGCTCGCTAGGCGTGCGCGGCGGGTCGGGGAGGAGGCCGTGTGCGTGCGTGCGCGCGCGCGCGTGGACGGCCGGACGACGACGATGGATCCCGTGGCGGCGGCAGCGGCGCACGGCGGCGGGCACCACTTCGCGCCGCCCGTGGCGCCGTTCCACCACCCGTTCGCTGGAATCGGCCACCACCTGTTCCCCGGGCAGCAGCACCCGGCGTTCCAGCATTTCCAGGAGCAGCAGCACCAGCTGGAGCTGATGGGCGGCGGGGGCGGTGTCCACGGCGTGAACAAGCAGGAGCTCGGTGACGACAGCAACAACACCATGAACAGCGCGGGGAGCAACGGGAGCGGCGACGGCGACAACCAGCACCAGCAGCAACAGGCGGGCGGCGACGGCGACCAGCAGCTCCAGCACCAGCACCAGCAGCACCCGGTGGTGATGCGCCGCCCGCGCGGCCGCCCCGCGGGGTCCAAGAACAAGCCGAAGCCGCCCGTCATCATCACGCGGGACAGCGCCAGCGCGCTGCGCGCCCATGTCCTGGAGGTCGCCGCCGGCTGCGACGTGGTGGAGAGCGTGGCCGGCTTCGCGCGGCGCCGCCAGGTGGGCGTGTGCGTGCTCAGCGGCTCCGGCAGCGTGGCCAACGTGTGCATCCGTCAGCCCGGCGCCGGCCCCGGCGCCGTCATCACCCTCGGTGGGCGGTTCGACATCCTCTCCCTCAGCGGCTCCTTCCTCCCGCCGCCGGCGCCGCCCGCTGCGACCGGGCTCACCGTCTACCTCTCCGGCGGGCAGGGCCAGGTGGTGGGCGGCACCGTCGCCGGCCCGCTCCTCGCCTCCGGCCCCGTCGTGATCGTCGCCGCCTGCTTCGGCAACGCCGCCTACGAGCGCCTCCCGCTCGACGACGACGAGCCGCTGCCGCAACAGCAACAGCAACAGAACCTGGCTCTTCCTCCTCCGCATCAGGGCATGCCCGGCGGATCCGCCGGCGGACAGTCTTCCTCGCCGCCCCAGCTGCCATTGCCTGGACAACACCACCCGCTCGCCGACCAGCTCCCTCACAGCCTCATGAACGGCCTCCCTCTCCCCGCCGATGCCTACGGCTGGGCCAACCCCGGAGGCAGCGGCGCCCCGTACTGATCGATCGACGATCGATCCGGCCGGCCGACATGGAAGGGGAACGAAGAACAAGCGCGCGCGCGTGCTCTAGCTGCTTTCTGCTTCGTCGCCATCGACCGGCCGATCGACGACGACGACATGATGCAGCAGCTGCTGCTAAGAGTCAATCATCCATCTCGACCCCCCTTTCCAGTTTCGGCTTCTTTCTCTGCTAATTACCTTCTTGGACTTATTCTGTTGCTGTTAATTCCTTGGGTGTAATGAATCTGCATGCCATGGATGCTTAATTAGTTACCTCCGTAGTAGTTGCCCCTAGTAGCAGCAGTGCTTGGAATTGAACCTGCCTGTCAGTCTGCGGTTAAATTTTCTTTTACTTGAATTTCACCTGATGATCGTGATGACTGCTAGTTACCTTATATTACCTCTGATGGTGAGCAAATGCATTCAACTGTGTAGATGTTTAGGAGAGGAAAGAGGATTAGCAGTGTTAAGCTTTTTTAAAAAAAATGGTATAATCTGTCTCCATCAGTCCATGTCTTTGTCTCTCGGTCGACCTGGAGATCGACCGAGATCGATGGATGGAGAGCTAGGTCGCTAGGGACGGGGCATCGTGCAAAACCAAACGGGACCTGCCTGCCTGGGCGTATTTTATGGGGGGTGATGGGCGAGTTCGTTGTTGTTTCTGTTGGGGCTGTTCGTTGCGTTCATACCGTGCCCGTGCACTACAGATGTGGCAACAAGCAATGGGATCGGAGCTAGAATGGTCGTCACGGCCGGTATCACATGAGCAATGCAACCAACCACTTCACCACCCAGCACCCAACGAACGAACGGGCCGGTCAGCCGGACGGCGGCGTCCGGCCGGCTTTGCTGGTCGTTGTGTGGTTGTGGCGCTGCAGATGGTGATGATATATAAGTATATGGCCACGTACAACAGCTAGTAGCACACGTACAAGGTACAACCACTTCACAGCATGTATATGTGACACACGCACGCGACACGGCCTGCTGCTATATTTTATGCTGTGTCCCAAGAGCTAGTGTCAACCGGATCCATTGGTTCAACGGAGGGGGCTTCATTCGTCGTCGTCGCAGACCTCTCACGCGCTCGTGTCGTGTGCTCTTATATATTCTCTTTGGGCCATGTGCACCTGATGATAACTGATCGATATGGGTGCGTTTCTTCAGTCTCGTAGTTAACCGTACCCGTGACGATGCTTGGTGTGGGGATTATATTATGTTATATTAATCAGATCAATGAGGTACAACCCAAAAAAAAATCATATGCTAGACTGTTTTTTCTGAAAAAACCATCGATCAGTTTGCCGCGGCTGTTTATGTTGAGTGCAAAATTTATACGAGAGGCCGGAAACAAAACTCTTTTTTCTGAATCTGAAAAATATATATACATAGACCCCAGCCCTACCCCACCCAGATGCAAGTGTGTAATTAACAAGAGGAGCTTTTCTCTGGTCTTTTTTTAGCTCCAACTGGTGACAGACTTGATATTTTACCTGTGCGTGTACACAGAGAACACCACATGGAAACATGTGTCATTTTTTTATATAAAAAAGGTTCAACATATAGAGAGTAACTTTGTTCTGCTGTATTGGCAACACTTTTGTAAAGCTTAGTTTGACATTTCAAAATCTTGTCAGCCATACATATCGCGAACCCATTAGTTCAGCAATTATTCAAACCCTGACAACATAGTTTTTTGAAACTAGCCGCATTTTGTCTCGACAATTTTTGAAAAAAAAAGTTGTACAATTTTTCATTATTTTAGTTTGGTGCTCACAAGGTAAGAATTTTGTAAACGTTCAGTAGTCAGAAAATCTCTAGCTAGATACCTTTTGTGTAAAAGATCTCGAGTACCAAATTAGGAACACATTTTACTAATTAGACAGTGCAATTAACTCATTTATTGGGAAAATGTTAATAGATCTACTGGTGTATATATGCTTTGTATTGGAAATCATTAATTACAAAAATTGGGATACAGATCTCTAGTCTATGCATGCTTTGTAGTAAGTCATTAGTTAGAAAATTCTTTACTAGATACATTGGTTTATGTTTGGTGCTAGAAGCTAGATCAACCATCGCGATTGGTGTCCACATTTCAGATTTTTTTTCTCTAAGCGTATTTGTATTAGATTTTTTGCTTGTGATCTAACATGCTCACAAGAGTTTTTAAGTTCTGATTTGGTATTGTTCCAAAAATCCGATTTGACATGGATACCGCATTTTCCTAAGTATATTATACAAAGAAGACAATGTTTTTAATGTGGTAAGCGGTATGCCTCTCGATATATAGTGAGATTTTATAGCTAAGATGACCCTCAATCAAAGATCTGATGCCTTAATATCTTTGAGGTTGTCGAGCATAGGCCGTAAGAATTATTTTTAGGACCTTTGTATCAACTCGATGTAACGCGTTTGAATTTCTTTTTTAAAAAAAATCCTTTATAAAAAAACCTTTGAGGCGCTTAGATAGGGGCAATAGGGGCAAAATGTATGTAGATATGTGCATGTGAGCCTGTTTCTTTTAACTCTTAAAAACATCTAGCTTCCTCTCCTTCATAAGCTACCGCTCCTCGTGATTATATATGCCTAATTAAAACAAAACTTTTTTCCTCTCTAAACTAAACAGTTCAAGTTCCCTCTGGAGAGAGAGAGGGCCTTCTATGATTATGGTATGGCACCGATGCCCAGCAGGAAGCCGGATTGGTTACCACATTCGCCGAGACCGGCCATGTGAAGATCCAGGAGTACTTTTGGGGGAACGGTCTTCCAGGTATTTTGGGTTCAGGCGTGACGCGCGTGGGATGCAATCGGAGTGAAAAGAATATATAGTGTCATCTTAGCAGGAAGAACCGCTAGATGAACTAGAGGTTCGCATAACGGCATGTACGATGGAGGCGTACTTAGTTCAGACTTTAGACACGTCGCTTTATTTTTGGTAAAAAAAATGAAACACATTCTTTGCACAAGGTATCCATTTAATAAGACAGAAGCATATCTTCGTCGTTGATCAGATATCCTCTAGTGGAAGGTGTGCAACCTTTCCATGACTCCCTCTAAGTAGAAGTCCTTGACTAGACACCGGATATTATTCTAGGATTTTAACGGTAATATGATATTTGTATTATTTAAAGTTTATTTATGATTTAACGGTGTTATCCTTTTAAGTAGTATAAGCGACGTACCTCTTGACAACGGGTATTTAATTTGTAGCGCATCAATCACAAGACCAATCGGCATGTCCTACGCGGAGCCGCTTATTGGGTACTCCCTCTGCCCTATGTACTATAGCGCATTATGGCATTTGAAATTTGTCCTAAAATATAAGGGATCCAGGAAAAAATAATGTTTATTTACTAAATAGAAATACTTGGTTTAGTACTTGGCATAGTTTTATATAAAGAACTTAAGAGTCCACTCTTTAATCTTGGGAAATAGAATTAGATTTCAATAAATTATGAATTATTTAAATCATGGACAAATAACTAATAACTAATAAGTAAGTTTAACCCTGGGAAATAACTAATAATGTTTTGGTGCATTCGCATCTTCCATGTCCTTATCAATGACACTGAAATTTATTGATAATGCGCATTTGTAACCTGAATGCAACATATATACCACAAGTGCTAGGTAGTTTAGTTAATTTCTTACGGGTCTTCTCTGTATTTGAAAATAATGTAAGATCTCATCATTTCTAATGGTTGCAAATACAACTCGCTCAACATAACAACCATCCTATATATGATTCAACCATTCAATATAACAAACCATTTCTTCTTCTGAGGCTAGGGGGTTTCATTGAGTTGTGAAACATGAACTCGAGATAAACATAACTCTAAGTCTTGGTCACTCATGTGTATTTTGTAAGAAACAACTAAATGAGAAATCCATAATTTTAGATTATAAATTTAGTTTTCAGTTCAATTTGAATATATACAACTATACACTCTCAAAAGGTTGGAAATTTGGAATTAGAAATTAGTAATGAACTTTAGAAATACCGGCCATAGATCGAGGGTCGCTAGCTGCTACTACCATGCTCGATTGCTCAGGGACACCTCTTGGTGGTCTATGCGACTATACACTCATGTTGCCGCTCCTCTACATACGGTATCACACATGCATTCTTGTATACACGGACGTCTGGTAGAGGATTGGGATTTGGGAGTCTTGACACTAGGACTAGTGGGCACTTGGGAGAGAAAACAGTGGCCAACGGGTGTTGCCTAGCGGATCGGTGCCTCAGCCAGTGACAAAGTGGTTGAGTGATGCAACACGTGATGGTGTAGTCGAAGGGGCCAAATAATAAGCATTGTGGCCGCCTAGCAAGGGCGGCTATGGATAGTAGTGTGACTCATAAGCAAGAGTTAGCGAGACTTGAGAGAATGATGCATTTCTTGGTTGGTTCCGTCATAATTTTGGTAAAAAAACTCTAGGATATACATAGGCTATCTAGACCACGACTAGGGTTATACATGTCCCTAGGTCTGGGTCCACCCTTGACCGCATAAGACAACATATGAGACCGTGATTGATATTTATTGGTAAAAAAGGAAACAATTTCTTTGCAGAAGGCATATGACGAAAGCATATCCTAGTTAGAGTTTCTATGGTGGAAGGTGGAACCTCTCCACCTAAGTTGAATTGAAGTCTCGACTTTGGCCCTTGAATATTTATTCTAGGATTTTTAACAGTATATGATATTTACATTTATTGTATGTTTATTTTTAGCGGTGTTATTCTTTTCAAGTGGTATAAACGATGGAGGCCTCAGTAGTGACATATGTGTAGTAACTTTATATGTCTCAAAACTTGTCAACGTGTCCTATGGATCAGTGGTGTTCATTGGGTAGCATATTGTGCGTGCGTCCATTTATAGGGGGTGAATGTATGTATGCCGGAATCTTTAATTAATGTGATTCGCCAAATGAAGTGTTTGAGCTTGATTGAGGGCATTGGCATTGCTTTATAGGTGGTCTTATGTAGTGCCATGTAGTTTTGAGATGATTTGACAATAACCTATTTCTCTAGCTTTCTCTCTATTCCTCGCATAATAAAATATCTTATGTGATACCATATAACTGATGGGAATTCTAGTATTGAAAATCCAAAAACTACACATGTGTGTGGGTTTGTGCCCGCGCGCATGTGTGTTTGTTGTGTACAAGCATGTATGCGTGTGCGCATGCATGCTATGCATGGGTGTGTGTGTGTAGACGTGTGTGTAAATAACTATTTTCAATGGAAGTTTTCAACTTCAGATGTTCTCAACTATATTCTTAATAGTGCAATAAAATAGCTAAGAACATATATAATATGGGAAAAAATAAATATCTAATATGGCGCATTCGACATCTACCATGTCCTCATCAGTGACACCTAATTAAAGAAATATCAGATATAGGGGCCTGCTCCTATTCAATTGCAATCGGACTCGGTCACCCTTGGGTCTATGCGGTTGGGTACACCATGCCACCATTGCATCTACATATGGTATGACACATGAATTCCAGTATTCACAAACATGGCTAGCAATGTGACTCATGAGTGAGATGGCGAGAAATCGATACATTTGTTGGTTGGTTTATTTTGAGTAAAAAGTTTCTAAGGTATTACCTATCTAGTCTACCTAGCCCTGAATAGGGGTATGGCTATAGTAGACCGAGGCTTGGCTCCACCCCTAATGGCAACATATATGAGACCATTGCAACTCCATCTGGTTGTATGCTCATATGTCACCTCTGATTTACACATGGTATCAAACATGCATTCTAGCATGCACAGGTGTTCAATTGAGGATTGGGATTTGGGAGTCTCAACTCTGGTTGGTGGTTGTCTAGGCGAGAAAACATCAGTTGGTGATGTGTTGTGGGGGAGGGACCATCGCAAGGGACCCTCAATCAGCCCCGCGGGCCTCAAGCACGGCAGGCCGAAGGGCCTTCTCAGCGCAATTAATGGACCCCTGCTGCCAAGGGCAGACCCTTGCTGCTTCGCGCGACCTTCGCCACCAGGTGAACCCTCACCGTGGTCGGCGGTCTCAGCAGTCCACGCGTGATGACGTTGCCTTGGTGGCTCGTGTCCCCTTTTTCCTCGATCGGTTTTGCAGGTAATAAGAGCGTGCCGCCTACCGTCATATGCTCTCCAGGTGTCAGGGAGCGTGGGTAGATCTTCCGCTAGAGGAGATGACGTCAGCCCTACCCCTCCAGGCATGGCGGCACTCAGGAGGGAGGTCGGAGCCAAGGAGTGCAAGTACGGGAATACCCTTATCCGAGTCCACACGTCATGGGCCATCAGTGTAAACCCTAATGTAAAAAGTCCATGCCTCCTGGTATTCTCTATAAATACCAAGGGGATGGCACAATGTAAGGGGAGGTGGTTGCCTAATTTTAATGCTATTTACTGCAGTTTTTAATACCCACAGTTCATGTGTACTTGGTCCCACTCACATGGCCATCAGTCGACATTCCTATGGGGAAACCCTCGCCTCCTCTCCCTCTCGGCGTCGAGCGAGGGTACAGGAGCAAGAGTGACCCCCACATGATGTGACCTAGTAAGTTGGTGCCTCAGTTGATGACAATGCAGCTGACACAACCAGAATTCTAGATTTCTCTCGGTGAGGTGGGCTTCTCTTGGTGTTTTGACATTCAAAATTTAGTATAAACTTTTCATACTAAATACCTCCTAGTGATATGATATTCCCATATGCTCTGACTAGTGGTAGTGTTTTATAGCTAACTAAAACACCAGGAGAAGTTGGTGGCGGTAAACAACATAGCCAAAAGGGGCCAACAAGTGGCTTGGGCGCCTAGCGAGGGCTATGGTGACTCACGAGCTAGAGTAGTGAGACACTCAAGAGAACAGTGCATGCATTTGATGGTTGGTTTCTTTGGGGGGTGAAGAATGTCTAGGGTATACTTAGGTTACCGGGACCATGCCAAGGGTCAATATATGGGTCGTGCATGCATGGCCCTAGATCTGGGTTCGCCCCTAATATTCCTACGAGACAACATATGAGGAGGCGATGGCTGACATGTACCGATGTACTCGCAGGAAACAATGAAAGCATTTCTTTTCTACATACGTGCATGATGCTTAGTGATTGATGGGCACAACCTTCTCTTTTTAGGCAATCAAACAATCATGCCTAAACGACGTGGCACTGTACACACACACGAGGCCTAATTATTAATTAAACAATCTCTGATCATGCCCTACCCATCCGAGTATATTACTTGCATCCGATCGAGCATTTCCTTCTCCATCGTGTTGGGCGGTCCGTCCGGTCCCTGCTTTGGAAGCACGAGGCACTGTGGCAAGCATGCATGGCTCGGACTAGGTCACAGTGAGCATGCCTGCCTGCCTGCCCTGCCCTGCCCTGCCCTGCCCTGCTAATGTGCCATCGCTCTGCATGCATGCAAAGGACCATGCATGGAAGGATATATGCTGCAGTAAAAGAGGCGGGCGCGGGGGCAAATGATTCCGGTGGCCGCATGCTGCTGCTGCATGGCATCCATCAGATGAGGCATGGCGTCATCTGCCTTTTACTGCAACGACGAGCCGGGAGGGGCTCCGGGAGCAAGGCAACCTTGCGCCGCGCGGAGTTCGAGGCTGATGCAAGGAACAGTGCCAGCAGCGGCAGCCGCTATCTCCAGTGACCAGTGGCAATTAACAGGCATGGACACCATGGATGCAACAATCGTCGCTGATGAGGTGAGGTAGTATGGGGCTACCTCAAGAACTGAATCGGGCGAAGAGAGAGAGAGAGAGAGAG
Organism: Bothriochloa decipiens; assembly: GCA_023333625.1. Taxonomy (NCBI): domain Eukaryota; kingdom Viridiplantae; phylum Streptophyta; class Magnoliopsida; order Poales; family Poaceae; genus Bothriochloa; species Bothriochloa decipiens. The sequence continues at coordinate 1,908,617 of CM041644.1, forward strand.
AGAGAGAGGCGAAGGAGCTTAGAGGATCAATACGAACCAGCAAAGCAAGAAGAGCACGACGCTGGTAGTGTTTAGCTAACTAAGGGCTCGATCGATGTGTAGAGAGAGAGAAGTAGATAGAGATGCATAGGTATGCATATGTGACGCGATCGATGTGTGTGGGTGTGATGTGAGAGAGCGGAGAGAGAGAGAGGCACACGTGCACCTGGCGCCTTTTCGAGGCAGCAACAGTTGGGAAGGTATGGCGCGCGACAGCTAGAGAGAGAAAGCTTGCAGCTCAAAGCTGAGATGGGATGTGACGGCCAAAAGACGGGCGGGCGGCGGGCGTTGCGTCGTCGTGTTGCCGTGGGCCGTGGCCGCGGGCGTTCGTGCGTGCGCACTGCGCACCGCATGCATGCATCCGACATCCGAGGCGTGAGGGTGCCGCGCGGTGGCAGATCACGCAGTGGCAGTGGCAGTCGCGTGCCACCTCGTCACGGTCGTTATAAAAATTCCAGGCTCCGCTCCGGCCGGGACCAGGGCTTCTATGTGTCAATGTGTGTGTGTGTGAGAGAGCGAGAGACCACACGACGACAGATCTTAATGGACCTCTGCATACATACAGGAGAAAATATACCGGTAGATTCTTTCTCTGAAACACATTACAAACCATTGGATACTTAGGTGAATTTGTAGCATTCGAGACTCTTTCACATTTCTAGCGTGGCTGGACCCCTTGTGTAAATCTACACAGCGTCAAACTTTATGATAGCCTAATTTGAATTAGAGAGCCCATGTCTAATCCAGTTAATAAAGAGTAATTCTGTAATAAAAGGAGATTGCACTATTAGAAATTTTAACGTGGATGCTTAAACACCATAGAAGACGGCACACGGTATATTTTTTTAGTGAGATTTGATCATCTATCTACGTCAAACAAGCCCCCCACATATAGCAAAGTGTTGTACTTTATTATAGTACTATATAGTGGCTCGTTGATGGTCATTAACCAGATATGTTGCATGTTCGCCCAATCGTGTGATTACACATGGCGATGATGAGTTAATTAATTTTGTAGCACAATGATTGTTCCTTTTTCACCTTTATATATAAAACAAATCAGATCTCTGAGGAATCGTGCTGTGTGTCATCCTACAAATTATGCTGATGCAGAATACTAACTCTTCTGCAATGCAAGAATTTCACAGAATTTTGTAGAACACAATAGACACACGTTCCAAAAAAGAGGTCTTAATTAGAGAAGAATGAAGAAAAGAGATTATATGGTGGCCCACTATCTATTATAGGAGTCTTATCTTAAACTTTTATAAAGTTAATGTCCACTATCTATTTCTCTAGAATGTGGTGAAGCCATGTCACCCTAGAGGCCTACAATCACGTCATCATCCACCCATAAATCCACTACCATTAACTCAAGCATAGTAATAAATATCCTCTCCATTCCCCTATCTATGTTTTAGTGATTTACGTTTGATCATTTCTTATTTTACTGTTACATGCATGTAACATACAATTTCATCATAATAATCCACTTCTCATCAAATATACACATATTCGTGTCATTTATAAGATATTATTACAAAAACTCCACAGCAACGTGTGGGGTATTTATCTAGTTCCATGTATCCATGAACAGCTGAACAAGGACTCTCCTTCTCCCCAAAAGGCCAAAAAGCAATGTTGAATAGCCAAAAAAAAAAAAACAGGCGATGGATCGGTCACACACGGTCAGAGCTGTGTGAGGCCGGCCCCAACGAGATTCGGTGCGCCGATGGAGCGCAGGCGAGAATGGATCTCTGGATTCTCTGTCGCCGTCTCGTCTCCTCATGCGAGTGCTCAACTGGCCTGCGGAGGGCGTACGGCCGGCCGGGTGCCTGTCACCGCGCGCCTGACGATCGATGACTGCCACGCCACGCCGCGCCACCAGCGCCATGGCCACGAGTGGCGTCGACGGCGAGCCACCGTACCCGGCCGGCCGGCTGCTTCATCACGTCGTCGTCGGTCGTCCAGTCCACCGTGCACGCACATGTCCGACAAGACTGTTACTACAGTATACATTTCCCGGGTCTCTTTCTGCGTACGTAGGCGTACTCTTAGGTCTTGTTTAGATATTAAAGTTGGTACATCAATTTTATATAGTAAATTCTGTTAAATATTATAATAATTTTATTTTTATTTAATAATAATTATTTAAATATTAATTAATTAGGCTTAAAATATTTGTCTCGTAAAATACAATAAAACTATGTAATTAGTTTTTTATTTTATTTATATTTAGTATTTTATGTATCGATATTTTGATGTGACGAAAAATTTTTTTTATAATAAAATTTAAAAATGAAATCTCAAATCTAAACAAGGCCTTACCTTACTCTCGGTAGCACACGGCTCCGTATTTCAAAGCTCACAGAGATCGCCGGCGATAGCGATACGTACGTTATGTGCGTTCCACGTTGGTAGTCGTCGATCGGCGGTCAACAATGCGGTGGGGCCCGCAGGGTGGCAGGCACACGATGACTACTGCATGCCCTGACAGGTGATGAAGTGTCAGAGATCGTCCGTCGTCTGACTGTCCTGATCCAGTGATCCATGGGGATCTCTCTCTCTTCTGGGAAGGAAAAAAAACTAAAAAGAATGTTGCTGTCAGTACGTGTACGCTCATGTGTACCAGCAGTACTGGTACATTTGTGTCATCGTGTACACATACGTCATACCTGCAGTTCCGTCGCATGCGTGTACGTACATACAGTTGCTGAAAACGAGGGGATTGGATTGGAACGCGGCGCCCTCAGCTAGGAGCTCGCTCGTCAGCAAAGGACCATGTGTGTACGTGTATATGCTGTGTGACGTGTTTATTACACTCTGTACAAACTCAGCTCTCCCTGTATCTCTCTCGACGGTACGTCTCGGTCTACGCGTGTACGTACACGTACTCCAACTTTTGTTTGGTACTCGTATACATGGGAGTTTTTCAGGCATTCGATATATCGATCGAGAAGCGAAGACAGTTCAATCTCCAAACAACAGTGCTGTCGTGCAGGGTTACTGATGATGATGAAGAATAAGAAGAATAAAGCTAATAAAGCTACTCCTTCTAAAGTACTGGTACTTGTCAATTTTGTCGGCAAGTCTCGCATGCATGGATTTGTCTGCAATACAATTACTAGTGGTAGTTCCTTTTTGTGCCCATGCGTGTTTTGTAGTTCTGTGGCATCTTCTCACTCTACAGGGAACTGGCTTGCTGTCGTCTGAATTGACAGCTGCAGGGGATTGGCTAGATTGGATAGGATAGTTACCATTAACCCCTCGGTAAAAGTTAGTACTAGCTAGGGATCGAGCGTTAAGAATATTTGGGAGCAGGATTGTTCTCTTCTCTTGCTAGCACACCACACCACACCACACCACACCATGACAAGGATGTAAAAAGATACTGTATCCCAAAGCTGAAGCAGGTTTGCCTGCAGCCACAGTAGCAGAGAGGGGATAGCCTAGCCTAGCTGCGCCGGGGGGGTGCTAGGTGAGTGAGAGATCAGGCAAGTAGTAGTACATCCTAGATTTGAGAGTGGCATCACTTTGCACTGCAAGGGCAAGGTGAGTTAGGTTTACTCCCATCCATCCATGTACAGTCTCTCTCTCTCTCCACTAGAAAGAGAGACAAGAGAGAGAGAGAGAGAGAGAGAGAGAGAGATTGGCAGCAAGTTCATGCAACAGCTAGCAGGGAGTGCAAGTGCAGGCAGGAGTGGCTCAAGGCTGATTCCTTCTTGCTTGTGTCTCTCTGCATATGATATGGAGTAATGTTCGTTCCTTTCTCTCTCATCCATCTCACCTCTCTTCATTCATGTGAATGAATGAATGAATGAGATCGACTGTGACAGTATCCATCAGTGCGTGCATGCATGCAGGTACAGGTCTCAACCACTGTGATGAATGATGATGTTGACCGCCCGGTGGGGCCCGCGCGCCCCTCCGAATGGTCTGCTTCTTTTCATGTACTGCTACAACTACAACAACAACAAAGTGCCTTGCTAGCTTGTTTTATTGGCTAAAAAGGCAGCATGCAGCTTGGGTCGCTTTCTTGAAGTTGGTGTGGCCAAAAGGCCCTACCTGGGTGTCATTATCTGCTAACAAACTGTGCGCTTATCCGCTCCTGCGCTCTGCCGGTCGGCTGCACTACAGCCAGATGTGGACAATGCACGGCCATGCTATTCAGCCGGGTTTGAAGGGCCAGGGTTTTTGGGTGTCCGATGCAATGCAAACCGCTCCCCTATATTGTTTTCTGAACCCCCAGTTTCTGCTCGAGCTGAGTTAAGCTGGGTGACCCCGGGTCCCAGACTCCCAGCTCAGATTCGAAGGAGAGCTTCAGCGCGCCCGTGCCGCTGAAGCGACTAGATCGAAGCTCATAATATATAAGGCATATAATATAAACATCAAATGTTTGTGGTTAATTTACTACTTACAAACAATCCAAAAATTGCTTATGGATCTTCGGGCTCTTTGTATCCGTTTGCTAACACGGCCCATGGGTCAACGAAGGGAAGAATAATAAGGTGCCCAAGCATGTGTGTTTGGTGTTTGACTGTTGAGCGCGCTCCCTTGGCCTGGGCTGGGAGTGCAGTAATAAGTCGTTGTCGTCCTATGTCCGTCTCCGTTGCCATTCTATAGGCTGAAAATAAAACCAGTTCGACTTGAAGACCCAGATGTGTAACAATGCGCATATGTGACATATATAGATACTCTATGATATTTATCCAATTGCGATAGACTTTGTCTAGTTTGCGAGATAGATTAGCTCTTGTTATAGGCTTTTTTTTTAAGAAAAGGACTCTTGTTACAGGCTTGTAGCCCTTTAGTTTTGATGTCATGAATCTAGATTTTAGCTTTCAAATATTGATTACATTAGTCTATTTCAGTTGAAACTCTAGTTATACTACTTTTTTCGGAACTCTATTTTTTGCGTTTTATTGCAAAATAGACTCTAGGTCCTAGACTTTATTATTAGTTACTCCATATGCTCCAAACTGTAAGTTGTTTTGACTTATATAGGTACATAGTTTTTATTACACATCTAGATATCTAATATGTCTGGATACAAAGGAAAGATTATGTACCTATAAATGATAGATCAACTTATAATTTGGAATAGAGAGTACCACATTGCCATAAACCATGGTTTCAGAACACTTGGTGTTGGATTTCCTCGACAAAAGAATGGTGCACTTAGTATCCTTTTACAAAATAGAGTCCTTACAAACAACTACCTATGTAGATATGTTTTGATGTTTCCATCCAAGTGTTTAAATTTATCAAAAGTAACAACTTCCACAATTGATTGATATAGAGTATATATATGATATAAAATGAATAGCTAGTGTGTTATTAGTAATAATTTAGAAATAAATTTGAGGGATATTTTAGTTTAGTAATGACAAAGGTAGAAAATCTAGATGTCAATTTTAGAGGTTACTAAGGTTATATTATAATAACCAGGATGGGTAGTTCAGATAATAAAAATACAGGACTACTTTAAATTTTCTTTCACAATGAGCAAAGGTGTGTAATTAGAAACAAACTTACTGGATAGCTTTATGTTTTCTTTTCATAATGACACATATGGGTTGTTTATATGTAAATTTAGGGGTTTGCTTTAGATCATCTTTTATAATGGCATACTTACTTCATAACAAAATAACTGATGTTCTATGTTTGTCCCACCAATTTAACTTTGACCAAATTCATTGAACAATGCCAAAATTTATAGCACAAAACAGGCATAATATAAAAATATAATTCATGACAATTCTAATAATACTTATTTGATATCACAAACATGAATAATGTCTTGTATAAATAATTTAACTTAAAATATGAGTTACTTCAATTTGGTATATATGTGTAGTGTTCTTTTAAAGACAAACATTGTAAAATTTACTCAATTTCCATCCAGTCATCAAGTCGAAGCTCGACCCAAATTGTAAAATTTTCCTTCAGTTACAGTACACCGGAATGAGTTCATGTCTGGAGTCTAGACACATAGGAGGCGGTGGGCTGCCATTATACCAATTTTGGTGAGAGTAGTAACGGCCGGGAGACCTGGTCATGTCCGTTGGACTGTCACTTCTGAAGTTGTTGCACATTTGCGTCTGTTTTGTCAATAGCAGCCTATGCAGCATCTTTGTAAATTGAAACCATAATGTCAAAGCTGCGGCCGTGGTGAGTGCAGTGTGCTGGTGCATCTGGACTTCTGGTAGCATTCCTTTGGACTCCCAATAGGCATCCTTTCCGGAGCATCCGTTTCTGTGATGATAAAGAAACATTCGGCACGTTTATGCACACTATGTAAGATGGCTGGTCACCACCATTGAAAGCTACTAGTACCCTCTTCTCCTCTCCCAACAGCCTGCTGTCACATTGACATGAAGATACACCAAACATGGGCACCTGATATATCATTATAGAAAACTAGTAACATATTGCCTGGAAAAAAAAAAGAAGTAGTGATACTCCTGCGTGCATGTAACTGTAGTCCGCATCCAAAACATGGGCACTTGATTGATGGTACAAAAGTAGCGCACGAGACGCCTAGAGGCTAGTGCCATCTGGTCTTTTTCTTTGCTGTGTTCATTAACAAACACCAGCAATATAATACTGCCAATTAGCAAAAGCATACAAGACACTGCACAGCAACGAAATACCTATGCATAAAGCTTCGGACAGTTGCATTGCGCTCTCCAACAAGGACATCCTCGCACCAAAGTACTATGTGCTGTCGTGGATACATATGATGAAATGGAAGGAAGAGCTGCTACACCCTACTTCAGCTAGCCTTCTTGCTTATCTTGTTATCTATTATTAAGTCCTAGGGTCTGAAACTGCAAGTTGAAGTTTGGAGTAGCGCAGTCCAGCACACAAAAATCTGATACCATAGGATAGCATCTATTAGCCAAGTCCCAGATTCCGCATATCCCTCCTTTGAGCAGTGGTGCCCTCTTTCTTGATCCTAGAAGGCCTGATAATACGGTCAATAATCCCATATTCGAGAGCCCCTTCGGCGTCGAAGCGCTTCACCCTAGACAGGTCCTCATGGATCTGCAAAGAAGTAAATGTTTGAGAAGAAAGAGATGCTTGAACTGAATTTACCAAAGACACGTGGAAAAATCTAACACATGATCCTCTATGAGACTTCATCATGAGATACCACAGGCTAGAGCAAACAAAACCAACATTTACCACCAATGGGACGAGAAAGAAGCTCATGTAATCAGAAATTCTTACCTTGTCAACAGAATGACCTGTGTGCTCTGCGAGCTTGCCATAGAGATAGTTCTTGATACGAATAAGCTCGTTCGCTTCATTTTCTATATCATCAGCCTGCAGAGAAAGGTCCAATAAATCAAGACTGTAGAATGTAGACCTTTCCCGAATTAAACAGTTTAAGTTTACAAACCTGGCCTCGAGCTGCTCCAGCAGGTGACTGAAGTGAAATTCGGCATAGAGGCATACCAGTACGTGAACCCTTAATGATACAGAACAGAAATAGACATTATATTCAGCACATTAAAGGCACATATGGTCAAAAGAAAGGCAATACTAAGTAGTAATACCTTTTCACCAGCTGCAAGAATAAATCCTGCCAGGTTGAATGCAAAGCCCAAGCAATGCGTACCAATAGGACCTTTTAGACTTAGAATGGTATCATATAGTGCCATACAAGGAGTAAGCTGCAACACCACGGTAAGTTTAGATTTGAATGTAACATAAGTATCTTAGGGCAATCAGATTACTTATACGAATATTTTATATGACTATTTTAAAAGCATCAAAACAAGACATCTGTAATATGTAAAATCAACTATTCACAATTTATGTCTTGATGATAGTATATATAGTAGGTAAAAGGCCAGAGAATCATGGGCTCATTTTAAATAAATAAGTAAATGAAAAGTGAAACAGTGAAATAATAGGAGACCAACACAAAGTACAATAATAGTGTTCTGAGGTCCTTACATCTCCTCCTGGTCCATTAATGTATAGCATTATCTTTTTAGAATTATCAATGCTGTCAAGATAAAGCATGCTTGCCAACACTTGGTTGCTGAATTCCTCATCTATATTATCCCCTATGAAGATAATCCGCTCACGGTACTGCACATGGACAATTCAAATTACTTATCCATGCACAGCAAGAAAACAGAGCTATATCAACCCAAGGAAGCATGCAATCAGTGCTATTGGGTATTACCAGAGCATTCCATATGTCAAGCCACTGCCAGGTTCCTTCACCAGGTGTTCTGTAAGGCACCCGTGGAGTACCAATAGGCATCATCGAAATGCGGGCTCTGGTTGCCTTCTTGTTTGACAACCTATCAAGGGTAAACTTGCAGAATACTGAGATGAGAAATGTGCCCAACAAACCACACCAGGATCATTCTGAGTTTTTGGCTACGGCAAACACTATACTGCTATCTAAAATATCCACTACTGTTAGAAGAGGCATAACAAGTGATTTCTCCGATTGTTAACTGACAATCTGACACAAGGGTTCACGATGTGATCTTAGTTTGGAAACAAAATCCATCTGTTTCAGTATCAATCGTCAATAATATTAGACTGACCACCACAACCCATATAATGCAGAGAACGAGTTCATCTCAGCTCAACAAGCATAGCCACCATCCATGTAAGTGTCAAATCCCATGAGATTAAGATTAAGATGGTATATAACATCCAACAACCCAAACAGCAGCCGACAGGGTACAATACACCTACTCAGCACGCAAAGGTCTACACAACACAAGCACACATAGCAATTAGGGATCAACAAATACTCACCCCAGAGAGATCCTCCGGTTGACGGCAGTGTAGAACCCAGCGCTGACATTCGGGCACGACGACTCCGACGAACCTGCTCAGCATCCTCAACCCGGAAACCAAAATCAAACCCAGAAGACCATTCCACCACAAATTTAAACAGGTTTCGGTTGAATCTCACCGAGCTTGGTCTGCGCCCTGAGCCCGACGAAGACCTTGGTGCCGACGCTGCAAGAGGTGGGGGAAAGAGAGAAGCCGGGCTCAGAAGGGATATGGTTTAGGGTGCGAAAGGGGTCGGAGAAGAAGGGAGGAAGCGACCGACCTGAGAGGAGACGGCGGGCTGGCGGTCGCGCGGGGGTGGAAGCATGAGGAGTTGGCCGGCGCCGCCATCGTAGCGGGCGGTGGAGTTGCCAGCGTGGTGGGAACGACGAGCTAGAGCGAGTGACCCAATGGATAATGAGGGAGGGAGAAGATGCAGCCTCGGGCCGCGCTGAGATTCGTGCGGCGCTGGATCTCCGTAGATGCGGGTCGCGAGCTGGTGGCGGAGCCTTTCAGTTCATCGACTAAATATATGAGGAGACATAATGGAAATGGGCCTCCAGTGATTCCAGCCCATGAGTCATTGGATTGGAATTATATTACGTAGTCCCCGTTGGTATAAAATTTAACGATTTTCAGTTGGGTGTCACGATCTGCTCAAAAAAAAAAAAGTTGGGTGTCACAAAGCTATATCATGTTCCTTTTCGCCCACAACAGTGCGTTGGTGCCGTGACGCGCGTAGTACGGGAGGAAGGCGTAGCCGCAGCCGCCGGCGGCGGACGGATGTGGGTCGAACCCCTCGATCCAAAGGTTCGACTGCTTCTGACCCAGAGAACCTTAGCTGCTTAATGGGTTACAAATGGAGCCCATCTGGATCGTTTTTTGGTTCGGTTCAAAGAACCTGTGGGCCGAACCGGACCGTCCCCATTGTGACTTTTCGGTTTTTCCCATGAAATCATTTACACGTTTTACAAGCAGGAGAGTTCTACGAGAATTCAAAGAGAATCGAGCCATTCAATTTCTGGGAAATCAGCCAAAATTCGAATCATCCAAATGAAACTTGATTCTAGTTCAGGATTCAGAATTTACATGTTCCAAATGCATACACATGACATGAGTACATGATGACAATGTCCCCGACAATAGCCAGTCTATGGATGCAATTTCGACAGATTCACAACACAGATACGATATTGTTTTTCTGAATCCTATCATTTCAGCTGTTGTCAAAGTACATAGCAGTATAGTGAAATTCGACACTAAACCTGTTCTTTCGCCTTCTATATACAAAGACTGCCTATATTTGAAGTACAACCAATATATGGTACTGTCGACACCAGCCCCATGTTTCTGCTTGTATTAAGTTCTGAAGCTGCCTTCAAGGCTTCAACACCTGAAGTTTCGCCTCATTCTTCTTTTGGTTCTTGTTAGTGTACAGATACTCCAAAGGGTATGCAAAAAAATACACAGCGGGCAACATAGCTATCCTACAGTCGATCAGTCTCAACGTGTCATCTCAATACTGTTCTTGCCAACCTGAGGGTACACTCGATAAGCTCAATCTCCTGCTGGTACCTCTTTCCCTTGTCAACACCCTGTTATGGAAACTAGGGATGTTAGTCCTTGGGCATAAGGGGGAAACCTATGGTAAAGGAATGCGACAGCATTGGTAACGGGCACAAGTCAGCCTGTTTTTGTAGTTCTGAAAAAAGAACCTTGTCATTGAGAATGAGAGAGCCAAAGTTGAAGTACTAGTACCTTATGATGTTCTGTTCCAACTGATGGAGTTGCACACCGAAGTTTCAGATTGGTGAAAGCAAACCTATTTGCGCTTGCATCTATTTTATTGACCTTGTTTTCTGACTCTCCCTCAAATTTTGTTTTTATGGAAGCAAACCAGTTGAGTTCATCAAAATGGTTCTCTTGTTCCAATACCTAAGACAAAGCATCAGAACAACAAGGCCTCGAGTCAGAACTCAGAGAACATAAAGGTAAGACTGTCAGACACCTGAAAACATTCATAAAAAGTCCTCGTAAAGCAAAAGCAGAATGAAACCAGCATAGCACTCAGCGCAAAGTTACCTTGAGGATAAAAGCAACCCCTAATAGGAAACTATCATAGGTCTGAATGGCGTTCTTGGCTTCATACCCTCGTCTCAATAGTTTATCCTTGAGAAGCACCCTATTTTCCACTATGTTGGCAATGAGCAATGGAACGATTTGGAAAAAGTCACCCATTGCTTTAAGCTTATTGCTCTGAATCTTCTATAGATCATCCAACAAAAGTTCAGGAGTCAGAGAATGGTCAAAAAGGAAACACATAAGGCTTCTTCACATACCATTTGTGTTAATGCTTGGCAAAACTTTACAAGATATAAATCCCAGCCCATGCCTTACAGAAGACTAGCTGAACAAAAAACAAACCTAGCCAATGCAGTAAACCAGTATTACCCAAGCTCAAACTAGATTGGAAAAATATTTAATTATTGCATAGGAGTTACGCAAAGTTGATGGAACATCATCAACTTGTTCAGTTAAAAAAACAACTTTATTGTTATTATGTGAGCGCTGTTTGGAATCAGCTTTATTTATGATATAATTTTTTCCCTGATCAACACGCATCAGAGTGTGCATAAAAATACAACAACAACATAGCCTTTTGTCCCAAGCAAGTTGGAGTAGGCTAGAGATGAAACCCAAAAGAGGCATGAAAACAAAGAACACATAAATGGTACAAGAAAAAAAAATTACGGTTCAGGCACGTTAATTGCTAGTCTCCAAGTGCTCCTATCCATAGCTAAATCCTTAGGGATATTCCACTCCTTAAGGTCTCTCTTAACCGACTCATCCCAAGTCAGTTTAGATCGACCCCTACCTCTCTTTACATTATCGACCCGCTTTAGAACCCTACTACGCACCGGTGCCTCAGGAGGTCTCCGTTGGACATGGCCAAACCATCTCAACCGGTGTTGAATCAATTTTTCCTCAATTGGTACCACCCCAACCCTATCCCGAATATCGTCGTTCCGGACTCTATCCCTCCTTGTGTGCCCACAACACCATCGTAACATACGCATCTCTGCTACACTCAATTACTGGATATATCGCCTTTTTGTAGGCCAACATTCAGCACCGTATAACATCACCGGGCGAATCGCTGTCCTATAAAGAGTGTGCATAAAAATACAATTACTTTTTGCCTGGAAAAGTGAGGGTGCGTAATATTGAACTAGTAACCATATTTTACCAGTAAAAAGTTTTCTGAGCAACACAATATTCACAGAGGTAAAGTTACCATTGTATAATGTTCCAAAACACAACAGACAGTGTATAGAAAGTAAAAACTGACATTCGGCAGTTGACATTATTTATAATTTCACATAGCTTGGAGGGGGCAACATGAAACTGAAAAAAAAAACAGTAAAGAGTAAGTGGAAGATAGTACCTGTCTAATGTAGGTAACCAACCTTAGAAAGGCTTGAATCCTCTTATCCAGTGCTTCCTTGTTTCTTGCCTCCATATTTAGTATCTTCCCAGTTTCAGCAATGTCATAATCCAAACCCACTATCTTGCAACTTGTTGAATAGCTCAAGTCATAATTGGACATTCTTGTATGTCTACAAGCATGAGAAAGGACCAACTGTGAACAAAATATGTGTCCACAAGTTCAACCAAGAAAGTTTAAGAGCACACACCTTGAGATGCTGTTGGAATAGCGAGTACAACCAGCAGCAAGTATTCTCATCAGGCCTACTGCATTTCCTATTCTATACAACACAGCTTGTACTTGTTCAAGGAAACCCAGAGTATGGTCTCCAATTCCTTGCTTCCCTATGGTAACTTTCAGCTCTCCTTGGATAGCAGAGTGCGCACTGGATACCCTAATGTTCTGGTATATCAAATAAAAATTAATAATTTAATAAATAATTTAAATTGAATATGACATAACTAGCTCGTCTTCTGTTCATGATGTGGCCTACGGTGAATATCCAAATAGGGTGAGAGGTCACCCTATGCATCACAAGTAGCACAATATAAATAATACAGAACATATCAAGAGCAAAAGTTACCTCTAACTGTTTTAAATCCTTTAACACATGGAGGTCGGCATTGCTTTGAAGCAACACATCCAGCTCTAAAACCATCCTGTCTAAAAATATCAAAATGGAGTCCAAAGCTGCAGAAATTTGCTGCAAACTGCACATCGCTGTTGATGATGCAATGTGTTCAACACAGAAAACTCTTAAATTTTTTCGGCCTTGGCCATCCATATCATTCTCAATAAACATCTGCATAAATACATACAGAAAAAAGTGGTACAGGTGTCAAAAAAAAGTGGAACAAAAGAAAGACAAGTTACTTTAAGAGTCTTAAGTCCTAACATAAACACAAGCATAAAGGAGATTTTACTGGAACAAACAACAAACAGCTGCAGAGGACTTCCTCTGATTCCAAACAAAGTAATTTAGGACATGACAATTGACAAGGTCTCCAATATGACACTTACAATTTTACAGAAGTATACTATTTAAATAGAGAAAGTTATATACCATGAACAAACTTTTTCCATGATAAATCTAGTAACATCAACCATAATTCTTAATCTATATAACTTTAAATATATTGATGGTTCAAGTTAAAGAAGCTAGAATCCTATGATGTCTTACATTTGGAATCATAGGGAGTAGGCAAACATATTTTAGCTTTGCCACCACTAATATCTTAGCCCACGATTTAAAACATTGGGAAAAAAAAAATAAGACTATTCTTCAGATTCTTACAACTTGAAAAGAATTCATATGAAGAATGATTACTAAAGTGTCCCCCTTCCATGACATAAGCATTAGTACCCACCTGTTTGATAATGCTGTAAGAGTATTTCTCACAAAACAAATAAAGATCTTCGACAGTTTTTCTGAGATCAAAACCTTGATCCAGAGTTTCAACAGTAAGACGGAAATCTTCCAGTTCAACACCATATTTCAGCTCTCCTAGTTCATGCATCTCTGCATATATCTAGAGTAACCTCAACACATAATTAGATATTGTATGACTGTCAATTGTATTCTTATCTGCCATGGGAAGGGAATGATAATTGATAGATACCTTGTCATCATAATTAGGCATCACAGAGTACATATAGAATGCAGAATTTAGATGATTTTCCAAAAGCAATTCAACATCAACAAACTTGACAGGTAATCTCAACGGCCTCATTTGTAAGTACCATGAAAGATTACGAATCCCAGTCTGATCATCAAAACAGACATAGTTTATGTGAGCACTAAAAAACACAAAGAAATAATACAATTCTCAACCCTTACAATGTACCTTGTTACCTTTGTTGGGTTCAAATCAACTGCTCCTTTCAAATGAGTAGAATGAACATGAAGTCGGAGATCAGTCTCAATGTCCCTGCACAGTGGAGCGACCACCTCCTACAGAAAAGAGAGTGACCATGTCTTACTTCGAATTCCTGACTTTAGTCAACACAACAGTATATGTAGTAAACAAAAACTCACCTCCCTCAAAGCATTCTCAATGTCTTCCTCATAACTCCGAAGAGCAACTGGCCCCACATTCCCAAGCCCAAGGAGCAATGTTCCATCAGAAAATGAATCGATGATGTTTCTGTTAACTCAAAATAATCAATGTAAGGAAAAAACAAACACTTGCGATTGAGATTTCTCAAAAACTTTTAGTGAGAAGTCCTATGTAAGACAAATTTGAGAAAAAAATACAAATATCAAACAGACGAGCCAATCAAAGAATAAAACTCATGCACAAAATCGAGCGGAGTACTTAAAATGAAAAATAACATTAATTCCCAATGACAACGCATCCCATTGTTCATATCAAAGGCATGTCAATGTGGTTATAACTTATAAGAGCATCATGAAAGTTTAAGGACATCTAAAACACTTACTGTATCGAAGACAATTTGCAAGCATCTCCATATACCATGGATAACCAAATTGGAAGCATCTCCTTTCTCCAGTACAAGAAGCTACAGTTTGTTCTTTCATCAATCAGGGACTGGCAATTTGAAAGAATTCTGAACTTCGATACAAGTTTCCTCACTCTACCCAATTCAACATCCAAGTGACCCTGCTTTGTGGCTACAAATATTAGTATCATAAACATCAAATAAAACATATCTATTAAGGAAGACAAACAAAAAGTAAAAACAATTATTGTTCATAGCAATTTCAATAATAGCCCCATGGACGAAATAATATGAGTAAATGAGTACACAAAGAGGACTTTCTAGAAGATTTGATGGAGATCAAGTTGCTAACTCAGACTTAAGAATAAAGTATTAAGCTACTGGAAGTATGCGGGCAAAAGCAACATATCCATATTCAAGTTCTCAACCATACCCAATCGGGTTAATCTGTGTTAACTCAATCAGTCGACATGCTACCTTTAGTGTTAGAAACGTCTTGAGGTGCAGTTTTATGAGTTCACATTCTCTTCAGGCTCGCAAGCAAACCAATTGACCAACCACTACTCCACTAGCAAATTGGTATCCATGTAATCTCCAAACATGCTAGTGACTTAATCTACTTTGTACTACACTACCACAAGCACAAAAGTTAACATTTCCAGAGGACGCTCAAGCCAGCTATAGAAAGATGGTAATAATGCATCCAGTAATTGGCAGACACACCAGACTGTGTAGAATATCCATGGTAATAGAAAGTGTCAGCTGCCTCGAAGAACTTGCACCTCCTTCAAGCAATTGCAAGGATATCAATACCTGGAGCAATCAAGAAATACAAACTAGTCAGTTGTAGAACTAAATCATTGAATATTAGTAAACAAATTAGCTAAATAATATTTGTATCTTAAAGAAAAAATGGTTCTCAGATCTTCAACTGAAACTTAGCTGAAAAGGAACCATCCTAATCTGATAATCGGGTATCCAGCATGCTCTACAGTTTTACCAACACAACAATCACAACTCGCATAAATATCAAATACAAACTCCAGTATCTACTCAATCCCTATCTCAATCAGAGACAGCACAGTTACAGTAAACCTTAAGTTAACCTGTTTCCATTTTCGTTTCTAGTGAAACATGAAAAAAATAATTAACCATCAGCAAAAAGATTGTAGCATTACCCTCATTACTCATCAACCGAATCATAAGAATGGAAAAGAGATAAGAAGCAACAAGAAATAGGATAGTCAAGCTGTGAATATATCAAGCACACCATTACCTAGACATGCCTTTAATGTAACGAAGAAATAAATGCAATCAAAATTAACTGAATTAGTGCCAGTGAACAGTTAGTTTCTCAATGCACTATATATTCTTTTACCCCTTTTGAACAAATGAAGAAAAAAATCAACATCTAAACATAATACTTCACAAACTTATACAGAAAAAATATTCAAGATGTGTTTGTTACCAATGACAGTGAATCAAGAAGCTTCGTCTCCAACTCTGCACCGCCTAAACCAATGTTGTCCCATGTTAGAAGTATGAACACAAAATAAAGTGCACATCAACTGTACATTTGGACTTTAGACGCATCCTCTATGTTTTGCAAACATTGTGTACTGATGTTTCCCAAAGGCATTTTCACACACAAAAAAGGAAAATTTATTACCAAGCTAAGAAGGCATAAAGCTGTATATGATTGACATATTAAACCAAGGAAGAGTCTTTATTATTATATATGTGCATACTTATAAAACATTCTTTCTAAATGCTGATATACAAAACAACTGATGGATCCACACTAGGCACTAGTACATCTAGCAAACATCATCTTTCAACGGACAGGAGTGCAGAAAAGAGAAGCAATTGTGCCTTATGCTATGTTTCAATTATATGAATCCTAGCATGACAAAATGAAGCATTCTCTTGGGAAAGAGAAATACATGAATAGTGTCACATACCACGTCTCAACAAGCTAAGAAAACCTGTTTTGCTCACTTGATCTGCCTTGGCAATTTCAGTTTGCAGTTTATCCTGCTTAAGGTCAAAGTAACATAACATCAGGATCCATGACGAAAGGGGAAACGGAATAAAGTTCAGGATATTGGAACATGAACCTTCAATGGTAGTATGAGCTGTTCAATATCCGATTGAATGATATTGATGATGTGAGGAAGACTACGTACTATGCTGGGCCCTCCTGTGTTGAACAAGTCTCCTATGGACTAGTATATTAGAATGAGTAGTGTTAAACAAAACAGGTACTTCAGATTTCAACGAGCAAATTAACAGTTTTTCTCATACCTTCAGAGCCACAATCATTTGACAAAGAGACTTGGCTTTCTCTCTTCTCAGTGGAACCTTGAAATGAGTAATATATATCATTCAAGATGATGCATCAGAGATGTTACTATGATATAAAGAAGGAAATGTGAAAATTATATAAACAGTGCTACTAGACATATTTAACAAATATCAAGCTGAGGTCAGTAGGCCAGAAGACATGCACTAGCAACAAATAAAACCTCAGAACAAATAGGGGCACCACAGGCCCAAGTTGGTACCGTACGAGCAAGGCAAGAACTACTCAATAATGAATAGGTCAAAGGACCCCAATGCAGGACAACAAACACAGAGAACTAGAGAAGCAAAAAAGAGGTAAAGTGAAGTTGATAAGTATAGGTACCTTAAGATGTGTATGAAAGTCGAGCATAGATTGAACAAGCATATGTATTCTATCTGCAAGCAGTACTCCCTGCATTGAAGAGCAAAAGAAATAAGCAAAGCTAGAGGACCGAATCTTATGATTCCTTCCGATAGCATTCTATAGTAGTTCTTCAATTCTGTAGTGTTGACAAAAAACTGTTCAAAGACAAGCTCCAAAGAAACTTATAATCTATCAGAAATAAGTATCAATTGCTTTATAAAAATCAATCACCTCTGTAAAAGTAGGCAACAGTTTTTGCCTACTCAGCTAAACTGGCTACCTAGGAGCACAAGGTAGGTAATTAGCAGATTTAAAAAAAATACATTCAACACGGCAAGTCTCAGTCAACAAAAAATAATAAGAAAAAAAGTACAACAAATGATCACAAGAAGCCATCTTCAGATCATGGAATGATAGCAATGTTATTTATAGTTCAGCAGTTCAGCTTTAAGATATGCTTTACATGTTTAGCATTCAAATTGAACTATCAGGATAGTTTTATTAGAAGGTATTCAATTAGCAAGAAGGACAAAAGCTAAAATGACCTGCAACATTTGCTTCTGGAGATGCCGAACCCATTCTTCAGTCAACATCTGCGACTGAAATCAACGTGAGTCAAAACTCAGCATGTTGTGCAGAACAAATATAAGTCAAGACTCAGCGTGCAAAGTCTCCAGAAGCTGGAAAACTTATTTACCGATGGATGAACAGCTGACTGGAATGAAACACACCAACAAGACAGTGAGTCATTTATGGCTTCAATATCCCTGCACATAGCAACAATATTTACAGGAAAGTGGAGTGCTAAACATTAGATAGAACCAAAGACTTAGCAGTGTCAAAGTGACAAGCCCAGTAAAGTTCTCAGACATGTGCAATAGAAGCAGAGTCAAATAATACCAAGAGACTCATAATCTTAGGGTGTAACACTTTGAATTAAAATATCTACAAACACATGTTAAGGATGGAGTAATGCATGACACTTAAGAGAGGGAAAGTAAACACCTAAAAGGGAAGAATTATGAAGCTGTTTCCAACCATGTTACAGTTTTTTCTGTTTCTAAATTCTAACCTTAATGCAGTATTTGGCAGGTGTTCCCATACCTGTTGATGCTCTTTGAAAGTGTACTTATCTAAGTATAAACCAGAACTACATGAATTACCTGACTTAAAACTCCACAGATAGAGATAATCAGGAAGAACAAAGTAACAACGGAGACACAGAATGCTGGAATTCCAAGTTCTAGGATCCCAGTAAGGTGCTGCTAAGATGTACATGTAAAGACGAGAAAATATGCACACCTTGAGTGCACTTCATTTAAATGTGCCAAATAGTTACTCTTCATGATTCCAAAAGCTTCACAGGCTTCCTTAATGGGAGGCAGCAAAGATAGTGCTGGAGGGCAATAACACCTCATTAAATCAGATAGCATGATGCTCTTTCCACCTTCAATATAGACCACTGGAACCATCTGCAATATCTCCATTAGTAGTTTCATGGATTTCTTGTCAGGAGTTTCACCTGAAAACATAGAACAGAAAAAAAAAAGCATTGAAAATATAAGCAAACTCCTTCATACCATAATACCATGTTAAAAGAATAATGTATAACCAGAATGGTAGAAGCAACACAGAATCAATATCAAATACCAGTTGCTGATATGAAGAATAAAAGAAGAGCTAGAAGATGGAGTATAGTCTTCCGATCAGATGGGAGTTCCTTCGAAGATCCTGAAATGCAAACTTCAATTTTGAAGGCACAAAATGCCAGACAAAACAGTAACATAAAGATGTAAATCTCTTGAAATAAATTAGGATTGAGAACATGTTCTTTTTAGCGGATACAGTAAGGGAACAGATCAGGTACATGGTGCTTACCAATGTGTAGAATGATTTCAGAACTGCTCTCAGCGAAGAAAGAATAAAATGCATCTAGAAGTTTCTTGTTGGACCTAACAAGGTCTATTGAAGAAGACAAAGGTGAATCTACTAGCACCAGTCGCTGCAGAAAAAAAAAAATGCAGTGAGACAAACAGAAGAGTACTTTAAACGAAAATGGCCAAATGATTTGCCAAACTTACATGGAAGAAGCCACTGTCAAAAATCTTCTGCAAGTTGTGGACTACTTGATCAAGGAAATCTACATCCTCAACAGACATACCAAATACATCGACCTCTGATTTCACTCTACTCATCATCCTATGAGAAAAGACAAAAACTGATCAAGTTTTTGCGCATGCTTGTCCTGTTAATAATGCTAGGTAAGGTGGTGTTTAAGATACATGGGTGGACAAAGTATCAAGTGGTAGATTTTTTTTCTCCATGGAAAGAAAGTTAGGTAGATTTTTTTACTTCGCATATAGACATGACCTATGTCATATCATACTAAAGGTATAAATTTTTGTAGTAAAAATATTTTATCTTATTACTCTATATTCCAATGCACTTTTTCGTATAGCCATTAAGTCACAATTCACTAAGCATTGCAGTATTACACTTTTCACTATTAGAGTATATCACATATTAATCCCACAAAGATCTGTTACCACAGTGTTAAATTTTCCCTGAAGATGTGCATCAGCATTACATCCACAGTAAACAGTCCACATATCACCTGAGTAGATGATTCAAACTAAATGAACCTATTACACTACTAAACAAACATTAGTACCTTGAGAACAATGATAAGTGGCTTCTGACATTGCTGTTGTGCCTCAAGATTTCATCCAATAATAGGAACACTGAAAGCCCCTCACCAAGGAATGCAAACACTGTCCTCAAATCAAAACTTCTGAATGAGTTCAATGGTCGAACATTCTTGTCCCGCACTGAGCAGACCACATCAAGTTGCCGGAGCAGATTCCCAAGAATCCCTATCAGCCCATTGACAATCTCATACAGCTCGAGCAACAACGGAATTTTGTGGGCAAACATCTTCTGCGGCTCCCCTTCCAGAAGTGCCTCACCAGAACCCCCTGTGCAGTGCCCAAAGAGAAGCAGTTGCTGGTAGAGACCCTTTGAAGCCTATAGAGAAGTCAAAAGGAAAACAGATAAGGTAGCAAGCACACAACCCCGCGATCTTTTTGTTGAGGAGAAAGAGGTTTGCCTCGGTCTACTGAGCAGGTTATATGCATAGGCATGTGCTTGGAGGTTTAAGTGCGTTACACTACCAAAAACAACAGTAGAAGCAATGACAAAAGTAGTGACATCCACCACACCAACTACAAAACTACAAGAATAACAAGGTTGTACATCCTTTCAGGACCAGCACTGTTCATTGAGCATATGTGAATTGAACTGGCATGCTAAAATTTCTCAGATATTTCACACTGAACTTTACTAAATGGCTAAATACGTCCAAGAGAAACCCAAAAGTTGATCAATTTTACTACAGTTGAAAATGAAGGAATGGGTTTCAGGCTTTCAGCAATGTGACTCCGTTCCATCCTAAAACCATATAGGCGCGCATCACAAAATCACAATACAGAATGGGGGCGGGTTCCAGCGATGATACCGCATCAGAAAGGCGTGATATCTCGATGCAGGAGTGCGACAGCACGGCGACGAACTTGGCGACCGCGACGTTGTCATCGGACGCCGCAGGGGTCAGGAGTAAGGACGCGGCGCCAGCCCCCGCGGGGTCGGCGGGGGCCACGCGGAGCCTGACGAGACCGGAGCGCACGGGGGCAGCTGCGGAGTTTAGTCCGGATCCGGAGCTGAGTTTGGAGAGGGCGGCGCGGGAGCGGAAGCGCCACTCGTCGACGTGCCGCCGCAGCTTCTCCTGCTGCTCGAGTAGCACTGTGCAAGAGAACAGGGGTTGACTCGGGAGAGCCGATTTAGGGTGGAAGTGTTATATATAGGAGGGAGACTCGAATGCTTACGTGACGCCATGGCCGGCGGTGAGCGCCGGCGCCGTCCGCCGTCCGCCGTCGGTGGGATACCACACTTGCCGACCGGAATAGTGTTAAGTTTTTCGGGGCAACTAGATCTACAGTATGCGATTAGCAACAGTGTTAATACAGCTAGCTCTTCTCAAGAGTAGCTAATAAAAGTTTGAAAAGGATAAAATAGTCGCAAAATAAATCGTAAGCTCTTCTCTATGATTTATATGTCTATAATTTACTTAATATACTATAATACTTTAGGTTATTTTATTTTTTTAATTCATATAAGCTAACAAATTAAGAATATATGTTAGGTTATTGTATTTTCTTTTTAAGTTCATATGAGCTAGTAAATTTTGACTCTATTTTTGAGGAGGACCTCTGCTTTGAAAACAATCAAAGATGGGGTGGTTCCTATTCCATGTTTAGTGGGAAGTGATGGCATTGTCTATTTTATGTTTGCCTATAAATCACCAAAACATGAAATGAGCCATCTAACATATCGGGTCCATTATCATTCTCTCATTTTTTTCTCTTTCTTCTTCCTAGAAAGGATTGATCCATGGCTAGAAGGTGAATAACCTATTCAAAACCTTCAAAGCACAATCACAACTAGGTAAAAGTTGAGCGATAAGTAATAAAGATAAGTAATAAAGGTAAGACATAATAAACACTATTTGCATTTAGTTTAGCAAGCCAAGCAAACACTCGTACACAAGTCTAGTGGGGGCGAACTGAGTGGGTGGAGAGGGAATTGAAAAAACTAAAGAGCTAGAGCTATCGGGCAAGAAGAAGCTAGAAGCACAATGCTACTTGAATAACTACTAAGAATAACCACACTAAGCTAAAAGTTGATCAACTACACAAGTATGAGAAGCAAAAAGAAATAACAAGTGTGCACGACACAAACATTGGAATAACGTGAGACAAGACTTTTCCCAATGTTTGGCGTCTTACCAGCAACCTCATCACAGTTGAAGTGAGTTCAGGATCGTCGCTATTTCGCAAGCTCAACTATCCCCTCAATGTAGACATTCCATAAGCCCTGGTATCCGCTAGTGAATACACATTTACCACTACGACATGGAAGGTTTCAAGACCATGTATACATTTTGGAACCTTCTAATAAAATACTCTACTATGAAAGGCCACCAAGTCCTGATCCACAAGGCCATCTAGATTATGGCGATCACCAAGAGTAACAAGTCTTTTGTTCCAATAAAAAAAACCCAAGTAGAAACACCAGTAGCATTCAAGAGTCAAGACTAACACTCAAATATCCCTTCTTGGTTTGGGTTGGATGGCTATCCAATGGCTTCACAATCATCTCTGTAAGTGCTAGCAATAATCGGGTGGAAGAGTAGCTCTGAATAAGTTAGATATAGTAGTTGGGATGGCGAGTCTATTAGGCATTAGAAAAAAAACTGACAAACACATACATCATTGAATGATCCACCGACCTTCACTATCCATTCTAGATCATATGATGGTGCTAGTATGGTTGATTTCTGCAACAACTAGTTGAGAATATACCAAAATCTTAAACTCATATAAAGATAAATCCACTAACTTATTTCTCTAGCATCTCCTTAAGCCACATCATCATCATCCACTTGTTTTTAGCCATGCATGCTTTCCTCCTCCACTATTATGGCAGCCTCCTCCTGCGCACCAAAGAGGACCGCATGTGTCTAACAAAAAAAAGAAATGCATCATCAGTTTTTAAAAAATGCATTAATTATTGCTCACGCATCCTCCACCTCCACCTCTAAAGGTAGTTCTCCACAAATTGCCACAGCCTATGTAAAGTTTTTTTCTATAACATCTGATGTCCTTCATGAACTGCCACCGCTTTCTGCACGCCTTAGCTATAAACTCTTCTTATTCTATGTAAAGTTTTTTTTTCTATAATATATGATGCTCCCACAGCAACGTGTAAAGTATTCACCTAGTATTACTTGCCATATGACATGCCAACGTAGCACACAATCACGACCCACCATAAATATTGGCACAAATACATAGTGTGAATGCATTCAACACCAATGTATGTTGCATTCATCTTTCTTTTTTAGTTAATATACACTACATCACATTTTCTAACATTTTCTAATAGAGAGTAAAGCTTCGAGCCAACCAAGATTCAGGTAATCAAGGAACAACTCCTTGAGTAATGCTAACATTTTCTAATAGAGCATACACACAAAAGAGAAATGCATATCCCAGAAATTGGAAATTCATGTCAGTAATCACCTTGATTAACATATTATTTAGGTACTACTTTTACAACACTCCTAGAGAGGTTGTACTGACAATATGGCAAAGTCAGCAATGAAGATATTCATTTTGACGATCAAATGGTGTGTCTCGCTTACCTTATCACTGTAACCCTCTTGTGGTTGTAGTTCAATTTATCAACTGTATGCATCTCATTGTAGCTAACTGTATCTTTCGATGTGCTTGGTGAAAGCCCTTACCAACTTCAAGTTGCACTATCATCCAAGGTACCGACTCTCCTTACTACTTACTTAGATAGATGTAACTTTTGTATCATCTGTATTATAGAACAATTCCTATTCCTTCTGCTTAAGTAACATAGAATACGCATTAGTCTACACATTACAGAAATTGTGTCAACAACATACATCTCAGGTTTATTCATATCTTTTTTGGGTTTGTTTTTCTTCAAAATTTGGCAAAATATTTAGTGCTTGCAAAGAAAAAATTAACTCATACTCGATATTAGTTTTTTAGGAGGTTTGTGGAAATGAGATTCATGCTACAGTTTCCTGAGGCAATGTTCACATGGCACCTGGTGTATCAAAATTCTGCTGAATGCTCTTATGAGAACCATTTGTAGCTTGAGAATATTTGTTTGTTGCTGACCAGTACCTTACTGAATATAATTGCATATGCATGTTCCTAATTAGTTTTTGGTTGTTAAAATCAGATTATTCCACAGAGCTGCAAATATCAAGTGTTCTCCTCAAGTATTGAAATCTGTCTAGCAAAAGTCGAGCATTTGTCTTGGAACACCCTTTCTTCACACAGGTGCTCCTCTTCTCTACAAACTGATACAGTATTATGACATTTTGTCTATGCATCCATTGTTGCTTGGATTTTGACATTTTATCAGTTCCTTATCCCAAATATATATATTTTGTTTGGCATAGTATCCATGGCCTATTTGGTTTTGACTTCTGAGTATTCGAGGAGAAAAAAAAAGATACTCTTTATTTTGTTTATGACAAAATGGAAGGACGAAGTAGCTAGTTTTGCAGAGGGTGATGAAATTATGCTCTTTATTTTGCATATGTCGGGTAGCTATAGGAATGGGGTGGGGGTGTTAAATACTATGCCAACTCAAAAAAGAAAGACAAGACAAGACAAAAGATAAGGAAATGTTAGCTTTGGATCAACTAGGGCTAATTATTAGCTGTAGCTAATAGCTAATTGCAGCTAACTAAAAATTAGCCATTTCAAATTAGCTGGTTGGTGTTTGGATAATTAGTTAATAAAGCTAGGTAAAGAAAGAAGACTAAAGTACCCCCTGCATTTTTATCAATCTCACCATTCCCACACCTCTGTCAGATCGGTCCTTAACCCTCCGCCCCTCCTCTCTGCCACATGTCTCTAACCCACTGCAGCGTGCAAGCTCGACACCCCTCCTCTCTGCCACGTCTCTAACCCACTGCAACGTGCAAGCTCGACACCTCTCACATTCGTCTCCAATGTGAATGACACCTCTCCCATTCGTCTCCAATGTGAATGAGGATAGCGGTAGCTGGGGTTGGCGAATCCGCGGCCAGCGCACTCAGAACCACTACTACGCAAGGACGTTGGTGGCTGAGATGCAGGCGGCTCCGTGGCAGGGGCACACAAATCGGCCGTTTGTGAGGATAGATCCCCAACTGCGTTGCCCATTTGCTTCTCTGCAGCTCCTTCAGGCCATAGGGAGAGGGAAGACGACTGGCGTGTGGATCAAAGAGCAAAGGGAGGTACGTCGAGGCCTGATCCTGTAGTGCACAGGCTGCACGGCGATGTCCATGGCGAGGGTCGTTGCAGCACGGTGTTCTCAGTGTCACCTGAGCGGCAGCCAAAGGGTGTGCCACGATTAGTGCTGCTAAGTTTTAAAAAAATGATAGCGCTGCTAAGGGAGCAACGATTGTGGCGTTTGCTGCGACGCTAGTGGGGTCACACTGCTTCGAGATGGCACATGCGATTGGGTCAACCATGACCAAACCTTGGCTGCCATCCACTTGGCCATGAACGTGCTGACTAGTAACCACGGCGAGATTTTGAAACGCACTAGGTAGGGTGTGTTTTGAAATGTCCCACTATGACGCCCACGATTTGACGATGAGGTAAGTGTCCTTGGCTACATCCAGGTGATGTAGAAGAAGTCAACAACGAGCACAGTGATAGACGTGGTGTCAGCAACTCGCGGAGGTGCGTGTTGGAGACGTGGATGACCTCAAAGGCGAGCGCCTCCTGGTTCTTGGACTTAGGAGGAAGACAAGCTGAATGGAAAGGGAAAAGAACGAGTAGGGGTATTTTGGCCCTTTAGCTGATTTGAGCCCAAAATAGCTAAGGTTGCTCGGCTAGCTAGCTTGTAAACTAATTGGACTTAGGAGGTATGGCTAAAAATTAGTCCATTTATTAGCCCCTTGTTTGGATGGGCCAAAGCTAATTTTAGTCGGGTAACAATTAGCCTTTGGTATCCAAACTGGCCTAAGTTTTGGATTCTAGGTACAGAAGTTTGTGCATACTAGCTGTGATTGATTGCTTGCATTAGGCCTAGCCTATATTGTTTATGTAGAACAACCTAAGGCGATATAAACATATGTGTAGTGCCAGGCAAAATGCGTTTGGTAAAATTTTGTTTAGTTGTTTACATTTATTGAATATATAGTCACCTTTTTGTCAGTAGTAACTCCGTGTTTATAATAGAGGTAGGTGAGTAAAAATATTTTATTTTTAGGTATCATAGGTAATTAAGGTGATTACAATCCCAACTTATATCTATTCGTCACAAGTCTAACCGCTCATATCTATAATAAATTCGCCGGCTGGTTACTTCGAAGGTTTGTTACCATTTTTGTTTTTTTATTTGGGTTTCATGAAAGATGTATTACTCATGCATATTTTGGGTTTTATTTTTTACAAAATCGAGTTATAGATGGCTCATGACATGATAGTATGTGCTAATGGAAAAATAAATTAGTTGTCAACAATGTCAACGAGGTGTGCTATCACACTAAAGTTGACAGAAAATGTCACCGGTTGCAAAGGCCGTGCATAAGTGACAAATAATGCGTCACTGCAGGTGAGAGGTACACCAAAAAAAAAAGGAAAAAAAGGTGTTCCAAATCTCCTTGCAAAGGTGGAGATGCAAGTGTGGGGCAAATATTCCCTAAAACTAGAGAAGTGCATGAGAAAAAGGAAAAATGCCATCAAAAGGTAAATAATGTTCTTACTTCAATAATCCCTCTAGAATTGGGGAATATTCTTTCCGCCACCTAGCGGTGCCTAACAAGGCTCAACAGGGCAAGCGGCGCCGTAAGACAAACTTGTCCAGTGCTGCCTCTCCTCCCAAACTTTTTATTTTAAGTGTCTGGGACGGAGAGACAACTAACCAAACATGATCTAAGAGATGTTTGGTCGCCACGAGGAAGCCAAACAACTAATGTCCGGCTAGCCCAATGCACATTGGCTGTGCCCCATGCAAGACTACCTGCCGCTGCGCTTGCTTTTAGGCGCTCAAGGCACATTGGTTGTGCCTGTGCTGCCTATGAGCTTCGGCAGTCAGCAGCATGGATCGGCTGGACTCCGGGAGTAAAGGCATAGTGCCCGATCTGGCCTCTGGTGTCTGCGGGCCCTTCACGCCGACAAGTACACGAGAACTTCATGGAGTCTGCGCCTATATGATCTGACCGGATTAGGGGCAGGATCAGACTGTGGAGGCTCCCTCGTAGGTGTCTCCCACAGCTTTCTCCTCGTTATTGATAGTAGATGAGTGAGCTTGGTTCGATGTAGATGAGATGAAAATGTATTTTATTGCTTAGGAAGTATATATATGTATAATTTGATTTTGTGTAAGAAGTAATTTATATTTGTTGAGTTTCAAGAGATTCATATATTTGTAGCTTGCGTACCCGTAGTACTAATAAATCTTATATATTTATATTCGGAGGTATTCCGAGAGCATTTTTACTATTAGTATTTTAGTATTATTATTAGTAGCTCTAAATCTAGGGCAAGTTTGAGAGAGCTCTTTCTTGGCTTTGGCATCGGTTATAGTTTATTTGGTGAAGATAAAACAAAAATGACTTGCTATAATGTATATGATTTAGCATGTGCAGAGATTAATTCTAAATATGGAATCCGTAGCTCGAGGCTTGATTGTTGATTTTTTTTTAGTTATTTTGGAAAGAGAAGAAGGAGCTATTTTGGAAGTCCTTCCAAACAGGCCTGTATCGACTTGATTACTAGTTTCTATTTCATTTTTGGAATTGGAAGATAGAAGGCCTTGGTATCGTTAGCTTTAGATATCATTGATTTTTATTTCATTTTTGGAAGATAGAAAATCGGCTCTTGCTATAGCGCATAACGATCTGACTATTTTGGAAAGTTAGCTGGTTTATCTTTAGCTTCTAATTCATTTCGCTTGACCATCAACCTGGCTTATTAGGCATAGTACATAGTTTTTTTGTCACAACAAATCAGCAAACAATACTTTTCAACTTGGCTTTTCAACGAAACGAACAAGATGTAAGACAGAAAATCAACTCTTGCTACAGGTGAATATCTAAACGATTTGAAACCTAATGAACACCTACCGTGGGTACCCGCTACCTCGAGCTTACGAGCTGTGACTCATAGGAAGACTTGGAGACTGTACTATATGATTATTATTTATGTTTATAAATATTTATGTTTATTAACTTATAATAATTGAATAGTACGTTTAATTACAAATATAACAGTATCAAATTCGTATCATATATAATAACTTAAATTGTTAGCTAAATTATTGATAAAAAATATTAAAGTTTGAATTTTAATATACATGTGCGTTTTATATAATAGATTTTTTTAGATAAAGGGTGCCTGAGATACTACATATTACCTAATTACAGCTACACTTTTGCATGCAGAACATCTGCCCAATGGTACGTCTAACAAACTGGAAAGAGCCCTTAAGTTGTTCAAGGAGAAAGGCGTGCTGGCAACGTGCAGAGGGAAGACGGTAACAAGAGCGAAAAGAAGGATAAAGGGCTTCCGGAAAAGAAGGATCATGCAGTTCGAGGACATGAGGAAGCTAATCAAGAAAGGGCGTGCTGTTGTTGGATGCATCAAAATGGATGAAATCTTCGGAGATGAGAAGCCCGGGAGATTTATGACTACAACTGCACGAAACAACTCAAGAGTGAGAATGGGGTTCCGATCGCTCACGCAGTAGTTTTCGTCGGTTATGGTGTGCGCGACGGGAGGGCATACCTGGTATTTCTGAACAGTCACGGGGCTGACTATTGTGAGGGAGGCTTCCGGCGTGTCTACTATGCGCATACGTTTGACTTTTATACCATCGACGTATGACCATAATCGACGTACAGCCCTGAGCTAGATTTGTACAAACTTCATACGAACAAAAAACTGTTGGAGGTTGGGGAAGAACCATTTTGTAGGTACTAGCCGCATGCGAAGGTAAAACTGTTGGAGGTTGGGGAAGAATCATCGTACAAACTGTAAAAACTGTTGGAGGTCGGGGAAGAATAAACGGAGATATTACTTTTTCTGTTCAAAGGCATTGCTTTATTTTTTCTTTCGATCATTATTTTGAAGTGATCTGTTACCTAACAGGTAATGAAAGGCAATGGAAAAAGTGGTGATCGGTTATGAAACAGTTATGAACAGTATGGTTACAGGTAACCAAGAAGGATACAAAAAGGTATTCATTCATTGATTTACATCTAGGTGCTCTTGAGAAGCATCTACATTTAGTACAATTCACAAATCTGGCCCGATCATAGCCTGGAGATACAACCAGCGGCCAATGTCGCAGCATTTAATCCCTAAGCTACAACGAATCCAAGAATGAGAAAGAAGATAAGGTTCTGAAGAGGAGATAGTAAGACAGTTTGGTCGGAGCAAAACCATCTGTGAAAGAGGAGATTCACCTGAAAGAGCAATGGTCAGAGCATCAAAATGAAAGCATATAATTGTGCAATTCCAGTTAAAGTATATTTTTTGTGCAGCTGCAGCCAACAGAAAGCCAGCACTATGTAATTCATACTTTGCCTCTGATGCATATATGACCTGTTAGCATCGTATAAGTACTGAACTATATGAAGATGACACAGAATGGTTACTGTATGTCGATATGGTTGAAACAGAGGATGCTCCAAAGAAACCTGCTTTCTGCAATTTTTTGAGAGACGCTGTGCATTAGGAAGAGAGAACAAAGATTTTTCAATAGAACCCAGAGATATTTAATCAAACAAATTACAACTAATAATTGTAGGTAAGCAATAATCGTGAGCCCAGAATGCAACAAAGGGCACCCATTTTCATTTGAAAATCAATTGTACCTCGCAGATCTTTGACACAATGAAACACAGTAACTCAGTGGGATCGCAATCCCGTTGTAGAAGCCCAGTGCTAAGTTAGAAGTGGCTGAGCCCAACTTCACCGACGACTTGATAGATAACCAATAGCTGTAAAGCAAGGCCAAATTCAGTACGGTCCTCATAACAATGGAAGTGAAATGATATTTCACGCTAAAAAGGTAGACTTGTTCAGTAGATTGTAACCAAATAGGTTGCTTATGAAAAATTACAGTAAAAAGAAGTCGATGCTTATTAGTTAATTGACATATCAAGGTGTGGGTGTGGCCTGTCGATGTATTATGTAGATAGCGAAAAATATGAGCTGAATGCTTTTGTACCTGTAAACTGCTTAAAAAAACTGAGCAGATACATGGGAAGACTACAGTTAAAAGAAGACAATGGTTATTAGTTGACTGACATAAGCAAGTTACATTGTATGTTTATTTCTGTAAAAAGGAAAGGGAAATGTTTCCTTGTCAGGTCCAAAAACTCTGCACATTAGTCACCCAGTGGAGTCGAAGGCAAAAATCGGAATAACAACTCGCCCCTATGGCAGCAGCTGGGCGGATGAGGGCGGATATGGGCGGCCGCCGGGAACCTCCACCGCCACGCATCCCAGCTCGGCGAGGATATAGCGAGGGGGATAAGGATGGGCCGCGCGCGCCGAGGGTTGGCAAAGTGGGGAGGTAGGGAGGGGCGACGGCGAGGGCGATGCGGATGGCGCATGCGAGGGAGAGGCGGAGGGGCGCGTCGCTACCAGGGGACGCCGGCGGCCTGGCCACGTTAAGCGCACGGAGGAGGCCGTTGCGTCGGCCGCTCGTGCGGCTGCGTAGCACAGGCGGGACGGGGTACGTGCGGCGCGCGGAGGAGACGAGGTGCGGAGGAAGGGGGAGGAAAACGCAGGCCCAGGCGGAGACGGCGAGGAGGACCTATTATAGTCTACGGGACCGGCGAGGTTGGGGATTTTCTTTCCTCCTCTGATTGAGCGGACCATGGGACTTTTGTTACGTGGCCTGCATCGGATGTAGTTGTTCGTATACAGACCAAAGGGATGAATGGCTGGGATTGATTCAGGCGAACAGAAATATGAGTCTATAGAATAGAATATAGAATCTATGTAGAATACTTCATCCGTCTATTGTAGTTCACTTTGACTCTTTTGGTGCATGTATTTTGTAATATACCAAGATAAACAATATGTCTAGATACATAGCAAAAATATATGAAAAAAAAGTCAAAGTGAACTATAATTTGAGACAGAGGGAGTATATAGATAGCTACTTCCTCCAAACTATAAGTCGCTATGAATGTAAAAAAAATCAAAACGATTTACAATTTAGAACGGAAAGAGAGCACGTAGGATATATCATTAGTATTCATAGTATTAGAAGCAATTTCACACATCTTCAAAATAATACCATTCCTTACCCCTTCGATGCATTTATCACAACTTTTAGACAGACTGCTATTATAAATGCCATGGTTTAAAAGTTCATTACTAATCATTTATTTTCAAACACGCTGTTACAATGCCGGTGTACCTCTCCTGCTCTTCCTCTTTAGCCCACTTACAAGTGGGTCCATGCCTCATACCCTTCTTCCCCACCATGTCATCGATGCCGTTGGCGGAGCTGCTGTCCGTGCGGCAACGAATCCTGAAGAACGAACAAGGCCTTAAGCATCGTACGGCCAGGCCCACGCGTGGTTAAGCGAACAAAAAGATCCACGCTATGTCGCCACGGGCCTCCTCCAGGCAATTAGTCCTGTTTTCCCCTAAAAAAGGCAATTAGTCCTGTTATAAGAAAAACCGCAAAATATTTTTTTTCCGCGAAACTGTAACAATTTGTCCTGTTTTTCAATCGTTCGCGAGTCGCAAGTCGCAACCAAACCAACCAACAAAAGCAAAAGCCCCCCCCCCCCTCTTTCGTGCCCGTGCCCGCATAGTTCGCTTGCCCCGAGCCCCTCCCGACGACCCCTCACCAAATCGAACCCTAGCCGCTGTGCTCCTCCGTTCCCCGCCGGCGATGCCACGCCCTCGCCAGGCCGCTGGCGCTCGGCGGCACCAAAGGCAGACTAAGCCGCACCTGGGCGACCCGTTGGTGGTGAAGAAGGGCAAATCTGCTGCCGGTCCCCGCAGAGCCCAAACCCCGTTGCCCGTCGTGAAGGAGAATCTGGTTCCGCTGAGCACACCGTATGATCTCACGTTTTCTTTTCATTCATATTCTGTAAAGACGATCTTGTGTTAGGTTTACATATTTTAGGTTTACACATGTTGGTCAATCTAGTGCTAGGCTTACATTTTGTGAAGGCGGATTCTACCTTATTAAGCTATATAATGGTTGTTGATTCCTTGGGAAAATTGAGATTGGTAGCGAAAACCTCATGATCATTATTTTGGGGTGGAGTGGAAGTTGTTTTTAATCTAGCAGCAGGAGAAAACGACCAATTTGTTGCATTTGTATTATGTCAGTTGAACTGAGAATAGAGGTTCTATAGAATTTGTAACCTCAGTTTACTTGAACTGCAATGATTGTTCTCATATTTTGATTTGTTAGATCTGTACTCATCGTGCTGCTCTCTCCTCTTTAGGTGTAAGATGCCTGTGGTAGACGCTGCTGAGTCTACATCTGCACAAACTCTGCAAGATCCCAGTGTTTCGTCTTTGGAGGAAGATGCTCCATCCTTGGATGAGTTTGTTGAGTTTGTTGACAGTTCATCTGTGCAGAAGCTTGTAGAAGGTGTTGTTTCATCCTTGGAGAAGTTGCTCGACACTACATCATATGAAGAATCAAACATCGCCAATCCATGGACAGTGACACAGAACACCATTGCTGTCTCATCGAGAACATCCCAATCCAGGTCTGAAAAGTTTGTGGCAGGTCCTGTTGACTCCACCACATCTGTACTAACTCTGCAATAGCCAGATGTTTCATTCTCGGATGAATATCTTGACAGTTCATCGGAAGAGTCGATCACTGACAGTCCACCAACACTTGGGCCTAACATTTTGGTCTACCGTCCTGCAAACTCATTTGAGATGTTTTACATTAGGATTGACAGAAGGGGATCTTTCTGGACATACCCTAATGTGGGTGGACCGTTTCAGAGCAAAGATGAAACTGAAAATGCTATCAATAGCTTTCTTGATTTATGGCAGGGTGGAACAAGGTAAAGTATCTGGACTTCGTTCTAGTTTGCTCATCTCCATTACAAGCAACTGTTGTTGATTATTGAACTCAAACAGGATTAGTACAACAAAGGGAGGTCCCAGTTCGTTAATTAGTGAGAATAACTGCAGTGACAAGTGGCATTTGGCTCAAGCTATACTGGACCAGTTTAATGAGCAAAACAATCTTTCTGGGGTCTCTCTCTCTTTCCCTCTCCATTTTTGTCCCTCTCCCTCCCCGTCTCTCTCCCTCTCAGACACTCTCTGATGCTACAGTTTTCTGTTGTTCTAATTTTAGAATCGTGCACATGAACTGGAAGATCTTTTGAGGAAGCAAAAGCTTTATGCGGATCACAGATGGTATTTTCATTTCAATTTCACAACAAAGCAGAAAGAAGCTGATGATGACCAAAGCACTGGCCAGAAACTATTCTTTGCTGAAGTGTCGCATATGCAAGGAAAAAGTGACTGGGAGGTCAACTGTTGCTGCATGATCGAATTTGAAGCTAAGGGTATCCAATACTCTTTATCTTAAATTAACCTTAGTACCTTACATACTCGTGGCGATGGTCAGGGACTCAGGGTTTCATTGGTCTGAAGGAATATTTGTTTACATACATGTATTTTGTAGTGATTTGCTTCGTGTGGCCTTCTGGTCGCAGTTTTGCAACCCATATCAAGAGAACCTGCATGTATGTATTTGACAATAGCTTATGTTGGTGCATAAAATTTGAGAAAAATACAGGTTCTACTTGTGCTAGCTCTATTGTTAGATATAGTTGTAAATTTTCTGCTGAATGTTGTATAGTATGTCGATTTGTTTATAGTAGTATCATCAGTTTTTTTGCCATTGTGCTATATTTGAGTATGTCACATCATTCTTGACCCCGGCAGCTTATGATCATGTAATATCTCAAACTGTTTCATGCACAGGACTGTGTACTTATTGCATTATACAATTTTCTTTACCTTAAATTACTTGGGTAACTAGCAACTTGTTGGACATGGTTGCTGATCTTATGTTTTTTTATTAGATGGAGATCTTTTTGGGCTAACTCTAGTATGATTTGCAATTCCTACTATACCAACAAGACAGTTTGTTTGCCTGTTATTTTATGTTTTATTAGTAGTTTATTATATTGTACATGACCCTTGCAGGTTAAGTTCGTGCATTATCTTAAACTGCTAGTTTTCCCTATCTTCAACTACTTGCTGTTTTTAACATATGTTTGTGCATGGTTGGTGATGTTTCTTGCATTCTTTCTTTATGAAGGTGATCATTGTTTAGGCTGTAAAAACAATGGAAGTCCTGGTATGCAGCACCCGGTTGAGACTGATGCATACACTGGTGGTCACATGGATGGATACTTACCATTTGGTGTTTATTATGTGGTAAGCCGCCTGATGGTGATGCATGGTGATTCACTTTATTTTTTTTTCATGTCATAATTTAACATTTTTTTCTACTTTGTTGCTAACCGCATGTGCTTCCCCCTATTCTACCTACAGGAAGAGGAATTGGAAAATGAAGATGCAGATGAAGATGAGGATGAGGATGAGGATGAGGACGAAGATGAAGATGAATACGACAATGTAGATGAGATGCAGGAAGAAATTGAGGTATGTGCCACCTCCTGTCCAGAAAAAAACATGATTTTACAGACATGAAAGCATATTGTTTTCTTTGTCGGAACCACAAGTTACTTTACTGGAGGTAGTATATTGTAGTCTAATAGTGTGTTGTCTAACATGATGATTCTTTTGCTCAAAAAAAAACATGATGATTCTTGAGTTTTAGCTAGTCAACTAAAACATATGTACTATTATTCTGTTTTTAAGCTTTTCTGGTCTGGGCCAAATATTGTTTCAGTAGGATTAATTTTGTTACTGCTTCAGACGAAATGTCTTGTTGGTCTAGGCCAATTATGATATGCAGTCGTATGCAACTTGTAGTGTGTTCCAATATATTACTAGTATACAGTTGCAACCTATATTTGTAGCCACTCCAGCTGGTTGCCTTACAGTTTGTTTGCTAAACGAATGTGCATGCTATACAGTAACTAAAGCTGTACCTTTTTTTTTTTTGTAACTAAAGCTATACCTTAGAGGTTCTGGTTGTCACTTGTCAGTTGTCGTCTTGGAATTTGTAAGCACTGAAAACCTAATTGTGTCGCCTGACCGGGGGAAGGAAAGAGAGGGGCTGGGACAGAATCTGTGTCTTAATCTTGGGAGTGTCATGGATCTGTAGTGGTCTAGCGACTAGCGCACATATACCAGTGCATCCAACAGAACTTTCATGCATACAATTCTGTGATGTGAAGATCCAATAAATTGTCAAGTTTTCTGGGTTTCTATTGATTTCTATAATAGCTTTTTGGTGGAAGACTTGAATTTTCTGGATGCCTGGCTCTTAGTTGAAGTCTTTTTTTTTTCCTTCCGCTGTGCTTGTTGCATTGGAGGTTTGATTCTGGGAGCCTATAACAACCCCTAACTCTGGAACTGAACTCAACTGCAGCTATATGGTCACCGGGTGACTTTCAAGCCAGGTGCGTGGCATGAGTGGCAGCTACTCCAGCAGACGAAGGCTGCTGTGCTTGCAAATGGATGCTAGGAAGTCTTCGAAATCATTGCCTCTTAGTTGCGACATCTTTAGGATTGTGACTGACATCTTGTAATCTTGGATATGTGCAACTGAATCATCGACCTGCTTTGTTTAAACTTGATGCAAGGCAAGGTGCTTTGTCTAAACTTCTGTATTTTTCCTAGCTCATATATCGCTGTAATCAAGCAAGAAACGTTTGAGCAGTTTTTACACATGATTCAGATGTCTTATATCCATTTTCTCTCTGTCTTGATGATTCATATGCTCCTCCCATGCGTAAGAAATGTTTCATTCTTTCTTTTTTCTGTTGGCTTCGATTGCCTCCAAGTTTTGTTGCTTACATGCTGGCATATTGGTAGCTCAGTCTTCAGTGCTTCAGAGCAGTGTTTTGGATTTCGGCGCAACAGAAAATACTGGAGGGGGCCGGTAAGGCCGATAGACCAGTTTTCGGTCGATTTCGGGTTGAAATTATATCAAAAATTTTCTAATTTTGTATAAAATTTGATAAAAAAAAATAATCAAAGCCAAAACTGGTGGAAACCGGCCCGAAACTGGCCAATACCAGTCATGGCCGGTAGAACCGGTATTGACGGGTTAATACCAGTCATGGCCGGTAGAACCGGTATTGACGGGTTTTCGCCTGTTTTCGGCCGAAATCAAAAACTCTGCTTCAGAGTCACAACAAAGTCCAGAATTTGCTTTTGGAAAACCTGCAAGAGATTATCTGAATATCTGATGCACTGCATGCCTCCAAATGGTTCCTCTATTGCCCATTGTATTTATGAGTTACTAGAAATGCGAGTTTATTTTGACCTTTGTATATGGTCTGCGGAACAATTCTGCTTTTGCTTTTGTGGGAGCATGATTTAGCTGGATCCTTGATTTTTTTTAAAAAAAGGTTTTGCCAAGTTAGGATGTGATGATAATTTTAGTCCACTGGGTTTGTTGTTAGGTATTTAGTCATTTTATGACATGCATTAATCCATAAATACGATAGTAAACATAGCAGCAAATAATCATCGAACAAGAGAATCTGCTACCGATATTCATTGTAGCAGTTTCTAACATCGAATAACGTAATACACTGCCAACACGTGCAGAGTTTCCTAAACCGAACAATATAGTACAAATCGCAAGTAGTACTAGAGAGAAGTTTAGTTTATACCCTCGGTTGGATCCCAGTCCGGAGGATTGAGGACCATCATCGGCAGCATCACCACCGGTCAGGGTATGCGGTGCCATGGTGGCCTGTTACAGTCGGTGCAGATCACGAACACTTGGGGACGAACAGCAGCAGATCGAGCAGTCGCGCAGATGCACTCCCCAAAAACTGTATCGCCCGTCTACCCGTGCAGGTACGTTTGACGGACCGAGCTTCGGAGGCCTGCTCATCCGAACCCCTTGTGCGCACAAGGAGCCGGGCCGGAGACGACAAAGAGTAGCTCAAACTCGAGAACAAAGTGGCGGCTAGGGTTTGGAAGTGTGTATTCCAGATGGGGATCCTAGAAGGTGGTGGTCGTATTTATACAGTAGCTACGCAGGGGCATTTCGATCTTTTGCATTTGCCCTAGGGCACATCAGGCGCAAGTGGTTTACCCATTTGTCCTTGCATGCTAGACGAAACCACCACTATGCCACTTGTGACCGTTAGACCCATTGAGCTGAGCGGTAAAACATGGCCCAACACCTCACGTCCGGCCAAGGCCAAGGCCATGGCCCCGACCACGGCCCCGGCCCCGCGCATAGCATGGCGGCGGCGCACGTGTGGTCTCCCAGCTTTCCCTCTCACCTTGCACATAGAGGGAGCAACCAACTTCCTATTTAAGTTGAGCCCCCTCTCAGTGAGTGTACCATGTGGTACTAATCCCACTCTCACTTAGCACTAATTATAGGCCTTTGAAATTCTAGTGATTAATTGCTTAACTAAGTACGGGCCTAGCCCAATTAATCCAACAATCCCCACCAGATTCCTAGGACACACAGTTGATCCTCTCAATTCAAGAGTTATTTGATATACCAGTGTTTCGATGGAGACTGTTAAGTTGAACATCCATCTAGAAAAGGGGTTTCACTTGATTACAACTGAACAATGGACTATGCCTTGAATTGCCAGTTTTGTGCAACGTAAGCTTTGCCCAATTCCTTAACTGATACTAGGCTGCCTAAAGCATCCCCTCGGGTGGAGCATATAAGTCAAACTTCATGCCTATTCATGAGTATCTAGAGATCACCCAAATCTCATAGACTGGGACCAGCAGTCAAACTCATATAGGTGTGTTCCTTTTAGGATGTCCTGTAGGCTGACATCCCTGCTTAGATAAGCCACTCAGATTACATTAAGGTATACACCATCCTGACATACAGACTGGAAAAGAAATGCATTTCTCAAAGAGAGGAACCTTGTCAAGGGTCTTTTCCCTCAGTCTACTCAAAGCTTGTTTCACCACTCTAATTCACAGGATCTCTGATCACATAGAGCAAGTTACCACTATGGTATACTTCATGTGGGTCTCAGTCCCATCTCCACCGATGCACTTTCTATCACATTATGTGATAGCCCCTTGGTGAATTGATCTGCCAGATTTTTAGACGTGTGGACATAGTCCAACGCCATCACTCCGGAGTTTCTTAGTTTTCTGACAGATTTTAACCGCCTCTTGACATGCCTCGTGGTCTTTAAGTTGTCCTTAGAACTGTTAACCTTGACTATCACAGTCTGGTTGTCACAGTTCATAGAAATCGCGAGCACTGGTTTTTCAACCACTGGCAAATCCATTAGGAGTTCTCGAAGCCATTCAGCCTCAACAGTGGTGGTATCGAGTATCATGAGTTCTGCTTCCATGGTAGACCTCGTAATGATGGTCTGCTTGCAAGACTTCCAGGAAACAGCGCCACCTCCAAGTGTGAAAGTATTTCCACTTGTGGCCTTTAGCTCATGAGCATCAGATATCCAATTTGCATCACTATAGCCTTCGAGTACCTTTGGGTACCCTGCATAGTGAATCCCATAGCTGGCAGTTGCCTTTAGATAGCGCATTACTCTCTCTAGAGCACGTTAGTGATCATCTTTCGGTTTTGATACAAACCAGCTCAGCTTGCTCACAGCATACGAGATGTCAGGCCTTGTTGCACTAGCTAAATACATTAGCGAGCCAATGATTTGGGAGTACCTTAACTGATCCCTCATTATCCTTTTATTCTTTCTTAGAACTAGGCTTGGATCATAAGGAGTGGAGATAGGCTTACAGTCACTATAACCAAAGCGACTTAAAATCTTTTCCACATCGTGGGATTGTACAAGTGTTACCCCATCATTTTCTCTCTTTAGTAGTTTAATGTTTAGAATCACATCAGCCACTCCCAAATCCTTCATATCAAAGTTCTTGGATAGAAAGTCCTTAACTTCCTCAATCACACTGAGGTTTGTGCCAAATATTAGGATGTCATCAACATATAGGCACAGGATCACTCCTTTTCCCCTACCATAGCGGTAGTAGACACATTTGTTAGCCTCATTGGCAACAAAGCCAGTTGATGTCATAGTTTTGTCGAACTTCTCATGCCATTGCTTAGGTGCTTGTTTTACCCCATATAAAGACTTCAATAATTTACACACCTTGCCCTCTTGACCTTCGACCATAAACCCATCAGGCTGATCCATGTAGATCTCTTCTTCTAGCTCCCCATTTAAGAAAGCAGTCTTAATGTCCATTTGATGGACAAGAAGATCATGTGAAGCAGCCATGGCAAGCAGTACTCGAATAGTGGTCAATCGGGCCACCGATGAATATGTATCAAAGAAGTCTTTGCCTTCTTTCTGGGTATAACCCTTGGCCACAAGCCTTGCCTTATACTTTTCAATGGTACCATCAGGCCTAAGCTTCTTCTTGAACACCCATTTGCATCCAACAGGTTTGCACCCGTACGGATGATCAACCACTTCTCAAGTCCCATTAATCTCACTCCGCACCGCTTCCTTCCAATAGTCAGCATCGGGAAAGGAATATGCATGTTCAATGGTTGTTGGAGTATCATCCACGAGGTATATAGTGAAGTCATCGCCAAAGGATTTTTCAATCCTATGCCTCCTGCTCTTTCGAGTGACTTCATTATTATCCTCCTCAGGATTCTCAGTGATTGATTGTTCAGGATTCTCAACTGGCAAATAAGTATTAGGAGCTTCAGGAGGTCCTTGACTAAATATGCTAGGTACATTCCTTTTCATAGGGAATATATCTTCAAAGAATGTTGCATCTCTGGATTCAAACACTACACTGACTCGCACGTTAGGTACTCCTGATTCTACCACTAAAAATCTATAGCCCACACTGTTATGTGCATAACCGAAAAAGACACAATCTACAGTCTTTGGTCCAAGCTTGCGCTTCTTGTTGATTGGCACATTCACTTTATCCAAACAACCCCACGTGCACAAGTATGAGAGAGTCAACCTTTTCTTCTTCCATTCCTCGAATGGTGTTTTCTCTTTATTCTTTATAGGAACTCTATTTAGGACATGACTCGTAGTCAATATAGCCTCACCCCACCATTCCTGGGAAAGTCCCGTAGTGCCCAACATGGCGTTAACCAAATCGGTCATGGTACGGTTCTTTCTTTCAGCAATCCCGTTGGATTGAGGGGAAAAGGGAGGCGTCCTCTCATGAATAATCCCATGTTCCTCGCAAAATTGATCAAATTCTTTTGAAAAGTATTCTTCCTCACGATCAGACCGTAAACATTTGATTTTCTTCTCAAGTTGATTTTCAAACTCTACTTTATAGATTTTAAATTAGTAAAATGCTTCATCCTTAGATTTTAATAAGTACACATAGCAATATCTAGTGCAATCATCTATAAGTGTCATGAAATATTTCTTGCCGCCTTTGGTCAACACACCATTCATCTCACAAAGATCAGAGTGAATAAGGTCCAGAGGTGACGTATTCCTCGCCTCTTTTCACAGCCTTGTGAGGCTTGCGGGGTTGTTTTGCTTGCACACATGCATGGCACTTGGATCCTTTGACCAAGTCGAATTTAGGAATTAAACTCATATTCGGTAAACGCGTCATACAACCAACATTAATGTGACAGAGCCGTGATGCCAAACATCGGACTCATCGTCATGTCTCACATGGTTCATAAATTTATTACAAGAATCCATCAAATAAAAGCGGAACAAGCCTCCGCTCTCATAGCCCTTACCAACAAATGTTCCATACTTGGATATAACATATTTATTGGACTCAAAAGCAAGCTTAAAGCCATCCCTACATAGCAGAGACCCACTGACAAAGTTCTTCTTTATGGAAGGGACATATTGCACGTTCTTCAGCTGCACGATCTTTCCCGAAGTAAACTTCAGATTGACCGTACCAACACCATGAACAGCCACATGTGTTGTATTTTCTATCAGCAAGGAGGAACCTCCTTGATCCTGATAAGAAGAAAGCAGAGAGTGGTCAACACATACATGAATATTAGCCCCTGTGTCAACCCACCAATCAGGCGAGAGACAAAATAAAAGAATTATTGGTAAATAATTACCATACCCAGATCCTTCAGCTTCGCTAACAACCATGTTGACAGTCTTCTTTTGCTGCTTGTTCTTGCGGTCTAGGCACTCTTTTGCCCAATGGTCATTACCACTGCACACAAAGCAAAGACCACTCTTTTTCAGTATTCTTGTTCTTCTTCTTAAAAGGCACAGCTTGGGGCTTGACAGCATTCTTGTTTTTCTTGTTCTTCCTGTGGGCAGCCTGAGAGTTCCTCTTTTGCACCAAGTTGGCGCTAGAGCCTCCCTCCTCATGCACTTTTTTTCCACGAGTTTCCTTTGCCCTCGCATGCTCTTCAACACTTAGAGAAGCAATGAGGTCAGTCACACTGAACTCCTGCCTCCTGTGCTTTAGAGCAGTGGCAAAGTCCCTCCAAGTAGGTGGCAGCTTAGCGATAATACCGTCGGTCACAAACTTGTCGGGCAGCACACACTTATTGTTCTCAATCTCCTTGGCCAGCATCTGTTCAACTACAGATCGGTCATCGATCATCTTATAGTCATAGAACTGCTCCATGATATACAGCTCACTGCCAGCGTCAGGAACCCCAAACTTGACCGCAAGTGCATCCTACTTGTCCTTGCCCGTAGGCATGTCCATGTACAGTGGTACCATACCCTCATCTATGACACTGATCAGAGACAGCTTGAGCAAGTTATCATCATCACGAAACCTTTCCTCTTTCTCAGGAGTCAGAGGCGATTCCCTGCTCATTCGAACCCCTTGTGTCCGCAAGGTGCCAGGCCGGAGACGACAGAGAGCAGCTCAAACTCGAGAACAAAGTGGCGGCTAGGGTTTAGAAGTGTATTCCAGATGGGAATCCTGGAGGGTGGCGGCCGTATTTATACAGCAGCTACGCAGGGGCATTTCGGTCTTTCGCGTTTGCCCTAGGGCACATCAAGCGTAAGTGGTTTACCCATTTGCCCTTGCATGCTAGACGAAACCACCATTGTGCCACTTGTGATCGTTAGACCCATTGGGTTGAGTGGCAAAACATGGCCTAGGCCAAGGCCTTGGGGGCAGCGCGGCGGCAGCATGCGCGGGGTCTCCCAACTTTCTCTCTCACCTTACACATAGAGTAAGCAACCAACTTCCTATTTAAGTTGAGCTCCCTCTCAGTGAGTGTACCGTACCATGTGGTACTAATCCCACTCCCACTTAGCACTAATTATGAGTCTTTGAAATTCTAGTGATTAATTGCTTAACTAAGTATGAGCCTAGCCCAATTATTCCAACATTTGTAACCATATAGGGCCCATGAAGTTCTCGGCCCTTTCGTGGGTGCAGCCGCGTGCAAGGATGCTTGCGGATTGGGCCTCACCACAAGCGTTGACATCCTTGTAATAAATAAAGGTACGTTGCATCATCGTTGTAATAAATAAAGGTGGTTATATATAAAAATAAATGCAAAGACAAAATCAAATTCGTTATACTATCCAAATCCAGTCAGGTCCAAGCTTACATTTTGTGTCCTATACTATCCAAATCCAGTCAGGTTTGGTTCCAGGACTCGTGGCGTTGGGCGGCACGACGGACTCCTAAAATCAAGCGATATTTTTCTCGACCAGGTAAAATCAATGGAGATGGCCTCAACCCCTTGGTCATTCTGTGTGCATTGACGCTGTGGAAGCATACGAACCGCTGCGTCTTCGATGGCCATAGCCCATTGGTGCAGCATGCCAGCATGTCGTGCAGGAGGTGGAAGAGCAGGCCCAGACTGGTGCTAGGCCAGAGATAATGTGCAGCTCTCCTGCTTGTTATGTTAGAGAAAGAAAAACAAAAACTTCAGCTCTGGGATGCACATGGACAAGTCGACGAGGACATGTGGTCAACGTTTTTTCTTTTACAACAACCTGAGGTCAACGTTAATCGGAAGAGAAACTTTTCCAGAAGCTGAAATCATGTTCTTTGACAAAGCAGCTAAAATTATGTTCTTTGACAATGTATACTTTCCCGACTGTGCGTGGCCAGCATTTCAACTCTGAACAATATAAGTCTGAACAATTCTTCAGAGTTCCAGACATGCTGAATTCATCCAAACAATGGATCAGCTTTCCCCACTTACTCTCCAGTCTGATCGCGTGATCACTCTTGAGGCCTCTGCATCTCCAGAGGCCCTCTGCATCTCCAGAGGCCTTCAATTCTCCCATGTCTGTTAAGGTCGCCATCTTCTTTCCCAGTTCCCCTCATCTTTCCA
The DNA here is from genome assembly GCA_023333625.1 of Bothriochloa decipiens. Lineage (NCBI taxonomy): Eukaryota > Viridiplantae > Streptophyta > Magnoliopsida > Poales > Poaceae > Bothriochloa > Bothriochloa decipiens. Next base: position 1,952,128 of record CM041644.1, read on the forward strand.
CTCTAGCATCTAGCAGAGCAGACTCATCAATACTAGGCCCCATGTCCCCACCTGCAGGCAGGGCACTCGGCTCAACGGCAGCAAGCCCGATTGAGCCTCCCCTCGGCGACCCGTCGGTGGTGGAGAAGCAGAAGGGCAGATCCGCCTCTCGGTCCCCGCCCGCAGTCCGCAGAGCCCGTCAAACCCCGTCGCCACGCGAAGTAAAGGAATACCTGCTTGCCGCTGCGTACATTGTACGATCTCTCACGCTTAGAGGTGCAAAAGGTAGCCTTTAGTGCACCTCCAAACCTCTTTAGCTTCAAAATTTTTAAAAGGTAGTATAAATATTTAAACTAAAGATGTTTGGAGGTGGGTCACTCCTTTGCACCCCTACTCACGCTTTTCTCATGTCCTTTAGTGTTAGGTTTATTACATATTAGCAAGTCGATCTAGTTTTAGGTTTAGATTACATGCTGGTCAATCTAGACATTTTAATTTGTGAAGCCAGATTCTATCGGATGAAGTTAAGAGTTGTTGATTCCTTGGGTAGAATTGAGACCGGTAGCGGAAAAAAAAACTCATGATCATTACCCTGGGGTGGAAAGGGAGTTGTTTACCAACAGGGGAAACGCCCCAAAATCGTTGCATTTGTATATATTTCAGTTGAACTGAGAGTATTTGTTCTATGAATTTGTGACATCTAGTTACTTGTATAATATCACGCAATGATTGTTCGCAAATATGGACTCATCGTGCTGCTTCCTCCTCTTTAGGTGTGCCTGAGGCAGGTGGTGTTGAGTCTGCATCTGCACAAACTCTACAAGACACCCAATGTTTTTGTCCTTGGAGGAGTTGCCTAACACCAAGCCATTGGAAGTGTCGATCCCTGAGAATCCACCAATAGTGCTACATGAAACCATTGGCAGCTCATCCAGCACTTCCACATCCACTTGTCAGGGGCCTGTATCAGGTGCTGCTGATTCCCCACATGCTCCAGCTCTGCAGGAGTCAGCTGTTCCATCCTTGGATGAGTTTCTTGACAATTTATCTGAGCAGAAGCTTGTAGAAGGTGTTGTTCCATCTTTGGAGAAGTTGTTCTTGCTCGACACTAGTACATATGAAGAATCAAACATCGCCAACCCACAGACAGTGACGCAGAACACCATTGATGTCTCATCACGAACATTCCGATCCAGGTCTGAAAAGTTGGTGGTAGGTGCTTGCTGACTCCTTGCCTGTACTAACTCTGCAAGAGCCAGATGTTTCCTCCTCGGACGAGTATCTTGACAGTTCATCAGAAGAGTCATCGATCACTGCCAGCCCACGGACACTGCCGCTTAACACTATTGACGACTCTCCACCAACTCTTGGGCCTAACATTTTGATCTACTATCCTGCAAACTCATTTGAGGTGTTCTACATTAGGATTGACAGGAGGGGATCTTTCTGGATATACCCTAATGTGAGTGGACCATTTCAGAGCATAGATGAAGCTGAAAATGCTATCAATAGCTTTCTTGATCTATGGCAGTGTGAAACAAGGTAAAGTTTCTGGACTTTGTTCTAGTTCGTTTTATCTCCACTACAAGCAACTGTTGTTGATTATGGAACTCAAACAGGATTAGTACAATAAAGGGAGGTCCCAATTCGTTATGTAGCACGAATACCTGTAGTGGGAAGTGGCACTTGGCTCAAGCTGTACTGGATCAGTTTAATGACCAAAACAATCTATTCGGGGTCTGTCTCCTCTCTCTCTCTCTCTCTCTGATGCTACAGTTTTCTTATTTTAGGATCTTGCACATGAACTGGAAGACCTTTTGAGGAAACAAATCATTTATGAGAAACACAGGTGATATTATCATTTGAATTTCACAACAAAACAGAAAGAAGCTGATTATGACCATAGCACTGGCAACAAACTATTCTTTGCTGAAGTTTCACATATGCAATGAAAAAAGGTCTGGGAGGTCAACTGTTGCTGCATGATCGAATTTGAAGCTAAGGGTATCCCGCACTCTTTATCTTAAATTAACCTCTACATACTCGTGGTGGTCATTAGGGGTTCAGTTACAGTTTTACTTCAAATACATGGTCCAAAGGAATATTCTTTTGATACATATATTCTGAATTGCATTCCTTCATGTGGCCTTTTGCTATTGTCACACTTTTGCAACTCAAATGGAGAGGCCCTACATGTATGTATTTGACAATAGCTTATGTTGGCACATAAAAAAAAAATTCAAAAAAAGGTTCTAGTTGTGCTAGCTCTTCTGTTACATATGTATATGGTTGTAAATTTGTTGCTTATATATTGAGTACAGACCCCTGCAGTTTATGATCATGTAATATGTTTAACTGTTTCATACACATGACTTGTACTTATTGCGTATATACAATTTTCATTACCTTAAATTACTTGGGTAATTAACATCTGTTTGTGCATGGTTGCTGATCTGGCGCTTACCCTTCTATTAGATGTAGATCTTTTTTTTTGGCTGAATGTAGAATTTGATTTGCAATTCCTATTATACTAGCAAGACAGTTTGTTTGTTTGCCTGTCGTTTTATGCTTTAATAGTTTATTCATACATAACCCTTGTAGTTTAAATTTGTGCATTATCTTAAACTGCTATGTATTTTTCTCTACCTTGAATTAGTCGCTACTAACATCTGTTTTTGCATGGTTGGTGATATGTCTGTTTCTTGCCTTCATTATTTATGATGAAGGTGGTCATTGTTTTGGCTGTAAAAACAATGGAAGTCATGATATGCAGCACCCGGTTGAGGCTGATGCGTACACTGGCGGTCACTTGGATGTATATTTACCATTTAATTTTGATGCATTAAGCAGCTCTGATAATGATGTATGGTGATTCAGTTTCCTGTTTCTTGTCCAGGTCATAATTTGACAATTTTGCTACTTTGTTGCTAACTTCATGTGCTTCCCCTTATTCTATAGGACGGTGAATATGAAGATAAAGATGAGGATGAAGAGGATGAAGATGATGAGTTTGAGGTATGGTTAGCTGTATCTTCTATTATATATGTTACCTCCAGTGAAGAAAACATGATTTTCCTGACAGGCAAAACAGAATGTTTTTCTTGTCTTAATGTGAAGTTAGCCAGACCCCGCAGTGCGGGAGCCTACGGCACTGGGTACGCCCAATGTGAAGTTACTTTACTGGAAGTAGTGTATTGTAGTACTAGTGTGATGTTTCTTACATGATAGTTATTGATTCTTTCTTTATCTATTGGGTTCCTGTGTTGTTTCTTACTTAGTTTTTCCTTAGTTTATTTATGTTGCAAACCAAGCGCAATGAAAGGCTAACTAGTGCACTAAAACATTTATTATTCTGTTTTAAACCTTTTCTGACCTCTGCCGATTATATGTCAGTTGAATTACTAATGCCTTGTTGGTCTGGGTCAATTATGATATCTTATCTTGGATGCATCACATAGAGTGTGTCAGTATATTACTAAGCACACAGTTGTAACCTATCCTAGTAACCACTCCAGCTGTTAGCCTTCCAGTTTGTATGCCAAACGAATGTGCATTCTATACAGTAACTACAGCTATGCCTTTGTGTTTTGTGCTACCTCCTATCCTTCTAGTGCTTATGGCATGATTATTCTTAGTGACCTTTCTTGATTTCATACATCATCATCTAGGCTTCATGTTGAATGCACTGGTCTATGTTTGTGGTTCCGTAGCGGTGTTTGAGGTTCTGATCTGTCATCTTGGAATTGGTAAGCAAGCTCCGAAAATCTAGTGGTGGCCGCCTGGCCGGTGGAGGGAAAGAGGGGCTGGGACAGAATCTCTATTTCTATATCTTTAGACTTGGGAGTGTCATCGACCTATAGTGGTCTAGCCATCTAGCACACATATAGCCTGCATTCAACATAAAAACTAAGCCACATATCAAGAGGAAATTTTATCCATACAATACTATGGCAGTGAATTCTGTAATGTGAGGGTCCGATAAACTTTCAAGTTTTCTGGGTTTTAACTAACTTCTGTAATAACTTTATCTTGGTCAAATACTTGAATATGCTGGATGTCTGGATCTTAGTTGATGTTCTTTTTTTAACTCCACTGTGCTTGGTGCATTGGAGGGTTTGATGCTACAAGCCTACAACAACCCGTAAATGTGGAGCTGAATTGCACTGTAGGTATGGTAGACGACGGGTGTCTTTCAAGCTCATGGCAGCCACCAACATGAATGCTAACCTGAACTCCAACAGACTGCAGACATCGGCACTGTACAGAACGAGGAGGTCATCAAAATCATCGCCTGCTAGTTGAGGCATCTTTAGCTTGTGACTGGCATCTTGTTGATCTTGGATATGTGCAGCTGAATCATCGACTTGACTTGCTTTGTTTAAACTTGATGCAAGTCAAGGTGCTTTGTTTAAACTGGTGTATTTTTACTAGCCCATATTGCTCTAATGAAAGACAACTGTTACTGATGAATGATGATTTAGATGTCTTTCCCACTTTTCTTTTTCTCTCTTCAATCTTGATTCTTATGCTCATGCCATGTGTAAGAAATATTCCTTTCATTTTTTTTTTTGGTTGGCTTGGACTGCCTCCACGTTCTGTTGTTTACATGCAGGCATATCGGTGGTTCAGTGACGGTGTGCAATCACACCAAAGTCTGAAGAAACTAAGAGTTTCTGTGATCAATTGCATCATCCAAATGGTGCTTCTCTATCTCCCATCGGGTCCATGAGTTACTAGAAAAGTACTAGTATGTTTCTTTGGGCCTGTTATTGTTGTGGTCCGTGAACATTCTGCTCCTGTGGTTGTTGTGGGTACAGGAATCCCAGAGAATTTTTATTCTGCTGTTGTGGTTGTGGGTACAGGAACCTCTCTTTTTTTCTCCCCGAGAATTTTTATTCTGCTGTTGTGGGGGTACAGGAAATAGCTATGTCCTCTTTTTTTTTTCACGGGAGTTTTTATTCTGCTGTTCTGATTGTGGGTACAGTACAGGAAAGAGCTAGGTCCTCAATTCTTTTTTTTTTCCTGAGAAATTTTATTCTGTTGTTCTGGTTGTGGGTACAGGAAAGATCTGTTAGGATAATTGGGCCAAGCCCATTATTTATTCTAAATAATCAGTAAACCTCAAAGGCCCATAATTGTGTGATTAAGTGAAAAGGTAATTAGTACCAACTTGACTAATTACCTAGAGGACAATCAACTTAAATAGCGAGCATTGGGATGCCCACATAAGCTGATTAAGGAGGAGAACCTGGGACCCACATGCGTGCGTCGCGACGCGCCGGGCCGAGGCCGTGGCCATGGGCGTGGGCTGGCAGGCTTGGCTTCGGCCTGAGGCCGTGGGCCTTGGGTTGGCTGGCCTAGGCCTTGTTTTGCCACTCGGCCCATCCGGCCGAGGCAAACCCTAGCTGCCGCTCCAGCCCACCCGGCCGCCAGGGAGATCCAGCCGCCTCCACTCCATTGTTCGAGCTTGAGCCGCTCCTGTGCACCTCCGGCCAGATCCCCTGCGAGCACAGACGGCTCTGGTGAGCAGGCCTCCGGAACTTGTTCCGTCAAGCGTACCTGCTCGGGTAGGCGGGCAATCAAGTTTTTGGGGAGCGTCCATGGGCGCGACTGCTCCGACACGCTGCTGCTGCCTTCCCCGACTTCGTCTCCGTCCAGCACCAAGATGGTGGCCACGAGGACGCGTGCTGGTGCGAGTGTGGGAGCCAGCGCTGATGCCGGCGACGCCGCCGCTGCTACTGGTGCGGCGAACTTCACCGCCATCCCTGCAGGTGGCGCTCCAGGCGACAATGGTGCTATACTGGCCGCGGGTACCGGCAGTAGCACGCTAGGGTATAAACTGAGATCCCTGTTTATGCTTCATTTCATTGCTGCCGTTATTTTGCTTATGTTAATGAGTAGCAGTAGCAGTAGCGATTATGAGGCTGTCGCACGCATCATACTAGCGTTAGTATTTTGCTTATCACATTTATGGATTAATACATGGTGTAAAATGACTAAATATCCAACAATCCAAAAACTTGATAGGTCATTTTCATCTGCTAGCTTTGCTGCATCATTGAGGCCACCATCTTTGAAGGATGGCAGATCTAATTATAAGATATGGCGATCCCGTGCTATGTTGTGGTTTACCGCTATGCGCTGTGAGCACGCTGTCAAGGGAAGGCGCATTGAACCGCCTCTTTCTCCCGAGGAAGAGAGCAAGTTCAATGAGGCGGATAACTTGCTCAAGCTGTCGCTCATTAGTGTCATAGATGAGGGTATGATTCCATTGTACATGGACATGCCTACGGGCAGGGATATGTGGGATGCACTGCAGGCCAAGTTCGGGGTTCCTGACGCTGGCAGTGAGCTGTACATCATGGAGCAGTTCTATGACTACAAGATGGTCGATAACCGTTCTGTAGTAGAGCAGGCTCATGAGATACAGATGCTAGCCAAGGAGCTTGAGAACAACCAGTGTGTGCTGCCCGACAAGTTTGTGGCCGGCGGTATTATCGCTAAACTGCCACCTACTTGGAGGAATTTTGCCACTTCTCTAAAGCACAGGAGGCAAGAGTTCAGTGTGACTGATCTTGTCGCTTCCTTAAGTGTTGAGGAGAATGCGAGGGCAAAGGACACACGGGGCAAGAAAGTGCTAACTGAGGGAGGCTCTAGCGCCAATCTGGTGCAGAAGAGGAACCCTCAGGCCCACAAGAGGAAGAAGAACAAGAATGCTGAAAACAAGAATGTCGTCAAGCCACAAGCTCAAGCCTTTAAGAAAAAGGCAAACAAAGAAAAGAGTGGCGGCTGCTTTGTCTGCGGGAGCACTGATCACTGGGCAAAGGAGTGTCCAGACCGCAAGGACAGGCAGCAGAAGAAGACAGCCAACATGGTTGTTAGCGAGGCTGGAGGATCTGGGTACGGTAATTATTTACCAACGATCCTTTCAGTTTGTCTCTCTCCTGATTGGTGGGTTGACACTGGGGTTAATATTCATATATGTGCTGACCGCTCTTTGTTTTCTTTGTACCAGGAAGAACGAGGTTCCTCCCTACTGATGGGAAACGGGTCGCATGCGGCTATTCATGGTGTTGGCATGGTCAATCTAAAGTTTACTTCGGAAAAGACCGTGCAGCTGAAGAACGTGCAGCATGTCCCCTCTATCAAGAAGAATCTAGTCAGCGGGTCTCTACTGTGTAGAGATGGTTTTAAGCTTGCTTTTGAGTCCAATAAATGTGTTGTATCGAGATATGGAATATTTGTTGGTAAGGGCTATAAATGCGGAGGCTTGTTCCGCTTTTCATTGATGGATTCTTGTAACAGTAATGTCGTGAACCATGTGAGACATGATGTTGGGTGCAACGTTTGGCACTCCCGTTTATGCCATATTAATGTTGGATGCATGACGCGCTTAGCTAAAATGAGTTTAATCCCTAAATTTGATTTGGTTCAAGGTTCTAAGTGCCATGCTTGTGTGCAAGTTAAACAACCCCGCAAGCCTCGAATGGCTGTGAAAGAGGCGAGGAACACGACACCTCTAGACCTCATTCACTCAGACTTGTGTGAGATGAATGGAGTGTTGACCAAAGGCGGCAAGAAATATTTCATGACTCTAATCGATGATAGTACTAGATTTTGCTACGTGTACTTATTAAAAACAAAAGATGAAGCATTACACTACTTTAAAATCTATAAAGCCGAAGTTGAGAACCAACTTGAGAAGAAAATCAAACAGTTGTGGTCTGATCGTGGTGGAGAGTACTTTTTAAAAGAATTCGATCAATTCTGTGAGGAACATGGAATTATTCATGAGAGGACGCCTCCTTTCTCCCCCCAATCCAATGGGATTGCCAAAAGAAAGAACCGCACTCTAACTGATTTGGTTAACGCCATGTTGGACACTGCGGGACTTTCCAAGGAATGGTGGGGTGAGGCTATATTGACTGCGTGTCATGTCCTGAATAGAGTTCCTACAAAGAATAGAGAGAAAACACCATTCAAGGAATGGGAAAAGAAAAGGCTAACTCTCTCATACCTGCGCACCTGGGGTTGCTTGGCCAAGGTAAATGTGCCAATCATCAAGAAGCGCAAGCTAGGACCAAAAACTGTAGATTGTGTCTTTCTCGGATACGCTATAAACAGCGTAGGCTACAGATTTTTAGTGGTTGAATCTGGAGTGCCCGACATGAGAGTTGGTGCAGTGATTGAGTCCAGAGATGCAACATTCTTTGAGAATAATTTCCCTATGAGAGGGAATGTACCGAGCACATCTAGTCAGGGACCTCCTGATGCTCCCGAAACTTCTGTGCCAGTGGAGTGTTCTGAACAACCCATCATAGAAAATCCTAGGGAGAAAAATGGTGGGGTCACTCGAAAGAGTAAGAGACCTAGAATTGCAAAATCCTTTGGTGATGACTTTACCATATACCTCGTGGATGATACTCCAACAACCATTGAAGAGGCATTTTCCTCTCCTGACGCTGACTATTGGAAGGAAGTGGTACGGAGTGAGATGGATTCAATAATGTCTAATGGAACTTGGGAAGTGGTTGATCGTCCTTATGGGTGTAAGCCTGTTGGATGTAAATGGGTGTTCAAGAAAAAGCTTAGGCCTGATGGTACCATTGAAAAGTACAAGGCAAGGCTTGTTGCTAAAGGTTATACCCAGAAGGAAGGCGAGGACTTCTTTGACACTTACTCACCTGTGGCCCGATTGACTACAATCAGAGTACTACTTGCCTTGGCTGCATCTCATGGTCTTCTCGTTCATCAGATGGACGTGAAGACGGCTTTCCTAAACGGAGAGTTAGATGAGGAGATCTATATGATGGTTTTGTAGTAGAGGGTCAAAAGGGCAAGGTGTGCAAATTGTTAAAGTCTTTGTATGGCCTAAAGCAAGCTCCAAAACAATGGCACGAAAAGTTTGATAAGACCATGACGTCAGCAGGCTTTGTTGCCAATGAGGCTGATAAATGTGTCTACTACCGTTTTGGTGGAGAAGGAGTGATCATGTGCCTATATGTGGATGACATCCTAATATTTGGCACAAACCTCAATGTGATTGAGGAAGTGAAGGACTTTCTGTCCAAGAACTTTGATATGAAAGATCTGGGAGAAACTGATGTGATTTTGAACATTAAGCTACTAAAGGGAGAAAATGGTGGGGTTACTTTATTGCAGTCCCACTATGTGGAAAAGGTTCTAAGCCGCTTTGGCTATAGTGACTGCAGACCTATGTCCACTCCCTATGATCCAAGCCTAATTTTGAGAAAGAATAAAAGGATAATGAGGGATCAATTGAGGTACTCCTAAATCATTGGCTCACTAATGTATTTGGCTAATGCCACTAGACCTGACATCTCATATGCTGTGAGCAAGTTGAGCCGGTTTCTTTCAAATCCGGGAGATGATCATTGGCGTGCTCTCGAGAGAGTAATGCGGTATCTCAAAGCAACCGCAAGCTATGGCATTCACTATACCGGGTACCCAAAGGTACTGGAGGGTTTTAGTGATGCAAATTGGATATCTGATGCTGACGAGTTGAGGGCCACCAGTGGGTATGTGTTTATCCTTGGGGGTGGTGCTGTTTCCTGGAAGTCTTGCAAGCAGACTCTCATTACAAGGTCAACTATGGAAGCAGAGCTCGCAGCACTAGACACCGCCACAGTTGAGGCCGAATGGCTTCGGGAACTCCTGATGGACTTGCCGGTGGTTGAAAAACCTGTGCCCAGCATTTCCATGAACTGTGATAATCAAACTGTGATAATCAAAGTTAACAGTTCTAAGGATAACCTGAAGACTACTAGGCATGTAAGGTGTCGTTTAAAGTCTGTCAGAAAATTGAGAAACTCCGGAGTGATAGCGTTGGACTATGTCCACACGTCTAAAAATCTGGCAGATCAATTCACCAAGGGGCTGTCACGTAACGTGATAGACAGTGCATCAGTTGAGATGGGACTGAGGCCCACTTAAAGTCTGCTATAGTGGTAACCTGCTCTATGTGATCAGAGATCCCGTGAATTAGAGTGGTGAAACAAGCTATGAGTAGACTGAGGGAAAAGACCCTTATAAAGGTCTCTATCTTTGAGAATGCACTTCTTTTCCAGGCTGTAAGGCAGGATGGTATGTGTATACCTTTATGTGATCCGAATGGCTTATTTAAGCAGGGATGTTGACCTACAGGACATCGTAGAAGGGACACACCTATGTGAGTCAGACTGCTGGTCTCAGTCTATGAGATTTGGGTGATCTCTAAATACTCATGAACAGGCATGGAGTTTGACTTATATGCTCCACCCGAGGGGGTGCTCTTGGCAGCCTAGTATCGGTTAAGAATTTAGGCGAACCTCGTTTCACACAAAACTGTCAATTCAAGGCATAGTCCATTGATCAGTTGTGAGTGAGTGTAAGCCTCTTTTCTAGATGGTAGTTCAACTTAACAGTCTCCATCGAAACACCGGTATATCAAACAAGCTCAGAACTGAAGGCACTAACTGTGTACCTTTGATGTTTGGCGGGGATTGTTAGGATAATTGGGCCAAACCCATTATTTATTTTAAATAATCAGTAAACCTCAAAGGCCCATAATTGTGTGATTAAGTGGAAAGGTGATTAGTACCAACTTGACTAAATACCTAGAGGACAATCAACTTAAATAGTGAGCATTGGGATGCCCACATAAGCTGATTAAGGAGGAGAACCTAGGACCCACACGCGCGCGCCGCCGCCGCCGCCGAGCCGAGCCGCGCCGCCCGCCCGCCCGCGCGCGCGCGTCGCGACGCGACGCGACGGGCCGAGGCCGAGGCCGTGGGCGTGGGCGTGGGCGTGGGCGTGGGCTGGGCTGGGCTGGCTGGCTTGGCTTCGGCCTGAGGCCGTGGGCCTTGGGCTGGCTGGCCTAGGCCTTGTTTTGCCATTCGGCCCATCCGGCCGAGGCAAACCCTAGCCGCCGCTCCAGCCCACCCAGCCGCCAGGGAGATCCAACGGTCTCCCGACAGGGGCGCCTCCTATATAAGGGGCTTCTGTCGGAGACTAGGGTTAACGTGTGTTCCTCCCGGCCAGCCGCCTCCACTCCACTATTCGAGCTTGAGCCGCTCCTGTGCACCTCCGGCCAGATCCCCTGCGAGCACAGGCGGCTCTGGTGAGCAGGCCTCCGGAACTTGTCCCGTCAAGCGTACCTGCTCGGGTAGGCGGGCAATCAAGTTTTTGGGGAGCGTCCACGGGCGCGACTGCTCCGACACGCTGCTGCTGCCTTCCCCGACTTCGTCTCCGTCCAGCACCAAGATGGTGGCCACGAGGACGCGTGCTGGTGCGAGTGTGGGAGCCAGCGCTGATGCCAGCGACGCTGCCGCTGCTACTGGTGCGGCGAACTTCACCGCCATCCCTGCAGGTGGCGCTCCACGCGACAATGGTGCTGTACTGGCCACGGGTACCGGCAGTAGCACGCTAGGGTATAAACTGAGATCCCTGTTTATGTTTCATTTCATTGCTGCTGTTATTTTGCTTATGTTAATGAGTAGCAGTAGCAGTAGCGATTATGAGGCTGTCGCACGCATTATACTAGCGTTAGTATTTTTCTTATCACATTTATAGATTAATACATGGTGTAAAATGACTAAATATCCAATAAGATCTAGCTCCTTATTTTCTTTTGTCCTTAGAGTTTTTATAAGTCTCTTATAGCCACCCTTCAGTTTCATCGAGTCACCAATTCTTTAGCCGGTGACGTCATGCATACGCAATCTGTCACGAAGGGCTTAGAACATTATAATTGTTTATTTATTCGTTCTAATATGTAACGACTCATCTTGTAAGAGTGCCATATTGCGTCATCGTTGTAATGGTGTTTACATATAAGAAAAAAAATGCTAGGGCAAAGTCGAATTCCTTATCGCGACTAAACTTCTCGATCAATTTAAAATGGTGTCATTTTGGAATGACACGAGCAGTGTCGCCACCCAGCAGACTCCCTGGGACAAAAAACAAAAACAAGGGTGGGCAAATTCCAGCTCGTTCTGGGACAACATGACAAGGACCTGTGGTCAACGGTAATGGGAAAAAAAACGTTTGCCAGGCCAGAAGCCCAAATCATTTTCTTGACATATACTTACGTTTTTTTTAGGGGATGACATATACTTACGTGCAGAAATGCGCCGGTGGGCGTCGTCTAAAAAGACATATACTTACGTGCGTACTGATAATTTGGTATTGATTTTCCGACCGTGTGTGGACAGCATTTTGACAAAGATTTGACAAATCACAACCCCAACTTGATCTGCTGCCATGCCTCCGTTCATCGCTGAATTCCGGGTCTGCTGGTCCACTTTCACGGTCCAAATAAATGTGCCGTGTGCCCGTGTAACATGAGAAACTCTCTAGGCCGCCCCTGCTACGGTCTTGTCAGTCAAGTCATGCAGGAGCGAGAGCGACGTATCTTTGCCCGAGAAAGATTAATAAAGTTAAGAACTTCAGAATGTGCCGAGTGTGTCATCATCCATCTTTCTAGACAAAAGGAAGGGCTGGTTGTGACTATATGTGCGGGTGGAAAGATTAAGCCCACCATCACGCTTGGCTTGCTGCCTAGTCATCTAGACGAGCTGTTACTTTCATTGACAGAGTTGCACGTCTGATTGGACCAGATCAGACTTTTCTTCTTCTTCTTCTTCTTTTTTCTCTAGATCAAAAACAACTGTGTAGAAGAGCTAGAAGCCCACTAGCACAGAATGCCAGATGGTGTGCGAGGCGGCGATGCAAAAGTGCCACTTGGCCTGCTTCTTTCCCCGTGTCTACCTAACATGTGCCTTTGATCTCTAAAAGCGCTGGAAGCTCTCGTGTCTCTTTGTGCCATTAGCTTCTAGTGACACGGAAATTTCGACAGTTTAAATATTGGAGACGATACTCAACGCATATTATGGATATTATTATTATTATTATGATAAGATGTACCTCAGAAATACTAGTTAAAATCATAACACGACCATCTCTTTTTAGAAGCCAATATTAGTCTATTTGACTCGATCACTGAAAATACAAAAATTCAAGCATGATTATTATCTCTCCATACTCTTAATCATTATAGAGCCTGTTTGTGTCTAGATAGAAGAAACCAGGCAGAGGCTGCAGCTTGCAGCTGCTGCAGGCCTACCACAGCTTTTCAACAAACAAGCATGGAATGGTGGTATACTTCCTGTAATTAAGTTTAGTTCCTAAATATGACGAAAAACCAGCAGAGCACACAGTCCTTGCCCCACGGAACAAGAAATCGAATATGCTCCCGTGGAAACCGAGGGCGGCGGATGGCGGAGGGACAGGGACCTTCCCCTCCTCCAAGCAAAGCCAAGGCCACCGACGGGTGGGCTCCACCCGCTCAGACATTTGCCACCGCCAGGTGGCCCCCACCCCGCCCCTCCGGTGCCTCCTCTTCTTCTACAAATAATAGCCCCCGGCCGCTGCCGAATCGAGCGGCGAGGCAAAAGCAAACGCGACCACAGATAGCGAGCGAGAGCTTCTAGGCCTTTTCGAGAGAAGAGAGAAAAGGAGGAGATGGCGGTCACGATCACGTGGGTGAAGGCCAGGCAGATCTTCGACAGCCGCGGCAACCCCACCGTCGAGGTAAGTCTTCTAGGGTGGCTGGGGCTGTGAATTTGGTGATCTATCTGTTCCGGATCGCCGCGTCGCTGTGCCGATGTGCTCCGGTTTGGTTTTCCTGTGACGAATGAATCTGGATTAACTGCTGCTGCGCTTTGCGCGCAGGTGGACATCGGCCTCAGCGACGGCAGCTACGCGAGGGGGGCCGTGCCCAGCGGCGCATCCACCGGTACGTCTGCCTCTGCTCTGCTCTGTTCTATCCACCAGCGTGCTCTGTTCCTGAGCGACTGCTTGGTTTGCTTGATCTGAGCGTATCGAGGGGATTCGATAGAGCGGTGTCTGAGATCGTCGATGCTGTGTAGCTCTGTGACATGCATACTGTGCGTTTGTTGTTGGTTGGTTGTGGGGGATATGAACTGGCTAGGACTGGATGTGTGTGCGCGGTTGTTTTGTTGCTAGATCTGATTGATGCGTATGTTCTTATCCTAAGTTTTCAGTCTGTTCTCCGCCGCCATGACCGGAACCTGATGTTTTTCACTGCGCGAATTGAAATACTCCCTGCGAAATTATTTCTATGTTGGGGGGTTTATAAAAACCAGGCTTAGAAGAAAGTTAAAAACTAGCTTATTCGTTTCAAAGCAGAGCCTAAAAGTGTTTAGAAACATGTCAGCAGAATCATCACCGTCATGACATGGTCAGCTGATCTGAAAATTGTTTACCTTCTGGATCTCCACTGTTAATTAGAATGTTTTTCAGGTATAATGTCATTTATTTGTCTGTTTATCTGTCTTCAGTTACACTTCTCTGAACCTTGCTTCAATCATCAGTTATAAGCATGATTTTGTTTTCAAATAACACAGAAAAAAATGCAGTAAAGCCATTAGTCCTCTGAAAGTATTCTTATCTAATGAATCAAGAAACATATTTATGTGTGATACCATGCCATTTAATCATTTTGACATGTTAACAACATGGAAAAAGACAAATACTTCATATTAGATATGGACAAATGGTATTATGGGACGTCAATATCTGCTATTTCGTTTGGAATGGACTTTTTGTGAAATTTCAGTTTGTGATCCAGACACTTTTATGCATAATGATATGGTACTATGGGATGTCAGTATCTGCTATTTCGTTTGGAATGGACTCTTTGTGAAATTTCAGTTTTGTGGTCCAGACACCTTTACTTTTTGAATAGGTTGTTGTCTCAAATTCTATATGTTTGACATCTAATGCACAGAATTTTGACATTTTATCTCTGAACAATTAACCTCTCTCAGGAATATATGAGGCCTTGGAGTTGAGGGATGGAGGATCTGATTATCTTGGCAAGGGTGTTCTTAAGGTTAGTTAACCAGGCATTTTTTCCATTTCAGTCTGGCCAAGGGTATTGTATTTGTCATGCATTCGCATGCATCATAGTCATTCATGCATATCCACCCCCTTTTATTTGCGATAAAATTGATTTGAAAACCTATTTGAAGGCTGTGCTCTAAACTTCATCTGACTAATGTTACTACATAGCTTTTGGCTTAAAATTTGAATCTGCAGCTAACCTGTGTCAGTGATTGCAGCCATTCTGTTTTTTATGGGTTGTTTTCTTTCTTTCACATTGGACTAACAAGTCGTATTGTCTTTTGCTAGGCTGTGAGCAATGTAAATAACATTATTGGACCAGCAATTGTTGGAAAGGTATGTGCTCAATTCTAAAGTTACATGATTTTATTGATTGGTATATCTCGATTCTAAAGCTAGTTTTCTATTATGTGATACCCAAAACACATGATAGTTATCTTACTGTGGTGAATTATGTTTCAGGACCCCACTGAGCAGGTTGAGATTGACAACTTCATGGTCCAACAACTTGATGGAACCTCCAACGAATGGGGCTGGTGCAAACAGAAGGTATCATGGAGCTCAGACTTATGTTCCTAAACTTGACTTCCATCTTGTACTGCTTGTATTGATTTGATGTCGTGTGCAATCTGTAAAGCTTGGAGCAAATGCCATTCTTGCGGTTTCACTTGCTGTGTGCAAAGCTGGAGCTATGGTGAAGAAGATTCCTCTTTACCAGGTCTTTCAAACATTACCACTTTGATTTATTATTATGTTATATGCACAATTTAGAGTGTGTCTGAAAGTTTGCTTACTTGCAGCACATCGCAAATCTTGCTGGAAACAAAACTCTGGTGCTCCCTGTGCCTGCCTTTAATGTGATTAATGGAGGATCACATGCTGGAAACAAGCTTGCCATGCAGGTAACATTCCTTGAGAAATCTGATTTTTGGACTACACATTTTGACTCTGCTCTCTGATCATTTAACTGTTATACAGGAGTTCATGATCCTCCCAACTGGTGCCTCCTCGTTCAAGGAGGCCATGAAGATGGGAGTTGAGGTGTACCACAACCTGAAGGTGAGCAACTAATGCATCCACTGATGTATCTTAAGTGTGGACCCTAGGAATATGAAGTCAGAATGCTAAATGCTTCTGTATGCAGAGCATAATCAAGAAGAAGTATGGTCAAGATGCCACAAATGTTGGGGATGAAGGTGGTTTTGCACCTAACATTCAGGTAATATCCATATGTTTTTCTCTGCAGCTGTTAAGCACAATAACTTGTAAATTTTTTGAGGCTATCTAGCATATTTAAGATGATAAGGACATAATTCAAAATTTGGCAATTTAAGTTTTATCCAAAGTTAGCGGTGCTAGCCTAATTATTGCTCTATGGTTTTCTCACTACTCCGTATATGATTTG